>JAENPR010000199.1:600000-924327 GCA_018135685.1 Themeda triandra | reverse complement strand
TTTTTTTCTTTTTTAACATATTATGTAGACTGCCAAAATGCAGTTTCTTAGTTGAAACTGGCTAATGCCATGTTTTTCCCATTTCGGCAAGGAAAATGTTACTACCTCTGTAATCAGTGCTAATACCTGCCATGCTAATTTCGTAGATACCAACAATTAGCTTGCATGACTATTACCTTCTATTTCGTTCCGACGTGAAGTTATCCCTTGTTTTTCAGACATCATGGACTACCGTTAATTCATTGCTTGTTGTCTGGGAATAAAATCACTGGAGGCCTAGTACTTTCGCTTAGCTATACTCAACTTGGTTACTGCTGTTTTAATCCTGACAAAAGTTGCATCGCTGTTGACTATATCATGCTTAGGGGGTTTGGATCAATAGCTTGCCACATAGCATATTTAGGATAGCTCTAGACAAGATTTGGGGTACAACTTGTTGGGAATATGCCCTAGAGGTAATCATAGAGATGATGATATTCCGCTTGTATCCGTGATATGTAAAATGTGTCCATTGAATATCCATTAAAGACAACTTGTATTGATTGGCAATTATGTGAATTGTTTGTGGAACTCTTTACTTGTATGGTTATTCTATATTCGTCCCTGGTCGAAGTTCATGTGAGGACACACATGAATATTAGACTAGCACATTATTAGTTGATGACTATGTTTCACAAGTCATGGACATGGAGATGTCGAACTAATAATGTGGGCACATGTATGACATGTAGGCTGGATCGACCCGACATGAGATTGTCTCTATACACATCATATACGTTATGTCCTTCGACACGAGATTGTTGTATGTGCTCGAGATGTGTATCGACTTGCTTAGGGGCCCCACAAACGCTACTCCGTTCTCGGGTAGTTATAAAGGATGTCTTCGGGTTTGTCGAGAAGCATGTCTTGTGAGACATAGACAATGAAGATGGGACTTGCCCCTCTCTGAGGAGAGTGATATCACTGGATCACTCAAGTGATTGGATCAACAAATGCATGGCCGTGCTTGGGTTAAGTGTTAACCCACGAGTTGAACCAAATATCATGAGGCAAGGGAGTAACTCGTATGTGGTCGTAGTGGTTCGTCGATATGATCATTTGCGTGCACATAGGAGTTGTCACGCCTTGCTAGAGGCCGCTGTCGGCTATTGGGCGAATAGGAGTATTCGGCCTATGTCTATGTGTGCGTGAACCCATAGGGTCGCACGCTAGGGGCTGGAAGCTAATTCGAGTTGGACCCGAATTAGACAAGGCTTAGGGTTTCTAATGCGCCTCCAACTCGGGGGCACATGAGAGGCGCCTATATAAGCAGAGGGGAGGGGCGCGGCCAAACTAAATCCACGCCTTTGGCAGCCGCCGTCGCCCTCCACGCTCTCGCCTTCGCTCCTCGTGGACCTAGCAGTCCGGAGGCGCATCGCTTCTCCCTCGTACGTGTGTGACACCTCGGAGGTGCTGCATCTGGAGCACGAGGACGAACCGCACGAACCGCAAGTGGTGGGAGGAGTTGCTGGACGACCACGCAACTGCACGGCACTGCTGCGACGCGTTCGACTACATCGAGTCGTCTTCCGCTGCTTCTGCGCGTCTAGTGGTAATCCCGTAACCTGTAACTAGTAGTATATCCTGGGCGATGAGGTAGAAAAAGTTTTTGTTTTCTGGCTAGCGTAGCACCCTCATAACCCAACAGTGGTATCGGAGCTCTATACTGCGTTGTTATAGGTTCTGGATGTCGCATATTTGATATGCACGGTTTTAGATGAGTCTGATCTTGGTTCATGATCTTGCCGTGTTGGTCTTGTAACGATCTACTCGTACCGGTCGGAATTCCGCCATCCGAGTTAAGTGATACATGTAAATCCAATCACGGCGAGTTAGAGATCAATCAGATTGATCGAATTGAACCCTAGGTCAAGTGCCGAGCGCATGTGATGCGCGGCGGTGGCGATGGATCAGCCACCGGGCGCCGGGTTGCCGAGAAAAGTTCCGTTCGTAAAACAGCCGTAACTTTTTAACCGTAACTCGGATCGAGACGATTCTTAAACGAAAGTTGTAGAAAAAATTTTACATCCACTCCAAAGCCCGAGCCAGATTTGCGAAAAACGGCTTGGAAAATAGAGTTTTTCGCGATTTACTTTTTGTAGTCGGAATCGGTTACCTCTGTTTTGCGGTTTTTTGATGAATGGTATAGCCCTTATGTGTATGTGATGCATGTATGTAATTAAATCATGGCTTGCACGACATGAGGAACAATGGGCTATACCAAGTCATATCTGTGTTTATGCCGTTCTTACCATGTTCTACTTTCACATGCTATAATGTTTTTGTCTACATTCGTGCGGTAGTGAAGTAGAACGATCCCTCAGTAATATTTAAGTTTGTGCTCCCCCAAACCTTGCACTGTCGTTGTCTTGTACAATCGATGGTGGGTCTATGAAATTAGGGTGCCATCGATTTTTCCTTGACTAGACAGTTCGTATCGGATACTTACTGAAGGTTTGGTTGCTTAAACAAGGTCATCCTAACGGTTAGGGACCTTGGAGCATGAGAAGTTGGTATCCCAAGCATAGAGATGCTATCCAACAACAAGAGTCATATGCGATATGATTAGCAAAGAGTTGCTTACCGATCTATCATGTCTTCTAGCGGTGATGCTAAAGCTCACTAGTCGACTTGCTAGTTGTGGGTCTTGAATCACTAAGTTTCAATCGAGGGATATTGATTTTAGTGGGAGTAGATCATATTTGATATTATTTACTCTATCATGGATATTTTGTCTTAGTATTTTGCATTACTTTTGTTGTAGATTAATTGGCGTCTTCTAAGCAACCATTTACTTTGCGTTCGATTCTTGAGAAAGATAAGTTGAATGGAACAAATTATGCGGATTGGATCCGCAATCAGGAGAATTGTTCTCGGGGGTGAGAAAAAGGAGGAATATCTAGACACCCCCTTACCCGATGAGCCTGCGATGATGCATCTCGCTGGCCGTGAAAACGCTTACAAGAAAGCATGTGATGCTGATCTTGAAATGAGCTGCCTTATGCTTGCATGTATGGAATCCGATCTGCGATGCGGTTCGATAACAATCACTCGGCGAACGATATGATCGTGGCGCTTGAGAATATGTTCCAAACTCAAGCTAGGACTGAAAGGTTCAATGTCTCTAAGGCGCTTCTTTGAAACCAAGCTAGCAAGAGGGTGCAATTGTTGGGCCACACGTAATCAAGATGGTTGGTTACACTCGGAGGTTGGAGAAGCTAGGCTTCCCAATTGGCCCGAGACTTGGCTACCGATTTCATTCTCATCATCTCCGCCTAGCTATGGGAACTTCATTGCGAACTACCATATGCATGGGGCGAGGGGCTTGAATGAGTTGTGTGGCATGCTGAAAACAGCGGGCTGACATTAAGAAGCAGGTCGGTGGCCAAGTGTTGGCAGTCCAGAACAAGCCTAACTTTAAGAGAAAGAAGGGCTGGGGGAAGAAAAAGGGCAAGGCTAAAGATGAGATCTCCAAGCCAGCTCCGCCCGCCCCCAAAGCTGGACCACCGGCTGATGCTAAATGTTTTCATTGTGGTAAGAATGGTCACTGGAAGAGAAACTGCAAGCTGTACTTGGCGTCCTTAGAGAAGGACAGCGTAGTAAAGGTACTCCCGCTCATACGCTTGTTGTTTATGTTACGTACATCTTCCTCGCTAACTCTTATATCAATTCTTGGGTATTTGATACCGGATCGGTTGCTCATATTTGCAATACGATACGGGGAATGATAAGAAGTAGAAGCATGAAGAAAGGAGAGGTTGATTTCCGCGTGGGCAACAATGCAAGAGTTGCTGCGTTGAACGTCGGGACGATGCAACTTCACTGCCGTCGGATTTGTCGAGGAATTGAATAATTGTTATTTTGTTCCTAGTCTAAGTCGAAACATTGTGTCACCTTCATGTTTGATGAAGGATGGTTATTCATTTGCGAGTAATGACAATGGTTGCGTTATCTCAAAGAATGATATGTTTGTGGCTTTTGTATCCATTGTGAATGGATTATTCATTTTAAATCTTGATGATGCACTGTCGTAATGTTAATGCTAAAAGGCCTCGGCTTAATGAGTTAAGTCCTACATATATGTGGCATTGTCGTTTGGGTCATATAAGTGAAAATCGCATGAAGAGGCTCCATGATGATGGACTTCTAACTTCGTTTGATTTTGAATCTTACGAGACATGTGAGGCTTGCCTTTTAGGCAAGATGACCAAGACGCCTTTCTCAGGTTTTCCTGAGAGAGCGTCTGACTTATTGGAACTAGTACATAGTGATGTATGTGGACCAATGAGCACGACAGCTAGAGGCGGTTTTCAATACTTCATAACTTTTACTGATGACTTTAGTAGATATGGCTATGTCTACCTAATGAAGCATAAGTCTAAAACATTTGAAAAGTTCAAAGAATTTCAGAATGAAGTAGAGAACCAACGTGGCAAGAAAATTAAGGGCTTGTGATCGATCGTGGAGGCGAATATTTGAGTCATGAATTTAGCAATCATCTTAAGAGTTGCGGAATTGTTCCACGGCTTACGCCACAGGAACGCCACAGAGAAATGGCGTGTCCGAGCGGCGTAATCGGACTTTGTTGGACATGGTTCGGTCTATGATGAGCCACGGACCTACCTTTATCGTTTGGGGATATGCTCTAGAAACAGCCGCTTTCACATTGAATAGAGTACCATCTAAGTCCGTAGTTAAGACACCATATGAGATATGGACTGGGAAGAGTCCTAGTTTGTCTTTTCTAAAAATTTGGGGTTGTGAGGTTTATGTCAAACGGCTTATATCGATAAGCTAACACCCAAATCGGACAAGTGTTTTTTCGTGGGATATCCAAAGGAAACTTTAGGATATTACTTCTATAACCGCTCGAGGGCAAAGTGTTTGTTGCTCGAAATGGTGTTTTCTTAGAGAAAGAGTTTCTCAAAAGAGAGAAGAGTGGACAAAGGTGTATCTTGAAGAAGTTCAAGATGAGCCGGTCGAGAAGGACTCTACGAGTGATGCTAATATAGCGTAACAAGTTGAGATGCCCGTGGCCACCGAAACACCTCCACAACCACGAAGATCGGCAAGACTTCGCGAATTGCATGGGGATCTGTTATTGTTGGACGATGACGAACCCGCAACATACGAAGCTATGATGGACTCGATTCCGAGCAATGGCAAGAGTGCCATGAGATCCGAGATAGATTCCATGGGAAATAATCAAGTTTGGAACTTGGTTGACCCGCTCGATGGTGTTAGACCCATCGAGTGCAAATGGATCTATAAAAAGAAGAAAGATATGGACGGAAATGTTCACGTCTATAAAGCTCGACTTGTCGCAAAGGGTTTTTGGCAAGTTCAAGGAATTGACTACGACGAGACATTCTCTCCAAAAAGCGATGCTTAAATCTATCCGGATCATTCTAGCAATAGCTGCCTATTTCGATTATGAAATTTGGCGTATGGATGTTAAAATGCCTTTCTAAATGGAAATTTGGAAGAGGACGTGTATATGATACGGCCCGAAGGTTTTGTTGATCCAAATAATGCTGGAAAAATATGCAAGCTTAAGAAATCTATTTATGGGTTAAAGCAAGCATCTCGGAGTTGGAACATTCGTTTTGATGAGGTTGTCAAAGAGTTTGGTTTCCGTCAGAATGAAGAAGAGCCTTGTGTTTACCAAAAGGCTAGTGGGAGCGCTGTTGTATTTCTAATCTTGTATGTGGATGACATACTATTGATTGGGAATGACATTCCTATGTTGCAATCAAAGATTTCACCGAATAATAGTTTTTCTATGAAGGATTTGGGAGATGCAAAAGATACATCTTGGGCATTAAGATCTATAGAGATAGGTCGAAAAGGCTAATAGGATTATGCCAAGATACATATATTGACAAGGTGTTGAAACAGTTCAACATGGAGCAATCCAAGAAAGGGTTCTTGCCTATGTCACATGGTATGCGCTTTAGTGACAAGCAATGTCCTTCATCGGATGAAGAGCAAACGCATGAGTAAGGTTCCATATGCTTCGACAAATCGGTTCCATCATGTATGCCATGATATGTACTCGCCCGAGATGTCTCATATGCTCTAAGTGTTGCGGCGAGTACCAAGGCAATCCTGGTGAGAGTCAATGGGCGCTGGTTAAAAACATCCTTAAGTACTTAAGAAGAACTAAGGATGAGTTCCGATCTATGGAGGTGAGGAAGAGCTCGTTGTAAATGGTTACACCGATGCTAGCTTCCAAACTGATGTAGATGATTCACAATCTCAATCAGGTTTCGTGTTCACGGTAAATGGTGGTGCAGTAAGCTGGAAAAGTTCCAAGCAGGAGACAGTGTCCGATTCTACAATAGAAGCCGAGTACATTGCGGCTTTGAAAGCTGCAAAGGAAGGTGTTTGGATGAGGCGTTTCCTCATTGATCTTGGTGTGTTTCCTAATGCGGCTAGCCCATTGAATCTACATTGTGATAATAATGGGGCGATAGCGCAGGCTAAGGAGCCAAGGAATCACCAGAAGAACAAACATGTACAGCGGAAATTTCACCTCATTCGACAGTTCATCGGTGAAGGTGAAATTAAAATGTGCAAAATACATACGGATTTGAATATAGCAGATCCGTTGACAAAGGCTCTTCCACGGCCTAAGCATGAGGCGCACATAAGGTCTATGGGGATTAGACATATTAGAGATTAACTCTAGTGCAAGTGGGAGACTGTTGGGAATATGCCCTAGAGGTAATCATAGAGATGATGATATTCCGCTTGTATCCGTGATATGTAAAATGTGTCCATTGAATATCCATTAAAGACAACTTGTATTGATTGGCAATTATGTGAATTGTTTGTGGAACTCTTTTACTTGTATGGTTATTCTATATTCGTCCCTGGTCGAAGTTCATGTGAGGACACACATGAATATTAGACTAGCACATTATTAGTTGATGACTATGTTTCACAAGTCATGGACATGGAGATGTCCGAACTAATAATGTGGGCACATGTATGACATGTAGGTGGACTGAACCGACATGAGATTGTCTCTATACACATCATATACGTTATGTCCTTCGACTGAGATTGTTGTATGTGCTCGAGATGTGTATCGACTTGCTTAGGGACTGACAAACGCTACTCCGTCGAGTAGTTATAAAGGATGTCTTCGGGTTTGTCGAGAAGCATGCTTTGTGAGACATAGACAATCAAGATGGGACTTGCCCCTCTCTGAGGAGAGTGATATCACTGGATCACTCAAGTGATTGGATCAACAAATGCATGGCCGTGCTTGGGTTAAGTGTTAACCCACGAGTTGAACCAAATATCATGAGGCAAGGGAGTAACTCGTATGTGGTCGTAGTGGTTCGTCGATATGATCATTTGCGTGCACATAGGAGTTGTCACGCCTTGCTAGAGGCCGTTGTATTATTGGGCGAATAGGAGTATTCGGCCCATGTCTATGTGTGCGTGAACCCATAGGGTCGCACGCTTAAGGGGCTGGAAGCCTAATTCGAGTTGGACCCGAATTAGACAAGGCTTAGGGTTTCTAATGCGCCTCCAACTCGGGGGCACATGAGAGGCGCCTATATAAGCAGAGGGGAGGGGCACGGCCAAACTAAATCCACGCCTTTGGCAGCCGCCGTCGCCCTCCACGCTCTCGCCTTCGCTCCTCGCGGACCTAGCAGTCCGGAGGCGCATCGCTTCTCCCTCGTACGTGTGTGACACCTCGGAGGTGCTGCATCTGGAGCACGAGGACGAACCGCACGAACCGCAAGTGGTGGGAGGAGTTGCTGGACGACCACGCAACTGCACGGCACTGCTGCGACGCGTTCGACTACATCGAGTCGTCTTCCGCTGCTTCTGCGCGTCTAGTGGTAATCCCGTAACCTGTAACTAGTAGTAGATCCTGGGCGATGAGGTAGAAAAAGTTTTTGTTTTCTGGCTAGCGTAGCACCCTCATAACCCAACACAACTAAAGTGAGTTCTGTCATTCTGTACCTTCCCTTCCATGTTTGTAGGCAAACCTTTTTATTAGGAGATGATAAGATTCAAGTACGTAGATGCAGGTTTCATTTTTCATTTGTAGGCAAACCTGTTACTATTTCTTTGGTTCCTCTTGGCGTCGCTTAGTTTGAATGAGTATTTTCAGCCAATTTAGTTTGCAATGAAATACATGTTGGGCTGGAAAGCATGATCCAAATGTACCACTGCATTTGCTATATCTGTTGCTGATTTTCTTTTCAGGTCCATGTTAGTTAACTGACGTTTACTGATTGTACAGTTGTTTCAGACAAAGGATACTAGTACTATATGCAACTGAAGGTTCTGAAACATGACCCATTCATGTGCAGCGGTGATTAAAGTGAAGAATTTAAGGGTTGAGGTAACCAAGGCATGCCTTGCATTCGCAGCTTCTTATTATTCATGTCTGATGTTTGATAAGATTTCGACTCGATGCCTTGCGCTTACATAAAATTCCTACATACTGTACGAAAAGAATAATGTACACTCCAAGAAACTTCCTCTTATTAAGAATGTTGCAGCCCAGATACATATAGGCATCCAGATGTTAGACGTCGTAGATATTACAGACTTTCTTTTTTGTAATCTAAGCACCATTTGTTTTATTACTTCTCCATTAGCTAGACGTTTCGTATATATTTCAACAGTCCTATTTAATTTAGTTCCTTCCATTGAGTTGTACCTTTTAGTTCCCACTAATGAACATTCTTTTTGACGTTGTATGAGGAATGGATTATTCTTATAATTATAATTCCTCCATATGATCATTTTTGTCTGTGTAATTCAGTATTGCATAGCCTATGTGCAGTGATAGTTTCTACTGCCTAGGCCTTCATAAACCATATCCTACAAGATATTATAAATCTTCTTTGAACTACTATAGGTGTGTAAAAAGTTCTTATTACTCATGGATTACACAAATGGATTGAAATTGACCTTTTCTTCTGATGGTTACCTACTATTTAGCCAAGACCGACATAAATATAGGCCAGTAGGATATAATAATTTTTTTAATTATTCAGGTCATTACTATTCCACAATTTACTTAGCAGGAAAAGTTGACCTTGTAGTTGATATTTTTGTAATGTTTACTTCGATTGTTCAGTACATGATTAAGGATATGTGCCAATTTTCCATGTGTTTTGGATATCGCAGTGGTACAATTTCCAGGTTTCAAGTTTTTTTGAGACAGGGTGATGAACCAATTAACAGGAAATGTTAGCTGAGATGAGCATTCTCATTGTAAAAATTGCCACGTTATAAATCAATTAGATAAGAAAATTGCAATTAGAAGTACACTGCCTCAGTACCACGGAGAAAACAAGGCAGGGAGAGGTACATAACATCTCCAACTAAAATTGAAGCATTATATGAATCCATAAACCTTGGATCCCATGGGAAACAATGAGAAGGATTTTACTTTGTAGCGGACAGCTAATCGACCTTCATACACAGGGAACCACAACATGATGAAATTGTGTGCTCATGTGCTAGTTAGCTATATCTGCCATGGAGTGGCCTTTACTGCTTGACAACATGTCCAACACGTGTGCTCATGCGCTCATTATTTAAATTGCAACGATTGTGGTTCTCCAAAGACAGGAACTTAGTTTACTCCTTTGTTTCTATACGCTTTTCCATATTCTTATTTAGCGACTTCGCTTACATGTCATACCTAAGATGCATTATTCCTGTTGCTTTAATGTACTGATCGGACTTTACATCACAGGTTACTTCGATGCTTGAAGTTTTGGATTAATGACAACCAACCTCTGAAACGAAAGTGCTGGAGGGGCAATGCACTACGATCCCATAGATATCTAGCCATGCATAGTCATCAACTATGTTAGACTTATTATGCCTGTATAATATTCCTCCACCTTTGTGATATATACATCCTATATCCTATACATCCTGTATGTGTGTATCCATCGGTGTACACTTATGTACATCAACAGTGTACTAAATACAATTGATTTATGCGTAATTACTGTCCTACGCAATTTCACCTGTAAAAATTCATGATCATTGTCTTTGTTATTTATACTCTGCAATCGTTTACACCATGTTTTATCCATATAATGAAGGCGGCATAAAAAAGACTTGTAAATTTATTATGGAATGAATAGGTATACACATGAAGAAATCTTGAATTACATTTTGGTTATTTGTGAAGCTATGCACACAATTACAAAATAGAGTTTGGAGGCAGAGAGATGACATGCACTGAGTGAGACAAATACAGGCAGAGCTATCAAAAGAGCTGTCATTGGTCGAGCACGAGCTTGAAGAATTCGTTGGCTGCAAAGAGCCTGAAACCACTGACTAATTGTTTCCCTTTTTCTTGTTTTTGAAATGTTTCATTTATCAGATCCTAGAATAAATACTGCAATCATATTTTCTATCAAAAATATATTTATAGATATACCTTAACATAATATGTTCATAGAATTTTGATATCTCTAACCATATATAGTTTGAAGATATCGATAGACATCATTTTTATATACAAGAGACCAAAAACTTTTGCAACAGAACATTTATTCATTCATACGTGACCAGAGTATTGTATGAGTATAGTTGTAGTGTAATGTATACCAAAAGTACACATGCCCTTCCCTACACACGGACAATATGTAAGACAACTTGAGATCGAGCTGATGCACATGCCCATGCAACGCCTGCAGTGCAAAAGTGAGCATTCCACAGCTTGATCACAACGAGGACACTTCTCAGGACGAGGAAGCCCAACAGATGAATGGGAAGTTGCGCAGCGGATTCTCCTTGAGAATTCAATCCCTTCACTCCTATGTCACTAACACCAACCTTGCATTCTCCACTTCTCCACTATAACATGTTGCCTGCTCGCGTGACCGATTTTTGGTTGAGGGAGGACTGCCACGTGTCCTCCGCTACACTTCCTGCCTGATTGCTCCTCAGGCCTGTTGACCAATCTCCTACATCTTGCCAGCCACTACGCTGTCTATTTTGACGCCAAATTTGTGACTAACCTGCAAGCACAAACACAGGTTATGTTGCAACATATATGTTCGTTGAAATTATCTGAGTTTAACTAGTACCTTTTTATACTAAATCAAGCATGGCTGTTTAAATATGGCAAATGTTTTTTCATTACATGTGAAAGACTATCAATATCTGTGATACCAAAGCAAATATGTCTAAGGATCTAAGCAAAAAAATCACATGATAAAACCACAGAAAGGTATAGTGCTGCAAATTGGACAGGGAAACAAATGCAAAATATAGGGGCTGTTTGGGTGGTTGCAAAATATAGGCTAGGAAAAGCAACGCCGCAAGTGTGGTGAGAACTGCTCCAGCATGCATGCATGAAAAGTTGTGGCAGCGTAAGACTATTAATAAACCAAACGGCAGCCTTCATGGCACCCAGGCTGTGGCTGTGGCTGTGGCTGTGGCGAGATGTGGGGAACCATTGTAAATGTTCAAGCATAATTAGCCACACGACCACACAAACAAATCAGTAATAGTAGAAACCTACTATCATGTTATTTCCCAATCCCCAATAATCATCACAATTAACTGCAATGCAAAATGTTTTCATATTCCAATGGAAATTGTGAAAACTGAACTCATGCACTACTTCATATGTCCAAGCAATAGATTTCTTCAAAGTGTCAGTAGCTTGATAATTGAGCATATTAAAACTTAAGAAAAATTGAGCACAAGATCGTACACTAGAGTACCACACCATCAGTCCAGGGATGGGATGCCGAAGAGGTGTTGCCTCAACAGCTTTGGAATCGCTATAATATAGGTACTGAGGAGCTCAGAGAAGAGAATGTTTCCTAATCAGATACATATTCAGGATATTCTAAGACTCAACTTCAATAAATGGATTCTCGATTTTCTAGAGATGCAATAATCCAATGGTAATCACATTTATTCTACCTAATTCGATTGAACGACAAAAAATGTCTTAATTCACAGATTTTTCTTCTAACAAATTAAGCAAATTTGAAAAATCCAGAAAAATTGAGGGGATTGAATTTACCCGATGCTAGGAGCAGGAGGGGTCGGAGGCGACTGGCCACTCATCCAGCATCAAGCAGCCAAGGGCAGCTGCAACTTTCACTAGAACATCACCTGAGAAAACAAATCCATAAAACATAATCTTGGTCCCAAATGATAAAACCTGTGCAGGTGAAACCTATTGCATAGGTACTACGCAAATAGCTCTCAGTGGCAAGTGAGAAATGCCAATAGTTAATTTGGAACAGATTTCTTAGGATGGTTGTTCAGTAAGAAAGAAGCAACTAAAACTGGGACATGCCACCAAAAGCCCATGGAATGGATACAAGGATTCTCTGAACCAGATGTTACTGCATAATTTGAATTTGAACTGCAGCTGAATGTATTAAAAGAATAACCCAGCCATGAATTCTGCATGATTTAGGACCAGTTTTTTCATTTAAGACAATGACACTGACGTGTATGTGTTCAATGAAAAAAAATTGAACTGCAGGTTGACCGAACTCATGCTGAAAATTTTTTTGAATGCAAAAGCAAAGGAATCATGCTCATTTTATATGTACAGCATATACACATTTCAATCATTCCCCTTATCAGCTCTCGTTGACTCTCTCCATCACATCTTCTTAAGCCATGTGAATCTAGCTTGTCATTCCATATACGAAACCATGTTGACAATGCACAAAGGGATCTAATATTAACAATACTAAACTTTTCTGTCACAATACAAGGGACAGGAACACTCTTTAGATTATAGCACAAAATGTGCAAGGCATTTGCATATCTGCTTGCATTGCTTGCCTAGACTGCACCTAGGAATATATGATCTAATAACGTTATCTCCAACTATGAGAAAAAGCCAGATTAAAAAATCAGAAGTGAATTGTGTTTGTCTTGAGTGATATGAACTTTGGAGAGAGAAGATTTAAGCACCACTTCCAACACTGCAGCCTTATAAATAGTTGCAAGTAAACTACCTAGGATGTGTGCATGATAAAAAATGTTTATGCACCTGGATAGAAGATGGCACAGAAGAAGATGACAAGGAGAGCCATGAAAGAAGAAAAAAACAGAGGATAGGACAGGAAGGGTGCATAACTGAAACTTATTTCATATTTGTACTGAAGCATTCTCAAGTGAGCAATAGCTGAAAGATTAGGTCTCGCAAATGTTGACTGAAAAAATAAAATAAAAACAGGTAGTAAGATGCACAACTAAACAAAAAATAAACCCAAGTGAACATGCTGCAACAGGAATTAATAATCTGAAAACTAGAAACTTCTAGATCATTTGCCTGATAAAAGTGTCAAATAAACTTAGTAAAGATGGCATCATCATAGTTCATGGAGTTTGCATCATGGACTAAAACAGCCACAACCTACAGTTAAGAAAAAAGAAGGAAAAAAAGATCAAAGAGAGATGGGAACAGTAATTATAGTATACATTTATTGCCAGCTCCACTAGCGTGATGAAATTTGGTTCGAATGTTTTCTATTTATCCTATTTCATATAGTAAATCTAAAACACATAGTATCCTGCAGGAGACGTAAGCTCACGAATTACATGTATTGAAAGCATTTAGCTTAATGTTCGTGCATGCAAAGGAGTGTTAGCATGCTGTGATTTCTACCTACAGGCATCCTGTAGTTCTCCGTGCAACCAAATGGGCATTGTTATTTATTCTGCAACTACAAAATTATTACAATCAATATTGGTTTGGTCGCTTCATTCCATAGTTGAACAAACAAAATAACTGCACTCATAATCTGATAAAACAACATGTCGATCCATCTATAGGGACAGAAATTGCATGCAACACAAAGTATCGAGCGTTTCTCTAGAAACGAAAAGCAAATTAACAGCAAATTAACAATTGGCAGATAAAAGAAGTGAGGGGCTGAAGAGTGAGGCATTACCTTCGGCTTGATTAACGATCAGCCTCAATTATTCTTCTCCGGAGATACATGCCTGTGACCACCTCCGGATCTAGCTGAGGCAGAGAAAACTGCAATCCCTCAGATTTTAGGGCCAAGATCCAACCCATTTGAAGTTAAGGAAGAGGACGGGTTAGCTGTTTACCGTAGTACAATTGAAGAGGATCTCCTGGCCACCGCCTGCGCCGATAATTGGCCAGTCGCAGGGAACACACCCTGCACCCAAGTCATCATCAAATCAAATCAAAACAAAAAGGGGGAAGGGGGAGCAGGAGATGATGCAAACGCCGACCTGGGGAAGGGGATCGAAGTCCGGCGACCTCGCAAGTGCTGAACCCGACAGCAACAATCGGTGGCGGCGGGCTGACGGAGTTGGCACTCCTTTCTCCGCCCGTACATGGTGAGGAGAACGGTCGCTGATTCGTCGACAACCGCCGAGGCGCCCCGCAGCGCCAACGATGAAGCCACCGCCAGGGCAGCAGAGGCAGCGATCGAAGGCTGCGGACGCGTGGGAGGCCGCGAAACTCGCCACGAAGGCGGCGGAGGAGGGGCGGTGACCTGTGCTCGTGCGTCGGAGGCGGAGCGGGGGACAGAGCTGAGGGAAACCGATGCTCCCCACGATCTGTCGACCTGGATATTTTTATCAGAATGGAAAAAAGAAAAACGGATATTATTTATATATATCATAAAAGAGAGGTGGATGCGGGAGGAAAATAACGCAGAGACCGGGGAACGCGGCACGTGGGTTGGCTCGCGACCGGCCTTTTGGGTTCGGTGGTTTGGGCTCGGGGACTGATTAATAATCAGTACCCAGGGTATATATATATATATATATATATATATATATATATATATATATATATATATATATATATATATATATATATATATATATATATATATATATATATATATATATATATATATATATATATATATATATATATATATCGAGAACTATTATGCTGTAGCTAGCTATAGGGCGTCATTTGGTAAGTGGGCTCTCTCTCTCTAGTTTCTCTCTCTAGAGCGAGAGCACCTTCCACCCCACACCCAGCCACCTATCTCTACCGCCACCACCCTGCCGCCGGCAACGCTGCCACCGCATTGCCGCCGGCAAGCACACCTCCTCCACCACAGCCGCTTCCCCTCACCTATCCCCGTTGCTGCGACAGGGCCTCGCGCCTGTATCGCCGCCATGGAGCGCGGCTCCCCGTCGCGCCGCTCTTGGGCCGACGAGTGTGACGAGGCTGATGACCCAGCTGCGGGTTCCGCTTCCCCGCTCCAGTTGCCGCCGCTGGCGGCGAACGCCCACGCCGAGCATGTCCTCCGCACCAGTTCTCGGACTCGGAGGAGTCCATGGAGGAGTCGGACGTGCCTCCCTCCGCCGGGAAAGGGAAGGCCCCGGCGCGCACCCGTCGCTTTAGCCCTGAGTACCGTCATCGCAGGGAGCCCTCTGGCTTCATGGCGTCCGCGCGCAGGGAGGTGCCGCGGCCGGCCCGTGCGTCGCGCGAAAGGATCAGGTCCGTCGTCGTGCACCCGGCCTGCATGTCGGCTGAGCCGGACGCTGAGGGCTTCCGCAAGGTTGAGAGCAGGCGGCGCTGGCGCCGTGCGTCAGGTCCGCACCGTCCTCGCCCCGTGCTGTCGAACCTTGTCGGAAGATGCTTCAACTGCCTTCGGAATGACCACGTCAGGGTCAACTGCTCCTTCCCCTCCAGGTGCCTCAATTGCCGACAGGAGGGACATCAGGCACGCAACTGCCCTGGTGCCCTTCATGCCGACCGCTGGACTGGCAAGCGTGGTCGGTCCCCCCCGCGCGCGGCCACGCGCGGGGACGCGACGCGCCGTCGCCGTCGCTCTCCACCCGTGCGTCGCCGCCGGATCCGGTCGTTGTCCACAGATCGTGCCGCCTCGGTCACCCCGGAACCGCCGTCTCCTCATCCGTCGCCGCCGGGGGACCGGGTTTCGGAGCAGCAGAACCATGGTGGCGGCGCCGCTCGTGGTGCCTTGCCTGACGCGCATCCCGCCGTCGGGGGCGAGGACGTCGTTCCCCAGGCCGAGCATCCGCTCCAGCCTCCTGCCGGGGGAAGTTTTGGCCGTGACGGGATGGTGCCCCCTCCTCGCAGGGTTCAGGTGCCGCTAGCGTCACCATCGACACGCGCCAGGGAGCCATTGCTTGAGATGGTTGTTGTTCCTCGCACGGAGGCGCTGCAGCGGGCGGAGGACGACCTCGCGTCTCTGGCACTGGTGGCGCTTGTGCTGGGGCCGCGGCCGCCGGTCACGCCGGCCATGGTGCTCGCTCACCTGCGTGATGCTTTTGGGATACCTGATGATCTCGTCTCCGTTCGTCGTTTCTGGCCCGATGACTTCATCGTGCGATTCGTCCGTCGCGAGGATCGGGAGCTCGTGCTGGGAACGCCGCCGTCTCGCGATGGTCCGTTCGTCCTGCGCTGGCGGCCATGGTCGCGGCTCATCATGGCATCGTCCAGTGCCTTCAGGTTCAGGGTGCTCGTGGCAATGAAGGGCATCCCCACGCACGCAAGGTCGAAGGAGACTGCCCAGATCATTCTTGGCTCGTCCTGTGTTCGTGTTCAGGTCGCTGATGACGGTGCGGTGGAGGACCCGGAGGACGAGCGGGAGCTTTTTGTGGCGGCTTGGTGTGCCCACCCGGACCTCATCCCCGATGAGAAGATCATCACCGTTCCTGGGAAGGAAGAGCAGCATGATGGGGGGCCGCCGCTCTACCTCAGGCCCTGGGAGATGATCCATTCGGAGGTCCCTGCCATGCGCTACTTGGTCCGACTCCGCATAGTCGAGTACCAGGATTGGCACACGCCGCCCCCGTCCGACGACGACGACGGGTTCGGCTGGCGGAACGACGACGACTCGGATAGCGGTGACAGCAACTACAACGGCTACTGGCCGGGTCACTCCGACCGTGGTGGCGCCGGTGCGCGCCCGAAGACGACGCGGTTCGGCGGCGCCGGCGACCCGCGCATTCAGCGCAACTACGACCCGGCGTTCCAGCGCCGGGAAAGGAGGGCTGACGTCACAGTGGGTCAGTTCCGCTGCCCCATCACGAGTGTGCTGTCCGCGAATCAGGGTGGCAGCGCTGACACCAGGATTCCGGGCAGCGGCCATGCTATCGTCACCAGGATTCCCGTGCGCAGTGTGAAGGATGTCAACGGGATTCCCGGTCGCGGGCAGGAGGAGGTTGCGGTTCACGCAGCCTGGGGAGTTGACCTCGACACGCTCGCCGACCGTTCACTCTCTCCTGTCAAGGTAACCGCTGACGACCCCATGTGCGTCGAGGCTGAACTCTGTGCCTTATCCTGCTCCACGCCGAGAGTCACTGAAGTCGCGGGCATGCTTTCCATCCTCACGCTTGATCGTGACCCACGGGGTGGAGAACGTTCACGTGCCCGCTCAGTTGGTTTCATTGGGAGGGCCCTTGACCTAGAGTTCGACCTGGTCGTGGGCCGTGGTTGTGGGCCACTGCTTGTCGACGAAACAGGCCCGTCTTTCCTGTTTCAGCCAGCCCAAGTGCTAAGTGTTACCAAGTCGTTGACGGCCCTACACGTTGATGATCTATTTCAGGGTGATGTCGAGCCAACCTACTTGTTGGAGTCGGCGGCCCACGAGCCCGTGGAGGGGCCTCTGATTCTCGTCGACCAGGGCTCTACGACGCCGGACTCGCAGCCGCACTACGACGTCGAGCCACAACTGCCCCACCTCGAGTCTTCGGTCGAGGGACGGGCCGCACCGGGTACGCAGTCGCGGGACGACGCCGAGCCACCGCCAGCCTCCCACGACGTCCATCCCGCTCCTGATGGCGGGGAACGGGCGGTGGTCCAGGTCGCGGTGGCGGAGGCCACGTCGCTGGCGGACTTCATCTCGCGCTTCAAGGCGCCCCTGCCGGCGGCTATCCTCACCACACCGACGCTCTGTGTCACGCGCAAGCCGCGGGCACGGACAATGGAGGAACACGCCCTCGTGCCCAAGAGAAGCGCCAGGTTGGCCAAGAAGAGCATGCTGCGCGAGCCCAAGCCAGAGGCTCAGGCACGCAAAGTCTTGATGATGAAGCTGGGGGTCGACGTTCAGACCCAGGAGCCGGACACCGCGTCCTTTGATGAGTTCCAGGAGGCCTTCACCTTACCGCTGTCGCAGACCACCAGAGAGGCTATGCAAGCGTACTACTTGGGCCGGGGCTGCTTCGCGCCGCCGGAAGCTGCCATGGTCTGAGCACTTGCTGTGCGACGTCGCGCAATTGTGTTTTATGTTAACACAAAACATATTGATCTGGAACGTTAGGGGCATGAATTCTAGGGCCCGTCGCGATGCTGTTAGAGAGTTTGTGGCCAAAGAGCGTGCCACGGTCGCTTGTCTCGTCGAGACAAAAATTGATGTACTTTCGGCCTCCATGGCCAATGATCTAATGAATTTGCCTGTTCACTAGTTGTGCTTGCCGGCTACGGGAGCTTCGGGGGGAATAGTCGTGGTCTGGCGAACGGATGTGTGGTCAGTACACGCTAGTGTTTGCCACGCCTTCTCTGTCGTACTGTCGCTGAAAGCGGTACAGCCAGCAGCACCGGGCTGGGCGCTGGCGGTCATGTACGGGCCGGTGGCCGACGAGCTCAAAGAAGATTTCTTGGCGGAGCTTAGGGCAATTGCCACGGCAGCAACCGAGCCGCTACTCATCTGTGGTGACTTTAATCTGATTTACCAGGCCTCCGACAAAAGCAATGACAGGCTGCACCTGAGCCTAATGCGTCGCGTCAGGCGGGCTCTAGATGACATGCGCGTCGATGAGCTGCATCTCCACGGCAGGCTGTACACGTGGAGCAATGAACGTCGTCGCCCGACCTTGGAAAGGATTGACCGTGCGTTCGCGACCGTGCCTTGGCTGCAGCTGTTCTCAAGCCATCATCTCCGGTCCCTATCGTCGGACTGCTCCGACCATGCGCCTCTTCTGCTGCAGCTGTGCTGTGACACCTGGTCGCGGCCGAGGTTCAAGTTCGAACCGTTCTGGGTAAAGATGAAGGGCTTTCAGGAAACGGTGCAGCAGGCTTGGGCCAGCACCGTTGTGTCGAATGCCGATGCATGTCGCACTCTTGACTTCAAGTTCAGGAGCACAGCAAAGGCACTAAAGAGCTGGAGCGCGAAGGAGATTGGGTGCGTTCGCACACAGTTGTTTGAGACACGTGAGATCATTGCGCACCTCGACGCGGCTCAGGAGTGTCGCGCCCTCTCGGACGAGGAAATCAACCTAAGGCGTGCGCTCAAGCGGCAGAGCCTGGGACTCGCTTCTCTTGCCAGAACGATGGCACGTCACAGGTCGCGCATCAGGTACCTTGAGGAGGGGGATGCGAACACAAAGTTTTTTCACCTCCAAGCGTGTCACAGGAGCCGTAAAAACCACATCCCCGGGTTCAGCCATGAGGGTCAGTGGTTCTCCGAGGAAGAAGCTAAACAGGACCGGATCTTTGAATACTACAATGCCATCCTCGGGGCTCCGTTCTCACGCACGCATGACATTGTGCTTGAAGGGCTTCTGCCAACTATCCAGATGCCAGGCATTGATAGTTGCTTCACGCAGGCTGAGGTGTGGGAAACCATCAAAGAGATGCCGAGAGACCGAGCGCCGGGGCCGGATGGTTTTAGCGGTGCTTTCTACGTCGCGTCGTGGGAAATCATAAAAGGAGATGTCCTAAACGCCTTCAACGCGTTGTGGTCGCTAGATGCACGGAGCTTCCACCACATTAACGAAGCACTGATGATTCTGCTGAGGAAGAACAACAACCCGCAGTCGCTGAAGGATTATAGACCAATTAGCCTAATTCACAGCTTCAGCAAAATATTCGCCAAATGTCTGGCAAGGAGGCTAGCGTCGAGGCTTGGTCTCATAGTCGCGCAGAACCAAAGTGCATTCATCAAGGGCCGGTCCATCCATGATAACTTCAGGTCCGTCCAGTTGGCATGTCGTTGGCTAAGTTCGAAGCGGGTGTCGTCGGTCCTCCTAAAAATAGACATAGCCAAGGCATTTGACTCGGTGTCGTGGCCTTACCTTCTTCGAGTACTTGAGCACATTGGGTTCCCGCGGAGGTGGCGTGAGTGGATTGCCATGCTGCTCTCCACAGCTAGCACCAAGGTGCTGCTCAATGGCCGGCCTGGGCGGAGAATTGCGCATGCACGAGGCCTCCGGCAAGGCGATCCGCTGTCACCTATGCTGTTCGTCATCGCCATGGAGCCGCTCAACGCTTTGTTCAGAGAAGCAGACAGATTGGGCGCCCTTGCACCGTTGCCTGGAACGGCCATCAGGTACCGTGCATCACTGTATGCAGACGACTTGGTCGTCCTCGTCGCCCCCACAGACTCCGACCTCCGGTGCATCCAGGAGATTCTGGCTTTGTTCGCAGGAGCATCTTGCCTCGTCTCAAATTCACAGAAGTGTGTTGCAACCCCCATTCGCTGCACAGAACAGATGGTAGCCGTCGTCCAGGAGGCGTTCCAGTGCCAAGTTGCGCCGTTCCCCTGCAGGTATCTGGGTATACCGTTGTCGCTGTCCAGATTGAAGCGGGCTGATGAACAAGCGCTTGTGGACGCAGTCGCGGCAAGGATACCGACTTGGAAGGCAGGCTTGGTCACACACGCTGGTCGTGCTTTGCTAACCAAAGTGACACTGTCTGCAATACCAGTACACATCGCCATTGCTTGCTGCCTTTCTGACTGGGCCATTCAGCAAATTGACAAAAGGCGTCGGGCCTTCTTGTGGAGCGGCACGGAGACAACTACGGGGGGGGGGGGGGCGCTGCAAGATCGCATGGCCACAGGTCTGTAGGCCGACTTGCTTTGGTGGCCTCGGCGTCGTCGATCTGCGATACTTTGGGTTCGCACTACGGCTCAGGTGGGAGTGGTTGTGCAGAGCTGAGCCAGATCGTTGCTGGGTGGCCTTGCCAGCAAGACCGGAGAAGGTGGTCACCGCAATGCTCAACATCAGCATGTCGGTTGTCCCTGGTGATGGAGCTTCCACACGTCTCTGGACTGACAACTGGGCAGTCGTAGGACCACTGAACATCTTTGCACCGCAGCTGTACGCGGCCATGTCGGCAAGGGGGAAAAAATTTTCCCTCAAAGAAGGCCTATTTCAGAATCGTTGGGCAAGGGAGCTGTCTGGAGCGCCAACCGTCCAGGTGTTGCTGCAGTACCTAAGAGTCTGGAGAGTGCTCTCCTCTGTGGTACTTGACCCATTCACCGCGGATCGTTTTGTGTGGAAGTGGTCGTCGGACGGGAGGTACAGTGCGTCGTCAACCTACCGAGCCTTCTTCGCTGGCTCAACGTCGCTGCCGGGGCCAAGGAGCTTTGGAAGACGAAGGCACCCCCCAAGGTGAAATTCTTCCTTTGGACCGCCCTACACCGCCGGGTTTGGACTGCCGACGGAGGAAAAAGGCATGGCTTGCAGGATGACGATGCTTGTGGTCTTTGTGGGCAAGCGTCGGAAACGGTTGAACACTTGTTCGTCGGGTGCGTGGTCACCAGGGAGCTTTGGTACGCCATTCTTCGGCCGCTTGGCTTGGAGCAGCTTGTCCCAGTCGCTAACGAGAAGCTTGGGGAGTGGTGGCTTAGACAGCGGGCACGGGTGTCTGCGGAGAGCCGACCCACCTTCGACACCCTTTTCGCGCTGCTCTGCTGGGTAGTTTGGAAGGAAAGAAACTCCCGCGTCTTCAACAGGGTCGTGGCAAACTCCTTGCAGCTACAACGAGCGGCCGTGCGCGAGGCTGAAGCTTGGTGGGAAGCGGGGTACTCGACACTAGACGCTTGTGTGGCTCTTTGGTCGCGAGATTTAGTTATTGTGTAATCACGACCTCTTGTGTACCCAGTAGTGTAGGTCTTTGGTGAAGGCTGCTCGCCTGCGCCTCTTCCTCGTTGTACTAGGTCCTTGGACCACTCTTCCCTCTTAATACAAAACGGGCTATTTGCCTGCTCGCGAAAAAAAAAAGCTATAGAATATTTTATTTTGTAGCCAGACCCAACCTTCATGTCCGACCCGGGGCGATGGATGCGGACGAACATAACCAGCAGCCAGCCCCACCGCTCTGCTGGATTTCCCACCAAGACTCATTAAGTACCCGTCCGCTAATCACGTGGCTTTTATATCCCTTGGCCAAATCAAGTCATTTCCTTTTCCTCTCTCGTCCGATCCGAATCAGAAAGCGGCAGCGGTGGCTCTCGGGCCACGGCGTGGATCTGCATCAGGCGGCCGTGCGCGCACGGCTAACGCCTGGATCTCGGCGGGGGCCCACCAACGGCCACGACGGCTTCCCTGCAGTGACGGCACGCCGGTGGTGCTCTCGCCAGCAGTTCTCGTGGCCACGATCGCCACACAAGAATCCAGCCACAACAGCACCCTTTGCTCCTTTCGCACGCATGCCAACAATAGGAGCTGCGTTGGGTTCTGATGTGCTGCTTCGCACATGCATGCCAAGAATAGGAGCAGCGTTGGGTCCGGATGTGTCGCGGTATCGCCCTTCCCCTGCACGACGGAGCCAGGAGTTTGGTGCACCCATGGGAGGCCGGCACTTTGAGCAGATCGTCACCGGCAGCAGTACAGGTGAGTCCGGTATACAATGTTCATAATGTGTTATATGGAGCTACGTTTGGCCCAGACATGTTTAATCTGGCAACTATCCTTTTACCTGTTACAATTTTTTTCTCTATCTAATTAACTAATCTGCACTCATTCTGACTGACGCTGCTGAAAAATAGCAAATTGTGTTTCTAGTAAATCATGTACTATATACTGCATGGAAAAGCAATTATTCTTTCGGGTCACTATGCCTTCAGTGATTTCCTACAGGAGCTACTGCTGTTATATCGTACCAAATAATTCTTGTAATCTTGTTTCTTGTAAACTTTTGTCAGCTACTACCATTAGATCGGCTACGTGAACAATTGTTTATTTTTGCTAATGCTCTCGCCTTCCCCTGTTCATCGATGCACATTGTTGGTCTGGTTAGGCATCTCAAACAAAGATTCTCGTAAATCTTATTCATGCAAGGGCATAGATTCTAGTAAATCAAGTATGAAGTTCTCGTAAACCATGTCAAATTCACAAGGACAGAAAGGCATGGATTATAGTAATTCACATTCGGTTCATTCTTGTAAATCATGCACTAAATTCTCGTAACTTAGTTTGTCGTAACTAAAAAGGAATTTGTGGTTTTCTCCTGAATCAGAATCACGAATATAGGAAGACCATGGATTTCTTATGGTAATTTTACTGTATAAGTTTGTTAACAGGCTACCTGAATCAGTGTTTTTTGTTTTGCTGGCACGATAACTTTTCAGTAGCTAACATACTTCAGTTCTTTTAGTGTTAGGCACCTTTTTCCCCCTATTTATCCAGCCCCTAGGCTGACAACATCACACCTACAAATGACCTGATGGAGGCCATAATCTCCTAGAGTTTTGTCCTAATACATGATGCCAAAAATCTGTTAAATATGCCCTGCGTGCCAAATCGTTACTAGGATTATAATGGGTGTGACATTGTTGTGGCGAAGCTTTCAAACAGTGTGACATCTTTGTGATAGAGAGATAGTTTTCTGAAGAATGATTTCTTTTGATGACTATCATGTAAATATATCAGATATCCCTTTCTTCTGAACTAATCACATGGAAAAAAAACATGGACCTAAATATGATGATTTTTTCTAGCCTAGCATTTGTACTATTTTCATTACTCTTTCAATGGATTATTTCTAGGCTCAATTTAATTACATAGGTTGTCTACTAGATTTTGTTTAGACTAAGACAGAAAAGGGCAAAAGGCAATCAGTGGTTTACCTAAAACTGGTGATGAAAGACTGCTCCACTCAGCTATGCAGGTTGAAATTTGTTTTTTCTTTCTTTTGCAGCCCCAGGTCTCCAACTGCACATATACAAAGGGTTCTCAGGCGACTCCAATACTGTTGGCTTAGTTAGTGTGTGATCCAAAGCCATTGGAGATGTTCTAAACGATTTAGAGCACCTTTTTGAACTCAAATTCTGGATGTAAATACTATATATCTAGCTGATGTTCCTATCAGTGTGCCATGTTAGATTCTAAACTTCAAGTATAGTATACTGCAATACATTTAATATCCATACTAGTAAATAATTCTATGAAGCTCTTGTAAATATTCTTTGTGCAAGTTCTGGTAATTATTCTCTGTGCAAGTTCTCATAAATTTCTTATAACTCTTAGTAAAAAATTCTCGTAAATAAAGTATAAAACTTTCGTAAACATTCAGTTCAAAATTCTCGTAATGCTAATTACAGTAACCAGAATATGTGGTAATTATCGTTACAAGATCATTCTCGTAAATCATAGTTGCTGCGTGCAAATTGTAGTAACGAGAACGCATGCTAATTATTGTAATCACAATTTGCTTGCATGCATGGCATCGTGAAAATAAAAAATAAATAATCCAGCGCCATTAATTACTACAGTTACGTGCACAGTTGACCCGACATGCATGCAACTGAAACAGTAACTCTTGGGGCAGCCCGTCTGGATCGGACTGGGCACCAACGTGCCGTCTGGTGGCCTGGCTACAGAATATGGTATTCTGTAGCTAGCTACAAATTAGCTATATATATATATATATATATATATATATATATATATATATATATATATATATATAACCTAAATCATACACGTTAGGGCTCCTCCATGGTTCTTCCTGCGGCCGCGTTAAACCAACAGAAATATCCATGCGTCTACCAATCTCAATTTCAACGGCAACAACTCAAGAACCAATATTCCGACTCATCCTATCCCTGGGCAACACCAATACACAGGTACGTGCTCTTCCGTGGTCCGTCGTGCCGCCAATTTATTCGAACAAAGTTAACCACATCTATCGATCTCAATTTCACTAGCAACAGTTCTGGTGAAGAACCAGTTCGACGACGGTTCATCCTGTCCCAAGGCTGCCCAACAGAAGTACCAATCTAACGTACCAGTTCCATGGTGCATCCTATTGCCGGCTGCCCCAACACAGGTAACCACGATCAGATCTTATTCCTTAACTAAGAATCAACGCTGGGAAAAAGGACTTATACCATTAGAATAGTTATTGTTAATACAACGTCATAGGTTCTAAAGCAAAAGGATTACATATTTACGGAATATCTTTGGTTCCACAGGTTTCCAATGCCTAATTTATACTTTTGTGAATTGAGATATAACATTCTTATTTTAGTGTGTTTCCGTTTTTGTAAACTGACACAATTCAATGTCAAGCGGCTTCCTGCTGTCCACACAATCCATCATGTCGTACATTATTGATCACAAAACCACGGAAAATCAACCAGAAAGTGCTAAAGAGAAACGAACGAGCAGGAAATAAGATAATACTAAACGAAAAAATACATTTGTGTCGCAGCTTATGGATAACATAGATATCCGGTATTTACTTGAATAATTGCTTGATTTTACAAGCAAAGGTAGTCAAGAGAATTTCATGTAAAATATTGTATTCCTTACATGCCCAATCAATCGAAACTTATTTCATTAGTAGCAACAACAAGCACGCAATAGATAAAGATAGAACTGAATTAGCTCGATTGAAAAGGAAGTTATTTTGAAAGTAAAAAGGGAAGTAGACTATAGAGACAAAGAAAAATGAAAAAATGTTTGAAGGTGGATTGAAATGATGTCCATATCAAACAAAATATTTTGCAACACAACAACTAAATATTCTCTAACGAAAAACAAAAGATAATATTGAGCCCAAATGATGAATAGCTTTAATATGGGTGTCTAAATATTTAATAGGTTTTGCCTTCAAAATAAGACATGATATGTATTATTCAATACTAGTATAGTGCCCGTGCTAACGCTACGGTAATATCTAGGGCAACACAAATTAGACCAAAATGATGTAAATGCTTTGTTGATTTAAAAGAATCGACGATCACATATTATAATATTAGAATAAAAAACTTGATTATGATGACATCCTCATACCAAATGAAGATTACTTCCTAGAGAATATGATATCAGAGTATAGTGGATACATATCCAATTTTTAATATACAACAAAAATAAGTTTGGCAAACATCGAGAATTTGCATGTTGTAGCCTAAAGAGTGCACTTTCTGATGATGGCTGGGAGCCTTGTTCCCATTCCCGGTGCCCAGCAGCCTTTTGTTCCGCAGGCTGCATCATACTGTCGGAGCATGGTGTTGATGGCTGGGAGCCCTGGCTATCAGGCTTCTCCTTGATGAATGTCAACGTCAGCTGTGATAAAAATACAAAGCAATGACCATGGAAAATCATTGATCCATTTCACGTCGGCAAAGTACAAAACAAGATAAATCAGAAGAACTATTGGTTTCTAATGCAATCCAGATGTTGAATTCATGAGCGAGAGCACATGTGAAACTACAAAAATAACGACAAACATCTGTGAGTAAGCACAGGCTAGAGAACTATTGTATCAAACCATACATAGAGTGCCATATATTTTTCTCAACAGTATCATGATCAGTCTGTGGTGATCTTAGCTTGAAACTTTATAATACATTTTGTCCCTTCTATTTCTGTTTAAAGTTTAAGAAAGAAAAGCTGCAAATAAAATAGACACACATTCTTTTGTAGTATAGCCAGAATGTGCAATCTCTTCGGATTTATGCAACAGATTAAATATTTATGAGTTCCTGCACAACTTACTGTATGCCAAGCTTCCAATATGCTAAGGGAATAGGTTCTTTTCATTACCATGGTTCTGCAAACAATATATTAGCATGGTTCAGTAATCTGGAAAAAAAGAACTGCATCACACAGAAGCATCTAGCTCATGTTATGAATAACATATATTAGAAAAACTGTCACTTAAACCCTGTCTTTCCCTCCCTTCCTCTCCCTTTGTGTCCCCCTAAAATGACTAATTTTAAAAATAGTAGTAACTCAAAATTAATTTGATCTGTGACAAACTGAACAAATGTTTAATCTTTCAGACATGGGTAAGGAAAAAAGTAAATGCTCTCAGTTGAAGTATGCCACAAATTATTACAATTTACTGAACAAACAAATTCATACTAATGCTTAGTATAAAATTGAGCCCAGGGTTATCTGACAAGTTGTGCCACCATAGATTACAAGGTTTTGTCTGCCCATGCCAGATAGTGTGACCTTTACGTGAGCACAACCACAAATTTGGAAATCCTACAAGACTGGAAAGTGCTTATGGTATTTATAGAATCTCGGTCTTAGGATGGAAACCCCATACCTGCCTGCTACCTGCAATCCATGTTGTGTTCCTCCCATTAGTCCACTTCCTCTCCTTATCGAAAGTAGTTTATAATTCTCAGTAGCACCAAGAAGAAACAAAATTAAAGTAAAACCATGTTATAAAATTCACGTACAATTCAAATTAGATAGTCAAGGAATTCACGTACATACATTTCTCTATGGCTTGGTCAATGGGTTAATCAAGAAAAGAAATCCTGACGGCGATGATGAAATATAGCTAGATAGCAGCAGCAGTAGTGTAGAAAAAACATTCAGTAATCATCATGCCTGATCATACATATATTGCAAGTGAAAGACCTTCAAGAATTTTTACCTGTTTGAACTGATACTTTCAATGCCTCAAATAAAGCCATACAGTGATATGCCAAAGGTCTGAGCTCCGTTAGGAATAATAGCAAACTCTCTGACCTTGACAAAGAAAGAGACTACTTTGCTACCACTGCCAACGTGAACTTTTATAGAGTCCTTGTTCACATGGAGAGCCCTTTACAAATAGATTTTGAAAGTCATTTAGAGTAAAAACCAAAATTCACGTTTGACATGAAAATTATGCAGTACTGTATGATGGCAACATCTGATTTTACATGTTGTCCATATATGACACAAATATTCACCGAGACCACCAAGCCAACCTTGTCATTCATTAACAGATAGCCCAAAACATAAATTCAGTCTACAAGATCCTCATGAACCAGCAGATTAAAACATTTATATGCACCTGGTCAAATTTGAAAGTAAAATTGGCTGCAGTCTACATTAAGTCTAAAAGCAATTAAATTATCATTGATACATTTTCTAATAACAATAAAATAGGATGCAATACCCATCATGAGAAATGAGTGGATGTGGAGACATTGTGTGTGAATAAGGGGCCTCCAATGTTGATGTGGCGGGCAAGGCATACTTGCAGTTGATCATGTTGTCCTGAGCCTATAACCTTATCATACCAAATGCCCAGAGATCTCAAGCAATAATGCCTCAAGCTCTTGAAATGTGGTTGCTTTGCTCCAATTCCAATGTTTGTGTTGTTTGCCATTGCCTCAAGAGTTTGCCCGTTATTGAGAGTGCGGCCTTCAAGTAGTAGCCGTATATCAAACAAAATTTAATAACTGAAATATGAATCGAGAGATCCAGATCTGGGGGAATGAACCTGGAGGTCCTCGGGGAGGTATACTCGTGCTTGCTCCAGCAGTCCTTCCCCATGGATCCTGGCACCATGACAGCCATCACGCCATCGATCTCGCCTCCACCCTAACCACTCGTGGTTTAATCTCCAGGGCGTGGAGGAAGGAGATGATGACCGTGCGCACCACCTGTTGGGGCGCAATGGCCCGTGCGCCGCCGCTGCTAGATGGGGATAGGGGCAGGGGTGGTGCCATCCGTGCTGGAGGGGGTGGCTGCTAGTCTGGTGGGCTGGTGCTGTCGGGGCCACGCGCCGCCGCCGAGCTCGAGCGGCGCGGCCATGGCCGGATCTCGGCGACTGGATTCTGGCTTGGAGCTCGGCCCCCACGCGTGACCCTATGCCCACGGGTAGCGGTCAGCCCCGCGTTACTCCCATGGTGGCGACGGCCCCTCCCACCCGGCGGCGGCGACTCCCTGGTGCTGGGTATGGGGAGAGGAGTCGTCGGCACATAGGGCTGGGAGATCGAGCGAAGATGACGGGAAGAAAAGGAGAGTACCAGGCATAAAAAGACGGCGAAAAAAAGGACAACATCAGGCATCGAACCCTGGCCACGGAAGCGTGGGCGTGGGGGCTGGGCACAGAAAGCGGACGTGGGAGTTTGAGTCTCTGGTTGTGGGCCAGGGGTGAGAAGACTGGCTTCCAACTCTTGGGAGAAGATTTCAATTATAGTAGAGATTAGAAAATATGTAAGAATGTTACCATGGGAGAAAAACACCTACCATGACAAGTCTTATTATAAATATATTAAAAATAATATTTCAACATTAATTGTGTAATTTAAACCATAATGTAAACTTAGTTCGGCTCCAAACCAATTGCATAAGACCTAGCCACAAATTCATATCGATGTTTTGTAGTAACAGTTATTATTATTTTTAAATACTTTAGGTTATAAAATGATCATGAAATCTAAAAGCTATTAGATGTGAGGTAGCGATATAAAACCCTGCCTCATGCTTTGGACTATACACATTATCCTCATGATGAAATATAACACTCAGTGCTAACCAAATCAATGTGTATTTTTGCCAGGGTGTGCCCACCTACTGGACAAGGTAATAATCTACCATTGATCCACCATTCTTCTAAATGTAATTTCTCCATTAAATACTAAATTTATTACTATATGAACCCAATTATTGTCAAATCTATTGATTATAGCAAAACACTCTACATCGGAGAGCATGACCAACCTAAGCTGTCATCTACCTCAACAAGATGATACTGAATGAAGCGGCACAACATTGACCACGAGAAAAAAACATAACAATGTTACCGCCTCCTTTTGAAGGGGCAATAAAGATATATCGATTGGTTCCAAAGATGGCAATATGTCATGGAGTTCAGAACAATAACTTGATTGCATCAATGAAAGCTATAAATGAAGCAAAAGATAGAAACCAACAAACGATAAGCCAAACATCTATAGTACGGACTTCCAGATTAACCTAAAAAATTCATCAAATAGATCAAAGAATAAATACTACAGTTTATGAAAAAAATCAAAGGTACACATCTCAATATCTATTACTCAACAACCATGTTACTATTTTTTAATGGAAGGTGAATTAACCTTTTATTAGTGTTCTCCACATAATTGGATTCCTAAAGAGGGACAATCAAATACATCCATATATACGGAATAAAGTCAGGCATACTTGGACACAAAAGAAAGGAAGGAAAATAAAACACCCAACCGGAGGAATCACATTAGCTATGCACAAGAACTTCGCTCCATTATGCCAATGCCAATTTTGTGCACATGTCACACTGTATTCAAACAAAAGTTAATGTATAGAGTAATTATTATTAGCTAAATATATATTAAACACGAATTTCTATCTCTTATGCATCTCAAAGTTAGACCGTGCGGGAGCACAGGTTGATGGACTAGTCTATATAATATATTTTGGGCGCTCTGCACTTGCAAAGCTACACGTCCAAGCACGCAGCCAGCCAGACAAAGGCAATGGCAACTCGCCCTCCTGTTCCCCTTTTCCTCATCGTCACCCTCGTCTCCACCACCGCTAACACCACCTCTGCAGGCTTGGCCGGCATATTGCCCAGAGAAGCCCTGCTAACCATGTTCGGCTACCTCCCGATCCCCGTGGCCAACGCATCTCTCTACTACGCCTTCTACTTCTATGAGGCCACGAGCCCGGTGACCCCGCCGGCGTCCATGCCGCTCCTGGTATGGCTAGAGGGCGGCCCAAGCACCTCATCTTTTGCCAGCAACTTCTTCCGGATCGGCCGCTATGTCTTCTCCTTGCCTGGCGACTCCAATACCTCCTCCTCGGAGCTCCCCTTCTCGCCCAATCCCTACGCGTGGAACCGCCGCTTAGGGCTCCTCTTCCTCGACAGTCCACTAGGCAGGGGCTACAGCTAGCGTGCGCTGCACCGTCCCCCACCGACATCCCGACGTCCCAGCCCATCGTTGCCGAGAACGCGCTCGCCGCGCTCCAGTAGTTTGTCTAATCGCGGCCGGATGGCACTGGTGTCGGCGCAAAAACGTGATGGGGGTCAGTCCTCGCGCAGGGACGTGCACTCTTGCAAGCCAGACAGACCAAGGCTCACGTTCCTTGATCCCCGCAGCTACCTCCAGCAGTTGATCAGGTTGGAGTCAGGGCGTGCCAGTCAATTTGACCCTGTAATTGACAAGGAGAAAGGGAAAAGTCAAATTATGGAATCTGCCGGCTTGATTCCAGACAGTTCCGAGTGTATGGCTAAACAGCCGATCAGGTTAGGACAATGACTAGAAAGTCAAGATCCTTTATGCATGTAAAATAATGGAACGATAAATAAACATGCATTAAAATAAAGCAGTTAATCATGTCATGACCGAATAAATGATTGTAAGATTGAATCTAGACATGATACGTGCCAAAATAGGTAATAGACATGCTGAATCGGCTATCTGAATACACATGCAAGCGCAAAGCCATTAGCCGATTCAGTCTATATAGTACAAGTATATAAAAATCCTACACGTGTGCAACAGCATGAATGAATCTAGCAAATCTATCAAACTCGTGAATTTGAAACCCGTTGACTAGGTAATCGTTGGGTCAAGTCTCGTCCAAGCAAGCTGGATAAACTAGACAGATCTAAACGTGTTCATTACAAACAATGATATGGTTGAAGCTCTGGTGAATCGGCTAATTTAACCGATACCGACATGAGAACGAACTAAGTGTATGAACGACTCCACATTAAAACCTACTAATGCAATCTACTTCGGTGAGATCGACGACTGAACCCGCTGTAGCCACCTAGATAGATTAAACTAATAAGCTCTAGCATAAAACCATTCATGCCCTAGAACGCGCACACGTCACGAACAAAGATTGATAGAACCTGGCTATTGTAAGCATGAGATTGATCATCGACATTATGAATCTAAACAATGAAAGCATTAACGACAATCAGATCTAAAAGATTTAAGCCAAGTCTACCGATCTTGATTCGGGCAAAGATGTGTTAATAATTAGATAGATCTAACAACATCGATAACTTAATGAATCTACTAGGATGCCAAACCAAGTAGAGCCGATAACTAGTAAAGGGTAACTTGATGAATCTACTAGATTGCAAGTCTAGCAGAGCCGATAACTAGCGTGTGTCAACCCATACAATAGGAGGTCGAACCGGCCCTGTCAAGCGCTAACACAAACTGTTGGCGCGCGCGATACTAGATAAGAGGTCGAACAGGCCAAATCTAGCGTGAACACGAACCCCTCGATTATTGTAAATGCGTCCATAGGAGGTCGAACTGGCCCTATCTAGCAATGAACAATAACCACCTTTACAGATGCATCAAAAGGAGGTCGAACCGGCCCGATCTAGCATAAGTAAAAGCTTTCCTAACGATACTTACAGAGCAAGCGAGAGGTCGAACCAGCCAAGCCTGATGCAAATACGTCGAGATCCTAAGAAACTAAGGTGGCACAGAGGCCGTGGCGCAGGGGCCAAAAGGGTTGTTTGTTTGATTGATTTAATGTTGGATCTGTCCCTTTTACAATGGCCGGGGGCTTATATTTATACCTAGGCTGACTTGACGTGCAATGAAAATAAAGAAATATTAAGATACAACCGACTCAAATTCCTAACCACGGTCTACGAAAGCTTCCTGCTGGTGCCGTACGTATACATCTCCGAATTGGACTTGCCTTTCTCTATCTTCATTCTGATTGGTCAACAGCCTTTGCTAGCCATGTATATTTAATTATCGTACGGCAATACGACACATCTTTTCTGCACGAGGGCACAGTCGTATCACAATAGCTCTGGATCTTTTAGCCGATCATATTTTCCCCTGATAAGTCGTATGTTAGTTGGACTTCAACGGTATGTGTAGCAGACTCCTGACGGCACGTGCAGCATCTGAACATTTATTTCTTTCCTTGTCCAACCGCCAATGCTTTGGCAAGCCAGCACATACGAACGTGACACTAGTTAAGCCACATATATGCGTATATATCTTCTGATTTGCACGCAAGATCTTGTATTTGCCTTCCATCCTTAAAGCTACGTAGGCGTGCTGATCGGCCATACACATGCAATGGGCCTCCTTGATAGCCGATCACCATTTGCCTACCGTGAGCCTGATTACCAAATATACGCATATGTCTCCCTTGCTGGCTTCCTTGCTTCACGTGATGGCTCTTGGAGATTAATAAGCTTCTTCTAAATGTATTTAAATAATCTTATTCAATCAACAATGCCAGCCGATCCACATGAAGAGCTTCTAGCCTCCCTTGTCTTCTAACTATTCTTGATCATCCACATGAAGAACTCCCAGTTGGCATGTCCCTCAAAATGTATTAAACAATATTTGCTTCCACAAGGCTAAATATGCTAATCGGCCATTTGTGCATGAACATCCTTATAGCTGATCCCAAATTGTCGATCCCATAAGCCTGATAACCACATATCCAGATATACCTTTCCTACTCAATCTTCTTGGCAATCATCAGACGTCTTGTTTCGCTTAGGATATCTTCTTGCCAATGGTATTTCTCGGCTGTCCAAAGTTTGGTGTCAACAACTGGCAGCATCTTCCGTGGCCGCCCGCTCCTCCTCACTGGCGAGAGCTATGCCTGCAATACCATTCCCACGGTCGGCGCGCTCATCCTGGCCACCAACCCGACGCTTCCCGAGCATCAGCGGATCAACCTCCGCAGCATGGCCTTCGGCACTGGGCCTCATCAACGTGAAGCAGAGGCGTGAAGCGGAGACGATGCAGGCGGAGGCGGCGGCACTGACCGTCGCGGAGAGGTCGCACGACGCGGCGGACACGCGAGACCGCGTGCTGTCGTGGCAGAGGTACGGTGCGGGCGGAGCTCGGGCGCCGGGGCGATGCCTCCATGGTGGCGGCGCTGCACGACGACGAGATGAAGAGCGCCAAGCCGGACGTGGAGGCGCTGCTGCGGCGGGGGCCATCGGCGTCCAAGCGCATGCGGCTCTACAAGGGCGTTCGCGACGCATAGGACGGGGTGTTGTCCGTGGAGGTGGAGGCGTGGCTGCAGGAGCTGGACTGTGACGGGCTCACCGCATTCCAGGATGCCCCCTCGTGTCGTGTGGCGGAGCAAAGCTAGCGCCGGACAGGCACGGAAGCTCGCCGCGTACGTGCAGAGACATGGCGTGCTTGTGCATATGGCCGTGTAGGAGGCCGGGCACTTGGTGCTGGCGGTGCTGCCAGGGGCCGCGCAGGAGATGATCGAGGACTGGGTGTTTGACGGATGCCTGTTCGGCGTAGCAGCGTAAAGCGATTTGTGACGCGTGGTATCGTTGTGCCATCGTGCAAGGACGCGGGCACATAGAGTCAGACTATCGCACGAGCACGGCATTGTTCATCGGATTCTTATTTAGTTTGCCTTTTGAGGATTAGTTGCTTGAATGCCATAAGATAAGGGTGTCCTTGGAGTCATTAACTTAAGACTGCAGAATGATGCATTGTTGTTGAAGCATCTGCATAAGTTCTACAACATGATTGATGTACCTTGGGTTCAACTAATCTGGTTCAGATACTACTCGGCAAAGGTGCCACATGCTACTCATGAGGTCGGGTCCTTCTGGTGGAAGGATGTGCTCAGGCTTAATATATTATATCGCACAATACCTAGATGCTCGGTTCAAGATGGTCCCACTGTGTGTTCTTGGGAGGACGAGTGGTTTGGGCGCATCCTGAAGTATGATTTTCCTAGATTGGCATCTTACTCAATATCAGAAGGTGCCTCGGTGTTGGATGCAATGCAAGCTGAAGACTTTGACTCTCTATTCATCCTACCTCTTTCACAGCAAGCCCATAGAGAGTTTGAGGAACTCCAGAATCATTTGCACAACACGACATATGATGAAAATGGCTAAGACCGATGGGTGCCTATATGGGGAAACAATTACACCTCCAAGAAATTCTACTCTTACATTATTGAAGCCTATGGTGCCCATCCTCTTTTTAGAGAAATATAGAGGTCTGGGTGCATGCCACGAATCAAAATATGCGCCTGGTTTATCTTAGTTGACAGGCTCAACACAAACAATGTTGACAAGAAGAAATATAGACGTCCACAATGATGACTTATGTGGTATGTGTAATACAAGGGAGGAGGAAACTCTTGATCACTTATTCTTCATGTTCCCGTTTGCATCCCAATGTTAGTCGAGGATTAGCTTCAGCTGGGATCAGTCTCTTAACATTCAAGACCGCTTCATTCAAGCACGACAGACACATGGACTACCTTTCTTCACTGAAGCCTCCATGATTGCCGTGTGGGAGATCTGGAAAATGCGCAATGACAAGGTTTTTGAACGGCAAGATCTATGTCAAACCAGATGGTTTTGTAATCTCAAAAATCAATGTAATCTCCAGTGTCTTAGATTTAAGCCTGACCTTATGTCAGCTTTTTGCTTCTGGCTAGATGCCTTCAGTTAAACCCCTATGTAAGTTCCCTAAACTTTCTTTCAATTTATAAAATCTCTTTTGACACTGGGGATCTCCCCCACAATTTTTGCCGTGAAAAAAAGGATAAGTTGCATGCTGTCCATGACACACTGATTAGATGAGCTTGACACACTGATTGGCAAGGGTTGCTTATTGCCCTGCGAAGGACTTCGCACTTTGGCAGTGTCTTTTGAAGGCTCGACGGGGTCAGTTAAACATTTGTGGTCGGATCGGAGCTGCTTCCATGCGAAAGTACACTCGGACGCCAAAGGGAAGCGGCCGGCTTGCAATTCCTTGATCGCCAGCAGCAAGCTGGCACACAGAATGGACGTTAACGGAGCCTTTGAATCGCTAGCTTGTCAAGAGGGTCTCAGCTTGGCGGCAGAATCATGTCGGCGAAATGTGTGCTGCAATCAGACTACAGAACGGTGGTGAGTGGCAAGTGGCTTTCTCATGTGCTTTTTGCAGCGGACAAGGCGATTGATTGGCGAGATGAGACACGCTTCAAGGGTGGAACGTGATCCATATGAACAGAGAGCAGAACAGTGCCTCCCATGTCCTGTGAGCTTGCCAGGTCGCCTGGGGAACACGTACGACAGACATTCGGCCGGTGAGTGGCAGTTTCGCTCACCAAATTGTATTGAGCTAATTATTGCTAAGAAATACAACACTGTTCCTTTATAATAAAAATGCTCTCTTTCCCTCGGGGGAAAAAGGAAAGATACATGACAAACATGTTTAGCACGACAACGACTTGTTTCACATGAGAAAACAAGCTTGTGTGAAGCGAATATTCTCATACAAACTTCTTTGTTTACTTGCTTTTTTTCAATGCTATAGTATGTTATTGTGCGGTAACTGCGGTTGTGTGTTTCTTCTGATTGCGAAAGGTGCCCAAAGCCAGTACACTCGCTGCGTTAGTAGGAATTACCGGACCGTGACGTGTGTCTGCTTTGAATCAGATGCTCTGTTGCTGTAGAGATGCTGCTGCAGAATTGAAACCCTCTGATTTCACCTGGTTTTTGAACACCGGTGACTTGAAATGTTCGCCGTTGGATCATAGGCGGATCGAACAGAGCAGCCGCAAAGTATGATTACAATCACACAATGTTGAGCGTAGCCAGCCTAAGCAATCGAAAGAATCAAGAACGAGACGAAGAACAATGCGAGAACGCGATGAACACTTAGCAACAAACCGGATGGCGCCTGGGAGACGGTGCCCTTTTTCAACTTTTGTAGCAACGAGTACAAAGTGAAGTACAAACTTACCAAAGTGTTAACTCACACTTGACACTGCCACTACTTAACCCAGTACAAAATGCACTCAGCTCCCTACACCAAAACTGACACACACACGCGATACAAGTTGCCACATACTGGACTCAACAAAGACACATACTGGACCGTGGTCACCGCGGCAACTGCCATTCCCACCGTGTGCCCAAATTCAAACTCATCAGCTTGAGCTCCCGCTTCCAGCTGTCTTGTCGACTTGGCTTCAGTCCAGATGGCTTCAGGATTACGCCAACAACACCTTTGATAGCAACGAGTACAAAGTGAATTACAAACCGCCCAAAGTGTTAACTCACATTTTGACACACCCACAAACTGCTCCAACACCGAAACTGACACACACACGACACAAGTTGCCACAATGCAACTGACTCAACGCAGGCACATACTGGACCGTGGTCACCGCGGCAACTGCCGTTCCCGCCGTGTGCCCAAATTCCCGCTCTGCTCCAGCTGTCTTGTCAACTTGGCTTCAGTCCACTGCAGATATGTATGTTAGAGATCCCTGCCGTATGTACGAGACATGTAGAAAACGAATTAAAACTAGGCAACTACGTACCTTATTCTCCGTAGTACGTACGTGCCTGACCTGCACTGCACTACGCATATTGGAAATCAAGGATGAGGTCGTTGCGATGGTTGTCGACTGCGCGCCTTAGTGCTGCCTTTATTGTCGGCCCTTGCGTCACTGGGTAATTCATTTCGAAGAATTGAGCACTTACTTTCTCAAGCGAATGGAGGAACTGCAAGCTATCAAAGTTGAATTCAACCTGGCCCTGCACCCTGATCCTCAACCTGAGAGATTCGAGGCACTGCATTGCTTCCGGTACAAATGTCAGCCAGCATTGTGTTTGGAGGTGGCGCAATTTGGGGAATGCACCAGCAGAATCAGCAACCATGATATCATGAAAGTTGTCAGCGCATCCGAGCCTGAGATCAAGAGACCGGAGCTCCGGCAAACTTCCAAGACGGGATAGATCATGCACTGTCAATGACGCCAAATGCAGTTCCAAGTAGATGATGTTCCTAAGTGAGGTGTTGATCCACGGTGGCATATCAGTACTATGTAGGCATAGATGACGGAGTAGTACTTTAGCTGCCGAATAATCATCCCACATGGTGTCACCAAGCAACGACTCGTCGTGAGATGTGAATTTGAAAATGTCTAGTTCCTCTATCTTCTTCAATTTGTTTAGAGACTCTACTAAGGCCTTGTTCAAGCTGCCAGAGAATCCATATGTGTGAATTTGGAGCACCCTGAGCTCTGTCAGATTACCCAGTTCTTTAAGAGAGTTAGCTAGTGCAGTCAGCCTTTTATCTTTTTCATCCAAGAAAGCTTGCATCTTGTGTGACGAATTGTAAGCTTGCTCCTCGCCCGACGAATTGCAAGCTTGCTTCTCGCCCGACGAATGGTAATCTTGCTTCTCGTCCGACGAATTGCAAGCTTGCTCCTCGTCCGACGAATTGCAAGCTAGCTCCTCGTCCGCCGAATTGTTAGCTTGCTCCTTGCCCGACGAATTGTAATCTTGCTTGTCGCCCGACGAATTGCAAGCTTGCTTCTCGTCCGACGAATTGCAAGCTTGCTCCTCGCCCGACGAATTGCAAGCTTGCTCCTCGTCCGACCAATTGACATCGTCCCATATGGCATCGTCAAAATCAACAGCAAGGTACAGGCGCAGCTCTTCCAGTGACGTTAGGCTTCCCATCCCTGCTGGCAATTTTACTGACTGCTTATGGCTATAACAAAGCAAGCTCTTCAGTTCTATTAGTTGAGTAACACTCTGTGGCAGTTCCTCGATATCGGTCTCCATCAAGTCTAGTATCTGTAAACATCTTAATTCCCCTATTTCCTTGGGCAGCTCGCTGATGTGGGTTCCAACTAGGCTAAGACATCTCAAGTGACGTAACCGTGCAACGTTCTTGAGACGATAACCATTATATCCAGATACGGCCTCACAGTACTCTAAAGACAAGACACGCAACACCAGAAACCTTGGGAGTAAGGAGTCAAGTCCCATCCGACTAAGATTGCAACCGTCGCTAGCATTGAATGACCTGATAACTTCTGGTTTGATGCAGGTATTAACCATGTCACCCCGCTCCAGAGCACTCTTGTGGACGTCAAGTATACGAGCATCATTTTGGAAAGATAAATATTTCTCAGCAGTATCCAATGTAGTAACAAAGTTTTCTTCTTTTGCCATGGAACAAATCAGATCACGAACCAAGTCATGAACACGACAAGCACCTATGGTGCCAGTTTCAATCCGGTCAAGATACCACCAATATTCAATAGGAATAAGCTCTACTGGCTGGACAAGGCTTCTATTTATAAGCTCATTGAAGTAACCTTCTCCAACCTCAAATAGTGTTTTCCCGTCTTCGTGCCGCACAAAACCTTCAGCTATCCACTTCCACACCAATTTCCTTTTCTCAATCTCACTGTCTTCTGGATATATGCTTAGATACAATAAGCATGTCTTTAGATGATTTGGTAGGTCAATGTAGCTCAACAGCAATATCTTTTTGGCGTTTTCTCCTTTGTTATGCCCGAACTTAATTGAATTGTACACCTTAGGCCAATCCTCAACTCGTTTACCATCCAATAAACTTGCTAGTGTAATTATAGCTAATGGAAGACCACCACATTTGTCTAGGATATATTCAGTAGACTGCTCGGCCGTATGATCAAAAGGACATGTGCTTTTTTGGGTCAATCTTGCAAACAATAACTGCCTGGACTCAACATCTGAAAGGCCTTTTAATGTGAAAACCTCACGACTGCTTTCTCCAATGACGACATTACAAATACGAGAAGTTGTTATCACTCTACTTTCATTGTTATTATCTATCAAAGCACTTTTAACCAACTCCCATGATGGTGTATCCCAAATATCATCAATAACGATAAAATACCTATTCACATGACAACACAATAGTAAAGAATTAGATAAGTATCTAGGTTTTCATGGAAAACATAAGCATGGTGCAGTCTATTTCATTGTTTGAGATACTTTTATTTCATGAAATAATATGTTTGCTACAAAACAAGTTTGAAAACCAAAACTCGTGGAACTTGTTAGATAAATAATATATTTGCAATGATGCACCATGGATTTGGTCGTTTTGGATTACTTTGGCTATCAAATTATATGCAATAAGGAGCACCAACAACAACTCTAGACACCACCACTCTCGTATCCCACCACCACTCCCATATCGCCTTCCCTCCACTCCCGTATTGCGGCGCCGCAAGGTCATGAGTCAGTGACTCCGTCCTCCACTCCGTATTGTGGAGCCACGAGGAAGAAATGACATGAAAAATGATCCTGACATCATTGATGATGCCGATGAACTGTAGATGTTCATGTCCTATTAATTCTTTGTTCTAGACTTGCATTTGTGTGTCGGCGACTACGTCATGCGCTCCTTATTCTATTATGTGCACTTGAACTAAATCATGCACGTGTTAGTTTGGTTATGCACATCTTTAAAGTGGGTTGGTATTTCGTACTGAATTTTCGTACGCCGACCGTTTCCGACATAATTCCGCTCGAATTGGTTCATTTTCGAAATACCGTAAGTTCGTTTTCGTTTTCATTTCCGACTGTACAGTTTTTGTTTTCACGTTCGTATTTAAATATAAATGTAGAAAACAATAGAGGAGTTTTTCGACCGTTTCCGACCGTTTTGATCTTAATGGTAACCATCTTGACATTGAGGCTGTAACAAATTAGTGGTTCAGTCTCCAAGCACATGGACAACTCGATAGCTCTAAGTGATCCATTGAAATAGTTTTGAGAAATAAGCATGCATATGATTTGATTAGTAGTTGTGAGAGTTCATAAAGTTCAACATACGTAAATGGACACATTGTCCTATAGAGGCATCAATTTCTTAGGTACAGATTTGTTTTGGATGATGAATGTTCACAAAAAGGGAAACAAATTTGTAAGGATCATGTGCCCTATACATGACCATGTTTACGGTTGGTGATTTAGATGACAATACATGTGTCGGGAGGGGCAATGGGGACCCTCAACAGACAGCCCCTAGTCAGCCCTATGGCCCTTGCTCTGTTCTTACGGTACCCCAAACTTGTTGCATCTACAAGATTTGATCTGAACAGGAAAACCATCGCCAAAATGAAGGGTGTGCAGGCTCCCACAGCACTATGCTTTGCTTTGACACATAACCCTCTGTTTTGGTTCGGTTGCAGGATCCCCCATGGATGCGGGGGTCACCCAGGCGAAAGATTCTCACCGAAACAACAAGATTGCATGCACCCTCCATGGCGACATTACTCAAGGACATTAGCCGCACTGGGGTGATGGCGGTGTGAAGCAGCATGACCCAGAGAAGTTAGAGTTAGAAGCTAATGTTCGAATTTACCCCCAGGTGACTGCGCTGGCATAGATTGATCTAGGGGGCCCTTGGTATGGACAATAAATACTAGGGAATTGCAAAGTGTAACGAGGACTTTTTTTACCAAAAGAATAAGAATTACTCCCCTTTTTGAGGCATTTATTTCTTGCAATTGTCCTTCCGATCGTTGCCAAAGAACCTTTCCTACGCTCATGTCACCGATCGGACCATGTGTAAACCCTCGCCCTCCTCCTTCCCAGCCTCGCCGAAGGTAGGAGGTTATGTGTGATCCGGACAGTTGGCATCGTCCTTGGGGATCAAATAAACATTCGCCAAGCATGTCTGGTACAAGAAGGTAAGAACATTGAGAGGAACCCAAACGGCCGGAGGAGTCGTGACGCCATGGGGTTGGCAGGGAACAAAACCAGAATGGAATCCACCTAGCCACCCGTAATAGTCACACTAACTAGAGCGAGTCCGGCCACCATGGGTCAATCATCCTAGAGTCGAGTATTCAGCCAGGCTCACACCCCTATATGGTGGGCGGAGGAAGTGATGCCCTCATCGATGTTCTCATCTATCTACTAGTTAGACTTGTAGATAGATGAGAACAAAAGATAGCTAGATGATCTCGACATGCAGAACAGGATGAGAATCCTTAGACACAAGGTTGATGAGGCTAGGAATAGCTTCGCAAAATGGAGGAGTACCTAGCAGCTATAAAATGGAGGTGTACCTAACAGCTATGAAAGTCGACGGTGACGAGCACACCAATCACACATTCACTCGGAAACAAGTTGAGCAACAATATGATCCCAACCTTCATAGTAGCCTACTACCCACAACAAACAAACCCAAAGCCAAAACCCCACCTCCACCAACTTTACCTAGGAGGCCTCGACCAAAATGACGCCTACCCCTACCATAGAGTCCCTCCATGGGAAACACCTAATGACCAAAAATCATCACTATCCCAAATCCTACAAACTACAAATTGGTTGCCATCATATAACCTACAGTACCTCCCTCAGTATCAGTAGCGGCCGTAGCAGGCAGCGATGAGGCCACCATGGACAAATCATTCATGATTGTAGCTAGGGACATAGCCCAATCATGGTACAGTAACCTACTGCCTGGCTCAGTTCATTCATTGGGCGACCTTCGTGAGAAACACTACACCGCCACTTTGTAATGTAAGCAAGGTGCAAACAAGTCCATAGGATTGGTGGTGGAGGTTTATCCATGCAAAAGCTAGAATAGTTGGCATCAATGAGGCAAGCGTCCCCGTCGCAGTCAGTAGAACTTTCCTGGGACCCTACAACTCAAAAAGCTAGCCAAAACCATCGCTGATCTACATGAGGTCATGTAAAAGTTTGGAAGGGCATATACCAATCGCTGAACAAAGACCGAGGCCCTACGGCCCCAACCCTAAAAACTACCACGCCAGTATTAATGTGATAGTTACCCTTGCAGGGAGCCCATCAACGTCAATGCGAGTGACACCATATCCCGGCAGCAAAACAAGTAGCAACAGATGAGGGCACAGAGAGAACCAGTGCAAACTAAAGAATATCGAACCAACTGGGCAAACAAACAATGGCACAGAGAACCTTGGAAGCTATATTGCCACTTTTGTGGTCCAATAAGGGCCAAATCCAATGGGCCCAAGATGACACCAGCGGTTGTACTCGTGACCCTTACATCGTCCCTCGAGGGGGACTTGAAGGGCCCTGACCGCTGGCTCTAGACCACCCTACTACCCCTCATCAGCTCGACCACCGCGCCACCTCGGCCTCCTCACCGGCGGTGGTGGCTAGCAGCGGAGCTTAAAAAGGCACCCTTGCTCTCGTCTCTCCCTTTCCTCTTTGCGCCCCTCCCATCCAAGATCCCACCTCCCCCTCGATCACCAACACTGGCGTCAGCATCCGACCGGAGTGGCGGATCTGGCCTCCATGTAGTCAGATCAGGCATCACAGTTGCAACAGCGGCCTTGTCAACGGCGGTGGCGGCTGGCAAGGGTTCTGGCCTTCGGATCTGGCCATCATCACCCCTCCATTCTTTGTCGATGCTTGTGGCTTGGCTTGGCTTGTCTTGGGGCACCCTTGACGCCCTTCCCTTGGATCTCTATGGGGTAGGGGCATCCATGGCAGTGGCGGTGTCGAGCTGCAGTGTCCTTCAGCAAGCTAGGGGCTGGATCCCCCACCCCAGCAGGCTGCTGCTTCGACTGGGGCTCCCATACTCTGCCCCCTTGGGGTCAGAGCTACTAATGTGGTGGAATGGTATGGGGGTCGAGGGCCTTGTGATCGGGGCCGCCGCTGCTACTACTATAACATGGTTCAGGGGCAGAGGGCCGGTTGGGGGGCCAAGGGACACCCTAGCGGTCGTGGTCAAACATTCATAGATGAAAACCCTACCCTGCTTCTAGCTTTAGGCCAATGGTCATGGTGCAGGTTCTGTCATCTACCTTCTCAAAGGCGTCGTCAAAGGATTAGTTCATAGCACGGGTTATTGGGGCTTGTTTTGGGGCGAAAGTCCTCCTTGTGCCATCATAAATGTCATTGGCATCTATGGACATCATTGCCTCCTTGGAGGTGACATTGTTGGTCACCACCCATGTTGGCCACTATTCGTCAGTGTTATACCTTGTTGTGCTTCATCTCCTCTTCGATTTGGTTTGTCGTGCTCGGTTGTTGTGTCACCACAGTCGTTGTCTACTTCGAAGTGGCCACCTGGTCGCTCATGGTTTATTTTGCAGCGTCTACCTGGTCATTGGGGATATGTCATCTCCATTGCAATGGCTACCTAGCCACTGGTAGTTTTACTATACAATGACTACCTTGTTCCTTGTGGATCTGGTGGATACTTTGCCACCATGGCCGAACCCCTTCAGTGGGCGACCATAGTGTTGTTGTATGTCTTGTTTGCAGGCTTAGTGTAGTTAGTTGATGTAGGGAGGTGGAGGTGCCCGCGTCCCCCCCATTACGTGCTTTCATGCTTTTTGTCTTGGGGATTTAATTAGTAATCTTAGGATTACTTGTGACTGCTTTGTATCGGTTGCATTTGTGTTCTGGCCTTTCTTTTGGCCCTTCCGCTTAATGAAAAACGGGTAAAAGACATGATCTCAAAAAATGCACCCAAGATAGACTAACACTACCATTACACCTACTAAACTAAGGCGTATCCTCGGCTTCGGCGACGGGGGTGAGCAGGCAGCAGACTCCTCGACTTCCTCAGCTTCAGACAAGCCCTACCAGCATGGGCACACTTGGCTCCCTGACCACCTGCCATTCGGCCCATGGGCAAGTAAGTAACCATTGTTGATTTCTCTACTTGTTCATATGATATTTTGAAATTCAAACTGCAGACTAACAATTGTTGTTAATCACTCGTGCAGGGCCTGCTGATTAAAAAGCACTACCCTAGCTCGGTCACCATCGGGGGTAAGCAGATCGTGCCCGACAAATGGAACCACTTCTACCACGTCAAGGATGTCGTAACTAACGAAGTCCTTGCTGACAAGATCGAGAGAGAGTTCTGGGTGAGTCTTTGCATCACACCGCATATCTCAATACTACACATTAGTTGGGCTTTTTTCAAACAATGAAATAATGTTTGATGCCTGTGTGCAGTTGTACTTCATGTTGGAGGAGGAGCAGGACCTCGAGCGGGCGGCACGTCATTAGGATTTGGTCTGCGTCGAGCAGCTCAAGGACATGTACCACGAGGTGCGTATCCAGGCCGTCATCAGCTACTATGCCAATGTGCAAAAGGAGAAGGTAGATAAGCATCAAGTTAGGGAGTGGATCTGTCAAGAGGAGACCAACCTCACCGAGGAGCAGTACATGCAGGTAATTAAGTAGGAAACATCCGTTATGATTCCTTACGTGACACATTCAATTCATGATCTTGAATATCAAATACTTGAATGTCAGATAGATGCCTCCGGGTTGGCGCAACCAATATGAGGACTGCTGGCGTGCAATTGTCAGAGGGTGGCATACGTCGACTGCGTACAAGCAATGCAGAGAATGTCGAGCGAAACGCAAGGCAGAGATCGAGAGGTCAGGGGGTCTCACACCACCAAGGGAACAAGGTCCTCCCAGTGTCCATGGAGAAATGGGAAGCTTTTGTTGAACCATTTGTTTTAGCGCTCAATTGTCACTACTTATAACCATGTTTGTGTTCTCCTCGCAGTCGGAGACGCGTGGTGGGCAGCCAATCAATGAGTTCTCAGGGTGGGCCCTTGCTCACAAGGGAAAAGTGAAAGCGGCCTCCACCATCTACAGCTCGTCGGACGGGCCCGAGGCGTACACCAACCCGATCGTCTACAACAAGCCCACCCAGTACGCCGTCGCAGCTCTCGAGTGCCATGGGTCTGAGTTCGACCCCACCATCGAGCCCCTAGACACTGACCACATGATGAGGTTGGGAGGAGGGAAGCAGCACGGCTGGTACATTATGGCCAACAACTCTATTGACTCGTCCTCTATTCAGACGCTGAGCAAGGGATTTGTAGAGAAGAATCGTAAAGGGGCAGACCACAGATCCCCATAGCGCCTTGGCAGCCGAGCAACACATAGATGATGATGGCACTTCAGGTAAGTGGAGTTTCATTCGTCGTTCACTCGTTAAACACGTGATGTACATTTCCTTCACACACCATCAACCATGCGGGTGTAATATTGCAGGCCACAGTCTAACAACTGCAGGCCAGCCAGGCGGCCTCGGAGGCGAGGTAGGAGGCTTTCCATCAATAGCAGGAGGCGGCCCATCAGCAGCAGCTGGCGGCACTTTCACTGCACAATCAGCATTCGCTGACAGACCTAACTGGCTTCTTCCGGTCATAGATCCCAGGACTGCAAGAGCCTCATGCCTCAATCTTCGCTCCACCACCAGTTCCACTACCTATTCCTGACCTAGTCCGGTGAGTATATTTCCTATTGCTTTAGCTTGTGCGGCCATCCTGCGGGTACTAATTACATCACTTAGCCTTTGTGCAGGCACCATCAGTGGGTTCGAACCCAACTCCAGGTGCCAGCTCTCCACTGGGTCCTTCTCCACCCCACGGCTGTTCACCTTACCAGACCTTCCCCACGCAGCAGTATGGCTAGCCTCCTCCACCATCACTGGGGCACTCCGGGCCTGCAAGCTTCCCTTGGTCGCAGCAGGGGCACTACTGGCTGCCACATCAGCTGCATCTGAGCTGGTCTCCGTGGGAGGAAGGTGGGGGCTCTGGGAGCCCCGGGGACGGCGCCTCGAGCTAGGTACCTTCACTTCTCGCTTTTGGACCTTCATCAATGAAGTTGTGGCACGTCGAACATGTTTTCCCGATGTTGGACATGTAGCGACGAATTTGGACATGGGGCGGGGCAAGTGCCAACCAAAGACGGAGGCGATAGAAGTGGGGATGCGCACCATTGGAACGCATGGTTCCAACTCTATCCGCCATCACAGTGAGCAAGAGCCAAGCTTGGGGGAGATCCTCTCCCCCACTAAGGTAAGTCTTCTATCTTGCATTTTTTTATTTACTTTATTGCATTATAAATAAAATAAAATTTTGATTATAATAAAAATTCTTATCTATGTCCCTCATGCTTCATGTGTGCTATTCTTTATATGGAAATGATGATGAAATTGCTAGTTAATATTTCACTAGTGCTAGTTCACAACTTATTATTTCTCTAAGCATGGATCACTTAGAATTTTTAAACCATCATGAACCTGAAAACTTTGTGGGTTGCAAGTGCTAGAACGAGTCTAAGTTGTTGTGAGATATGAGATAGTTGAGATAAGAGCTCTATACTATTGTTCTAAGTACACATGATTGCCAGAGAATTTATTTTAAATGAATAAAAACTTAATTGTTCCTCAATGGTGTTAAAATTCCTACCACGGCCATATATACTTTGCATATCAATAGCCTTCTACATAAGCTACTCGATTGGATTGAGTCTCGTTAAGTCTTGTAGAACCTGGGTTAGAGGTTTGTCATGCTTCTAAGATCAAGATCCACATACCCCCAAATATGCTGCTTCTAATCCGGAAGTACACAACCATTCATATGCTACTCCTACCCTGGGAGTACGTATCTCCATTCATACCACCATTCTTGTGTTGCTTCTACACTAGAAGTATGCACCTCCATATCCACCATTTCTACCATATGGGTTGCTCCATGTTCCAATGTTAGAAATCTTCTCTCAAGTTATCAATTGTTAAGGTGAGACACACCCCAAAAAGGCTAGGCATCTACTCCAGAGATAGATCCGTTCACTCTCAAAAAGAGAGAGAGAGAATCAAATGAAGGAGCAACCTGTTGACACTAGATACGCACACGAAAGAATCAAAGAGAAATAATCCGCAAGCGCACGGATATCGGTGAGCACTTCACCCGGGAGGTAAATCCTGAGTATCGTATTTGTTTTTATCCGCTAAGAGAAAACGCCGACGCAAGGACGCGATCGCGATCAACCCCACACCGAAAGCACACTAGAAAGTCTTTAGGCTCATGTCGACGGACTTGGACATCACAACGAATCTCAAAGTGACTGTAGAGTCCTTTGTATACCATTGCTGGAGAGACGAACGGCCTCGTGCCAACCATCGTGGCCACCAGAGCAAGCTGCAAGACGTCCTTTTTAGCCTGAATGGCATTAGACCTCAGAACAACCACTAAAGATGCATTGCCCGCGTGCACCCGCGGCGGACAGGGAGCGCGACGTCGTCCATCCGCAGCGGCGGCGGAGGTCCAAAGCCCAGGCCGAAGTGGCCCGACGACGGGTACGGGTGCTGATGAGGTCCCTGGACCGCCCCGGAGCGCCCGGCCTCCAGAGGCGGCGGTGAAGGTGGCGGTGGCGGAGGCGGTGGCGATGAAGAAGTCGCGAGGGCAGCACGTGACTCCAGTGTTGAAGCGGATCCCCCTCGACACCAAGTCCACAGATGCCGCGCGATGCCGGTGAGTTTGGCGTGGCGCAACCTGCCGGACTTCATCACCAGAGCGCGGAGAGCGCGCGCTTGCTGCCCACCGATCGTGATGGGGGCCACCGGCAGCCGGCGGTCCGGTGGCCCTCACCCCAACACCTCTGGCAATGCTCCCTGTTGCGACAATTGGCCTTGACATGCCCAGGAAGCAGACATTTGAAGCATACACCGTTCAGCTCCAACGGGACGGGCTTCGGCGGACGCCAGAGCGGCGGGGTACGAGAGCGGCCGAAACGCCTGCTCTGCACCCTGAAGAAGCCATCCTCGTCCGGCCGGCCCGACTGGCGTGCCGGATGGGCCCGCGACGAGTGTGTGGGGGCGTCCCCCGACGACACCACGAATGAGCGACGCGGGGCAGTCTCTTGCGGCGACGACCCACCAGCCGCCCTGTGGGCTCGCCGAGCTGCCTCCGGCGACGAGGGCCAGCCGGCTCCTTCCCCTTGCCCGCCGGCGATGGCGAGGGCCCAAGCTCTTGCTCGGAACCAGAGTCCGAGAGATCCTCTGAGTCACTGAGGAGCACACGCTCCCCAGGACCACGGTCAAGGACCTCCCGAAGCACCCCAGGCGAACCTTCAAAGAAGACGTGCGGCGGAGGCAGCTCGTCAGCAAAATCCGCCCGCTGCCGCGAAGAAGAAGGCCGAGCATCACCACCGCCTGACCCAGCACCGAGCGCGTCGAGGAGCTGGCCAGGGGAGCCAGCCCCGAGGGCCTCCTCAACCCCAGCCGGCCAGATCTGCGGCCGAGGATCTGGCAACCGGAAGTGGAAGATAGGAGGGAGGAAGGGGAATGGAGAGGGGGTTGGGGGATAGAGAGGGGGAATGGGGAGGGAGGTGGGGGGAACAAACTTAGGATGAGGAGGAGATGGATGGCACCCAGAGGAGAGCCCTCACCGGCGGCTGGCGGCCGTGGCCAGCCGCGTCGCCCTCATCTTTGTCTCTCCTCTTACCTCAAGGCCTCTCATTTGATTAGATATAAATGGTCTGGCAAGCGTGGCTGCCTTTAATGTCTCAAAACTAATTGAACGTAACTAGTCATGTTGCCATTTGTTGACCACCAAATAATAATATCAATTTCAAGCACATATAGTTCTATTCTGGGACAAGATTGAAATGCTAGACGTCACTATATTCTAAGAAAAACTATTTAGCTTAAAAAATAATGTACTTGTATATAACGAAGCAACCTGAACCTAAAATAAAATTTGAATAAATTGGAGGCTCGTGCATACCTCTTGTTCGTAAGTACATCCTGGATTTTGTCAATAAGCTGCTGTGGGTCCCAGTCTTGATTTAGAATTTGCCCATCAGTATTTTTGTCTAGGGCAATGAGAATGTTCTTTAGAACTCGCTTGATGTCAGGATTACGACCCACTGAAACAAAAGCCTTACGAGCAAATTCCATCCCAGAATACTTGTTGAATACTGTTTTTGCAAGAGTTGTCTTGCCTATCCCACCCTCTCCGACGATTGGTATAATAATGAGCTTCTGTTTTGGCACACCATGATCATCCCTGCCTGCTAGTATCTCCACCAATTCACTGAGTCGCCCATCAATGCCAACGAGCTCTTTATGATCTTTATTCAAAACCCTTATCCGAGGGTCAATAGTGGCAACACTACTTGACATTGTATGAGTGGCCATAGAATCGGGGACTTTGTATGTGGGATGCCAGCCAGACACCTCTTGTACTCGGTCCTTGATGACTTGCAACCTCTCTTTGAGGAAGTCCTGGCTGGTGGAAGGCCCCGATTGCTCCATCCCTAGCATCAAATTATCAACTTTATCCTCTATCTCATATGAGAGCTCTCGCATGTCGTTGACCCACTCCTTATCCTCTGCGTTAATCTGGTCCTCCTGCGCCCGTGAAAGCTTGTACAGGCCAGCGTGCATATGCATTAGCTGTCTCTCAAGAAACTTGACGTCTTTCTTCACACTTGTTTCCAGATTGTTCTTCTCATTGAGGTCCAGCAGCTTGGTTCGTAGCCTTCCCATGGCCCCCGTCATGGCACATACTTCCCCTGTGTTGAGATCCATGTCGTTCATGTTGGTAGTAGTTGAAATCTGTAGTGGTCGGCGCAAATAAAGCCTCTGCCGCTTGGTACGACCTTGACCTCGCAATTTGGTATCCTGTCATGCAAAACCAGTTAGTTAGACCAAATAAAACAATATATACGATGGGTAACGGGCACTATATATGTTCGATTGGCCTCGCAAGAACATACCGAGATTGGTGGCTGATCAGCTTGGGCTATCTCATCAGGCTTGTCATCATATACAACCGTCAATATCACCTCATCAACCACTTTACCGGGCTCATCGTTGAACATATCTTCGTTAATTTCCTCGACTGTAAGACGGCCATTCACTTTTATGCTCTGCATGATGAGCTCGTCATTACCAGCCATGTATCTTTGTGCCGTTGTCGCTTGCACTTCCGGTGTAATTTTCACAGTAATATTTGACCCCTGTGGCACAATTCCTTTCTTTGGCTCTATGCGGTACTGCAGTGTGTTGTCGTCGTCCGTGATGATGTTGAAGGCAATGCAATTACCAGTCTCGTTGGTCAGCACAACCTTGGATATTTCCGTATTAACCAGCTCAAATGCAAAATGCAGCTCAAGTGGATCAATGCCCAGCATGTCATCATCAGCCCACTGGAATGAGCTTACCTGTGAGAAACGAGCTAGATACATTACTATAGGAAGATAATTTCTCTACTGACACATTTTTGCTATTCCAGGGAGCAGTCTCTCCCATCTTTAATATACCACATTGTATATGTGTGTATACTAATTTATCAGTTTGAGTATGTTTATATACTTAATTTTAGATACTTCAAATCTTACCACGTGATTTTTTTTAAAAAAAATGGGCCCCATACCAGTCTCGGAATTCTTGTACATAGATTTTATTCTTCGATAAACACATTTGTGCATATTGGCGAAAAAATGCCACTATATAGTAGAATATAAAAATAAGTATAACCATATACTTGACATACATACTACTATGCTAGAAGTCTACATATATGGAAAATTATTTCCTACACCTAGGGAGTAGTTACTCTCATGTATATCTTTAGATTTATTATGTATGTGGCCCAATGAAGTGTATGTGGATGGAGCATATTATCGTACTAGACCATCTAAGATAATATGTATGCCAAGTATGCAAGTTTACCTAGAGAATATGATTAAACATATTTTATAATACAATTGTCATAGTAATAAATAGTATATTACACTACGTGAGCAGGCCTCTACAGGGGCGGCTGCCCAGCCTCTGTAGGGGCGGTTGGGGCAGCCGTCCCTGTGCGCCCGATCTTACAAAGGTGCCGCGCCTTTGTAAGGGCGGTTCAACACAAACCATAGTGCATTTTTAAAAAAAATCCGAAAAAATTCTGAAAATAATATCAAAAAAAATTTTAAATCCGTAAAGGGCCCCCACTAGTCAACCACCATGCCACTCTATTCACACCATATTTTTTCAAGCATTATTCGGACTTTGCATCACCCGGATTCGAACCCACAACCTCACCCTCGCGATTCCTCCCTTAACCACTGGACTACACCATCAAATGTGTCTCTATATAGTTTTGGTTCCCCATATATTGTACCCAACCGAAAGTAATTTACTTATTTAAGGCCCTAAACGATATCAAATCAAAAAGTCGTCAACTATAAACTTTCATATCTTTTTGATATTTACACTTTTCGTTTAGAAAGTTTTTTCATCCGAGGTCATTAATAAAATTTGAATTTCAAATTTAAGAAACTAAAACGTAGGTTTCGCATGACTAGATGAAGTCAAATAAAAAAATTTTCAACTACAAAGTTTTATAACTTTTTGAGATGTACAAACTTCATATAGAAAGTTTTTCCATCCGACATCGTTTATAAAATTTGATTTTTAAATTTGAGAAACTAAAACGTAGGTTTCGCATGACTAGATAAAGTCAAATAAAAAAGTTTTTAACTACAAAGTTTCATAACTTTTTGAGATGTACAAACTTCATATAGAAAGTTTTTCCATCCGACATCGTTTATAAAATTTAAATTTTAAATTTGAGAAACTAAAACGTAGGTTTCGCATGACTAGATGAAGTCAAATTAAAAAGTTGTCAACCACAAAGTTTCATAACTTTTTGAGATGTACAAACTTCATATAGAAAGTTTTTACATTCGACACCGTTTACAAAATTTGAAATTTTTTAAAACCACTTATGCACCTACAGACCACTATAGGGGCTCAATCACCAAATCCGCCCTTACGGTGACTCCTGATAAGGGCAGCTGGTGATTGAGCCACCCTTATAGTGACCCTGACCACTGTAAGGGCGGCGGCTGGTGATTGAGCCGCCCTTACAGTGAAAGGGGACGCGCTCCCTTAGTGCTTTTTTCACGTAGTGTTAAAAGATATATACATCCATTCCGTGCATACCTTTTTATAATTATAAGTATTACATATGCTTGGGAAAGCTAACACAGGCGACTTTGCCCTACTGACTTACTAGAAGACCTATAAAAAAATCTAATGAAATGTTAAGAAGGGAAATGGAAGCTTGGGAGAAAACTAGAGGTCAAACATCACTATGACTCAACATTGCATAAATAGAAACGATATCGAAAGGCCTCGAACTAGCCTTGTGTTGGTAAAGATCTCCCAAGGATTAGGCCCAACGACCTATTTGGTCCTTGATTAGCGCCCTTATCGAGGGCGCCAAACCCAATCCAATACATGGCTGGTATGCCCCGTCGCGCAGTGCCATGTAAATAGGTAGTGGAGGCTAGGGGCTCAAACCACGAGATTCACCGCCGCCAGCATCCCAACGAGAAAACCTATCGATCGAGAGGCACTGCCAGCGGCGCGATGTGCCACCGCCACTGCATTGCGCTCACTCATGTCCATCGCCATCTTGCATCGCACCAGCAACCACATCCACCTCAACACCGACCGGCAATGCCCGTGCGCAGCCTTCATCAACGAATGTGACGGCGGCCTTCGGAACCTGATAGTATGTCTCTCTACTCCATCTTCCTCTCCCTCTCTCTCTGATTCATGCACCACGTTGGTGCACCAAGAATTTCTAATTTCATTATCCCAAATTGGAAGAAATCACACACTGATGTACACCTAGGAGTGATCCTATAAACTAACATTGGTATCAGAGCCAGATTTGCCTTAGTTGTGTAGATCGAGTTGGGGATAGAAAATAAAAACAAATTTGATTCGGATGAAATCCCCAAATGTGAAACCCTAACCCTAACAAAACAGGGAAAGATGGATCGAGGGAAGGGGACCTAACAGGACCTGTTTTCCCCGCCGTCACCACCGCTGTGAGCGGGAAAAGGATCACAAACGTTGAACGTCGCTGAGGTTGTCGGCGTGCGGTAAAGGACCCGCTACGGGCCGGGGCCAAGGCCTCGTCGCCGTGTGGTCTCCGCTCTGGACTTGCATGGGCTAGAGAGCGCATTACCATCTGAACCGCTCGACGGTGGCACACTCAGCCATGGGCGAGGGCGTTTACCGGTGAGGCGACCGACGACGGTGCTAGAACCTTCTCCTCTGGCGGCGATAGAAGGTGGTTGCTACTCCGCTGCGGGGGTTGACAAAGAGGAGAGCTGGAAGAGAAAGAAATGAAGAATGACGGTGAGCCACTTGCACCAGCTCCGGTGGGAAAGATTCCTCGCTGGCGCAAGCTGTCGCCGCTGCTCCAGTCTCTGCGGCTGGAGAGAGAAAGGGTAGAAGGAAACGAACTCTACGGTTCAGAAGTGTCCGGCTGTGGCTAGTGGTTTTGACCCATGAAATTTGTGCTCCACCGTTTTTGGCCCGGCAGTTGTTGGCGCGGCCAAATTATGACCGAGCGGAACCCCTTTTTGCCAGCCCAGGCCCAAGTTACAGCCTAGGCGGCCGCGGCCCGCTCTGGACTTGCATTTTGCATGCCACGGTGTAACCAAAAAAGAAGGGTTTAGGTGTGGTGCACACTTGTAAAATCTTAGCACTAGGAAGTTACTTGAGGGCCCTGAGATTAGATCAAATCGAGCCGTTCACAAAGGGCGCGACTTTGGAAGTGAATGGGCTCAAAGAGCTGGCACCGGACGCTGGATGTGGTAGCGCCGGACGCGCCCGCGGGCCGCCGGACGCACCACAGCAAGTCCCCGAGGGGGCCGGACCGCCGGACGCGCGACTGTGGTGGCGCCAGACGCGCCCTCGGGCCGCCGGACGCACCGCAGAAAGTCCCCGAGGGGACTGGACCGCCGGACGCCAACAGTCGATTCGCGTTTGAACTGGTATTTACGCCGGACGCGTCCGGCGCTCACGTTTTGAGCAGAATTTGAGGGTAACGGTTGGATTTTGGCCTTGGGCTATAAATACAACCTCACCCTCTCCTTTTTAGCTCTCTTGCCCATTTGTTCAGCTGTGAGCCATCTTGTGGGAACAAGAGAGTTGCAAGAGCCTCATGAAGTGAAGTGATTTGCGAATCCATGAGTTCGTGAGAGATCAGGAGTAGCTTGTGTGCATCCACCCTTCTCCCTAGGCTTTGCGAGGTCAAGTGAGAGTTTGTGCTTGTTACTCTTGATGATCACCATCACCTAGACGACTTGGTGGTGATTGGGAGCTTGGTGATCATCCGGCGGAGCTTGTGGATGACCCAACTCATCTTGTGGGAGGTTCTTGGCGATTCACCGCGTCGGAGCGATGAAAAATCAGTCCTAGAGAGCACTTGGTCCTTGCAAGGATCAAGGGGGAGCCATACCCTTGCGTGGGTGCTCCAACGAGGTCTAGTGGAGAGTGGCGACTCTCCGATACCTCGGGAAAAAGATCATCGTGTTCCTTGTCCCTTTATTTTCCGTATTTACTTTCTAGCAATTACATTCTCGCAATTACTTTTGTAGAATTGCCATGCTAGAATAGGATTGGAACTTAGGGTGCAAAACTTTTGTAGGTCGATTGTTTAGAAACACACATAGGCATCGAGGGGTGAATCATGGGCTAGTAGGTTTAATTCCGCAGTAATTTTTATAATTAGCCCAATTCACCCCCTCTTGGGCATCTTGATCCTTTCAAGTGGTATCGGAGTCGGTTTGCTCTTAATTAGGCTTAACCACCTAGAGTAAAGATGTCCCATGGGGATGGACCTTCTCCCATGTTCGAGGGAGACAATTTTCCTTATTGGAAAATTCGCATGGAAGTACATTTAGAAGCGATAGATGTTGGATGCTTCCATGCCGCTGCTCAAGGATTTCAAAAACCCAAGGATCTGGCTAACCTTGTCGGTAATGAGGTTAACTATGAGAAATGGAATGTAAAGGTAAGGAACGCTATTTTCTGCGACCTTTGCAAGGATGTGTTCAATCGCGTGAGGAAACGCAAGGACGCCCATGCACACCGGCCGCCCCACCAAAAAGCACACCGGCCAAAGGTTTCGATTCACCGCCGCCGTTTGATCCGCTTCTTCACCACTAATGCGTCGATGTCCCTCACCACCTAGCCGCCTTCTCTCTCGCGCGCAGCAACGCTGGACATGGATCGCATCTTCCTTTTGCGGCTCGTGTCCCAGGTCTGCGTCAGCGGCTCAGCGCCGCCACTCGTAATCTCCCGTGTCCCCGCTGTGTTGCATGCAGTAAATTACACGCCAGAAAGCTTGTGCTTGATTATTGCAGGTTCAAAAATTTGCTCTACAAAAATAATTATGGTTTACTCACCATGGACAATACTTCAAAAAAATTGTAATGTTTGGTGCCGCTGTTTCTTCCCAACATAAAGGACTTTATCTGGTATGTCAATGCTAAATTGTGTCAAAATCATGTAGTGGACTCATTTTGGCAAGAATTATTAGACCACAGAGACCTCGACACTACGGTGAGTATTTTTTTTCGTGTGTTATTAGTTCTTTTATATCTTGTTATTACCTGACAAGTTCTACATTTCTATCAATACAGTTAAAAGGACTAGAGAGAATCTAAACTTGTAGCACAGCATAACAAGGATCTGGACGAGACAAGTGGGCCAACCCTGAACCAGATAGGTAGTCGCTTATAATTTAGAAAAAATATCATTTTTGTTTTCTTTTACACTTGCCTCACAAGAATTTTCTTTTTTAAAAAACATGAATCTATGATGTCGCTTATGGATGGTAAATTTTATAGAGTGCCGCATTGGATCTTTATCTGATCATGCAACTCAGTTACTTCATAGAGAAGTTGTGTATTGCATAATCAGTTATAGAATCTATAACTCTTATATAAAGGAACCCCACTATCTAATTCTCTCGACATGTAACGCGTCCACATCACTAGCCCACTATCAATCCCACTACCTATTTCTACTGACATGCAATGTGTCCACCTAAGCAATGCACTATTATTTGCTATTAGCAATTTATCTTGACATGCAAGGTGCATCTCAGTAGTTCACTATTATAATATATTTTTATTCCTCCGTTATATCCGCAGCAACGTGCGGGCAATTCTCCTAGTATAATATATTTTACGTTCTTTATGATGCTTTGTTAGGCGTAAGTGGTTTGTCAGATTATGTAAATAGTCATATACAATTGCATTAAAAATTGAACTTGGGAAAAAATGTTGTCTCATTGTTTTTATGTGCATTGTCTCTAAAATAAAGTTGTGGCGTTAGCACGGACATTATACTAGTAAACTCTAGTATATCATCACTGATTAAAAAAAACTACTGGATCTATTCAGCTTTCTAAAAAATATTGATGTCCAGTGTTCAAAAAATAAATAAAGAATTCTCTATTTTTGCATCCAAAATACCAACACCTATGTTACCATTAAAAAATATAAAGTAATACTTGAATATGATGTAAACTATTAATTAATCTTTTTACCCAAGATAATGTAAAGTAACCCACAAGACCTACCTCTAAGTTACCTACAAGTGCCATATAACATATAATTGCCAACCTAATGTATCCTCTCAATATGACTTCTTAATTCATGATATATTATTATGGAAAATTAAGTGTGTCATATATGTTTTTAAATATATACTTGTACCATTAATAATTAATATATATAACTAATTAATTTAAAAATGCTAGCTCAATGGAAGCACACATACTATGTCATAGCTGACTCCATATAGACCAACTATACATGGATGGATGAAGGATGTATATATTTCTATAGTTCATTTAGTAAGAATGAAAAATGTTCCATTAATAAATCATACAATTAATACAAAGAATTTATTTGAAAATATTCTATTTCTTAATGATAATAAATTAGGTAACCATTTAATTATTTAAAAATGTAATTAATTTTACTGAATTCTTATAACAAATTTGCATGAAAAGTTTGCTAAAAGGATTGATAATAAAAGAGTACACCCATTATTCTTCCCCACAAATAAAGTGTTGCATGCAAGTTAAGGCTACGTGTTCTTACACCCATTATTCTTATCAAAACTGGACAAGACAATGAAAGAATCTAACAAAAGACTAATAGAATTAGATCAAATTATAAGTTGATAATGATAAATTAACAGATAGCAGTATATGGATGCCTTCTATATTTCTGATATATTGAATGTTGCAATTGCATTTAGTGGAGATGACATGGACATCTTGATTATTATAGACATATGTTTGTCAGCCCAAGATATCATTTTCCTAAATGCAATATATATACTGCTTGCAAAAGAGTAAATATTAGGAGAAAATGGCTATTAGTGGTTGCCCATTTCTAAGCGAATAGAGCCTTTGAGTTTAGTATCCCGAGCAGGGCGCTAGTTTACCTGGCCGACTGCAGAGTTGTGAGCACTCGTACTTCCCGTTTTATTGAGATCTTCAATTATATGTTCTATTTTAGGCCTTTCCGCTGGTATATTCTTCATGCATCTTTCTGCGATATCAATACAATTATCAACTTGTTGGCCTAGTAGTTGTCTATTGTCCTCTGATTTCAACCTGTGTCTCCATCTTCGAAGAACCTGGATTAAATAAATGTTACTGCTACAGTTATGGAGAAAAAAAACTATAGAATGAAGAAATTTTCTGAAAACAGTTGTTCTTGACTTGGCACACCAGAATTAAATAGAAAATATAGATAGATCCTTCACAGCAGCATCCGGCACCCATCGCCGTCGACAACCATCGTTGCCGCAGCCTGGATTTTCCCCACCTCCCGCCGTACAGGTCTTCCAGGACGAAGCTCAGAGACGATGCATGAATCAACGAAATGTCTTTGAATTTTAATAAAATGCAGCTGTTGGGCCAAACAAGGCCTATAGGAGGGCTAGGAGCGCGTGCACAGTAAGGGGCAGCTCCTCAGAGCTGTCAGTGTAGGAAAGTGGAATAGAATTGGTGGAATACTGGATGAATGTGTGATTTGTTGAATAGAGGAAATGCCGTGTTACATAAACAGATGTAAAGAGTGCAAGCCACACATGGTTAGGAACACGGGCAAAATATTCGGTGCAAACCACATCTTCGATGCAATCGTGAAAACCCTCTGCAAAACTGTACTTAGGACTTTCCAAATATTTTGAAACTATGTAAACCAATAGTACATCTATAGATATGAATTGTCACAAAGTTGGAGATCCAAACTCATTTTGTAAAAATCCATATGAAATAACAAATTCCAGGAATTTGTCCTTTAGTGCATATGCAAATGAAATTTGTTATTTTCATATGAATTTTTACAAAATGAGTTTGAATCTCAAATTTTTTGATAATGTAGATCTATAGATGCACTATTGATGTACACAGTTTCAAATTTTTTGAAAACTCCAAAATAGAGTTTAAATATGGTTTTTACGATACACCGAAGATGTGGGTTGTACTAAATATTTTGCCAGGAACACTTGCAGAGCACACATGACTGGGTCAGTCGACTGAATAGGCTGCTTCAAGACCGAGCACACACCTAACATGACATGCAAACCACATGTCTCTAACATTCCCCGCAGTCACAGCAGGAGTCACAACGGGAGCACCACAGACGGTGACACTAGAGAAGAAGCCAACTAACATCCCCCGCAGGCTCAACTTGACGTAGTGCAGACGATGAGACTGGAGAAAAACTGGCAATGAATCATGCAGATGATAGTCCTTTGTGCCAATTTCGAGGTAGTTGAGCTGAAAGGCGCATTTGCCATGTTTGAAGAAGTCGTGCTGGAGGTTGCCGAGGACGACATAGTTGTGGTCGGGTTGTCGTGTCGATGGAGCTGTAGGCGTACATGGGGCGCCATGGGATGACAGAGACGCATCGAGGCAGTCGTCGTGGGAGGAGGCGATGCCGAAGTCGACGCAGTCAGGGCCGTTGTGGACGTAGAATAAAGGTGACAATGCAATCTAGGCAGATGGAGTGGGAATGGGAGAATCGATGCCGAAGTCCATGCAGTCAAGTCGCCTGTGCGCCGAGGTGTAGCTGGATTTGCCAGATCCAGCCACGCATCGGGGACGAAACCACACGTCGGTGTTGCCAATACCGATCGTCCAAGGGAGAGGCCCCAACCATGGCGATGATGAAAACATGGTTTTTCTAGATGAAGTAGAAGTAGTGTGGTTGCTACGCATCAGTGAGTAGGGCTCAGCGACGATGCGAGGGCCGACGATCTAGGCTCGGCGACAGCGACGGTTACGGCAGCTCGATGATGAGGACCCAATCAGCATGACGAAGACCTTGTGGAGACGGAAGTGGACACGTTGGCGAGCACGACTCAGCAACGACACGAGACGCAACAAGCCGTTGACGCACAAGGGAGGGCGATGCTGATGCAGCGACAATGTGGACACACGGGCGGCGGTGCTGCTGCCCGATGAGGCGACACAGCAGCAACCTTGTTGCTCAGAGAAGATGCGCGTAGTACTCGGTGACAGTGTCGATGAAGTTCATGCCGATGCCGGAGTAGTTCGCGCGATGTCGACAGCCGATGGGCGACGGAACCCCGGTCAGTGACCAGGCCAAAAAAAGACATGGGCGGGACGCACAGCGAATCGCAATCACACGCGAGCATGATGCAGATTAGCCGGCCACCACCATGGCGGTTCAGTTTCGGGGTCGACCAGCCGGGCTGCCACCATGGCAGCGCGGGATGGGACAGCGTCCAGCATCCTCCATGGCAAGCGTGAAGAGGGCGACGAAGTAGTGCGGTGCGCCTAAACAATGGCGCTGCCCCAGGTCGAGATCGATCTCTGCATGGGGGCGCGCTGTGCGGAAGCCAAAAAGGACTGAATAACCTAAGCTTTGATTACCACAGCGAGTTCAGAGTACATGGGAATTAGAGATAAGATTAGATAAGTCTTTGAAACTATTTAGAAAACGACAAAAAAATTCAATTTGTATAGGAAAAAAAAGAGACCAAATCTATAAGAACCCTACTTCTATTTGGCTTGAAGAGTGTCCCTATGGGTGTAGTCCCTTTGCATCTTAAGCAAAGAATATACCATTTCTCTCCCTCTCTCTATCTCTCCATGCCTCTCACTCACTCACTCTTTCCACCTATCCTCCTTTGCATCTTAAGCAAAGAATATACCATTTCTCTCCCTCTCTCTATCTCTCTATGCCTATCACTCACTCACTCTTTCCGCTTTGTTGGAGTTAGTCCCACATCGGTAATTGATGGTGGGGGAGCACAAGGCGGGGCGGTTCTCACCTATGAGGTAGCCTTTTATGCTGAGTTAGGTCCAAAAATTATATGCTGTGGCTCCAGTGGACTTGGGGGAGTGGTGCTGGCAATGGGCCGGGCCGGCTCCAAGGAACCGAGCGATGCCAGCAGATGGACCGGGCCTGGTTCTAACAATTGATTGTTCCCCTCTCCCTCCCCTCCACCAAACAACGCTCATCACATCTGGTATTAAAAGAAACGTCACGATCGACTGCTGTGGAGGACTTCCACAACATCTGCGATCATTGGATGAACGAGGTGCATTTTTGCACCGCACCAAAGCTATTGGGATGAAATATCTTCGGTGTCCACATCTACTCCAGACAGCAACCACACCAACGTCACCCATACCATCCAGCGCGTCACGTACATATGCAGCACCAGGATCATTCTCAGTCCTCCAGCCTGCTACCACAAGATTGATGTCATTTCCTACTATGACTGCTAGGAGAATCCACTACCACGGCTTAACCGCTGCTTGTGAGCAGTCTTCAAAGGCCAATGCAGTCAATGCCGAAAAGGTTTTATTTGGTATGCCTCGTTTAATCTGACATGAGAAGGACAACAGTGGTTAATGCGTCTGACCCAAGACAAGACGGTGACCGACTGCACTTACTTTGCTCGTTGCATAAACGAGCGACGAGCGCTTCAGCCCTTCGACTCGACGTAATCTGCTGGGTGAGCTTTTTATTTTTTTTAAAAAAAAGAATATATTAATATCTCAGCCACTGCATCAATCAATGTATATAGCTATACCTTATTAAACCATAATACTTCAAACTCACATAAACATATAAACACAAACACAAGGCACCCACAATGAAGTTTCGGACCTAGTTGACTCATCAAAAGATACAAAATAAAAGTGCCAAATACATCCTTCAGCTATCGGTCAGAACACCTCCTTGCGCCGAAAACAGCCATCAAAGATCGTCCGCCGCCATATCATGCATGTCATCTTGGTAACTCAAAACTGCTGACCTTCACCTCCCAAGCCAGACTCTTGGCAATTTTGTGGGCGCCTCTAGGCTGGACTTATCGCCAAAATCGTGGTCCACTGCCAACAGATTGGAGATCCTCGAATTGCCACATCAATGCCCTCCTCCTGACCGCCTTCCTCCGTCGTTGAGTCCTCACCTAGGCCTCTCTTCCTCGCCATGAATTTGGTCACCGCATAAGACTAACCGAGCACAATCTTCCAAAACGACGCTTCCATGGAGGATGGCGACGCCATTGGCTCCGCCATCGCCTGACCAGTAAGTCTGGGTTTTCACCATGGAAGACAAACCACACACAGGGAGGAGGCCCAAATGATTAACGCTTCCAAGGAAGAAAATGATGCCTGCAGGTGTCGTTGTCATCGGCCCAAGAGGGCACGACATTGGCCACAACTTGTCAGATGCACTAGATGTCGCCCTATTCGACTGAGCCACCTGATGTTGTCGATGTCGGCAGCCACAGTTGCTCAACTGGCCAACAACTCCAGTCACCATCATGTCGATGACCCCCACGCCAGAACAGGAGCAGGCTCATCTGCTGCTGCCAAGATCATTTCGTCACTGCCCGACTTGTGCCCACTCGCCCTGGGCGTTCGGTAATACCGAACCGATCGGTTCGGTTGTTCGGTATGAGGGCAAATTTGGTTCCTCACACAGCTAGCACCAATCGGTTCCTGAAAATTCTTGGTACCAAGCCAATTCGGTATCGGTACTTTCGGTTCGGTTTCGGTATTTACCTAATGAACCGAATCGACAGAGGTGCACGCGAGGGATAGGCCGAGCCGGAGCGGCGAGCCACCAGGGCACCACCGAGCGAGTGGGCGACGGGCGACGGGCGAGGCCACGCACACGAGCACGAGCACGAGGAGGAGATGGCGCAGCGGCGGGGGCGAGGCCACGTGAGCATGAGGAGTGACGGCGCGGCGGCGGCTGTGCAGCTCAGGGGCGAGGAGCAGCGCGAGCACGAGGGGCAATGTTGCAGCAGCGAAGCAGGCAAAATGGCGACGGAGCAGCACGGGGGGCGAGGGAGTAGCGGCGCGGCCGCACGCGGGCCTCAGACCGCGAGCGCGAAGGGCGACGACGCGGCGCGGGGACGAGTGGGAGTCTGGCCGTCTAGGCGAGTGGGTGGGGGCGGTGTTGAGTAGCTAGGGTTTTTGAGGATGAGTGGGCCATGAATAACTTAGGTGGGCTGCTGTTGGGCTGTTAGTTATTGGGCCTAATATGTAAATTCGTTACTGTCGGTTCTTTCGGTTTACCGAGGTATAGAACCAAAAATACCTCGGTAAATTCGGTACCTGAGATACGAGAACCGATCCTGGAACCGAATTTTTCGGTTTAGGTAAATTCGGTTCGGTTCTCGGTTTTCGGTATTTCGTGCCCAGACTGAGTGCTCACGCCCGTGACACTACAGCCGTTGTGCCCATGCCCGTTGTGCCCGTGCCCGAGGCCAGAGACGGATCTACGACCATGGCAACCGAGTCAGCAGCGGCACGAGCTCTGGGACAGTGGCAAGAGATCGACGATGCAGCGGCCTCCACGAGAAAAAACATCATCCAGCGAGAGAGCCTCGCCACCGCCTTCCTTGCCGGGCCTCCGGCAACCAACTCGGGCGGCGGCGAGGGAGTCCGAGATGAGATGAACGCCTAGCGGCAGCGCAGTTGGGGGAGCCACCTGAGCCGCCAAAGGGAGGCAACACGGGGGCCTGGCTATTTTTGGCTATTTTCCTGCTGGGTGAGCTGGCTGGCCGCATCCGTGCGTGCAGCACGTGGGCATCAGATGGAGGGCTACTCTGTTAACTTGCATTCTTTATATTTGTACCTGTTTCTAACCCTCATCTGTCCCAGTTAAAACTGGAAATACGATGGTAGCTACTTTTCTCACAACAACTAGGTGGGGTCTGTTTCTGGCTGAAGAATGGACTCTGTTCCCCCAACATTTAAACATGGAGTTCCCCAGCATTATTACTGTGGAGACCGCCTGCAGAGCCGTACTTATGTTCATGGTTTATTGCATAGTGCCTACTTCAATTATTAAATCCATCTGTGGTCAGATCCAAGCAACAAATTTTCAGCTTTTGTGACGCATTGTGTCTTGTTTATCTCTCAATTTGACTTAGAGATACATTGAGTACGATAGTATACAAGTAAAGAATGTAGGACTCCAAGGAGGGTGAAGGGATGCAAATATTAAACAGTGGCGTAACTATGAAATAGTAGCCACATGGTCACGTAAAGATAAGTTAATCTTACATTATATTTATCAATGATGATGCCCTTTCGTCCAGTTACCAGTTCACTGATTATGGCACCCAAACTATAAATATCGCATTCGGCTGTCGTCCTGCCACCGTTCTCATACTCAGGGGCACTATATCCTCTGCATTAAATTGCGACAGGTGATGCATGATTGCAAAAAGAAAATGTTTGAGTGACAGTAGAAAACAAAATATATGGATTTCTTGATGGATTGGTTACGTACTCTGATATAGGAGGTTTCCCAGTAGTGTGTGTCTTCCCATCTGACCTTGCTAGACCAAAATCTGTAATTTTTGGCACCACATCATTGTCAACCATTATATTTGCCGGTTTGAGATCCATATGAATAATCCCATTGTCGTGAAGATGTTTCAGCCCCTGACAAATTCCCTTGATTACATCATAACGTTTATTCCAAACATGACCCCTTAACTCATCTGTTGAGGAACACAAAAAGAATTATGGGCATGTTGAAGAATTTAATGCAACACCGTAGGCAAAATGATACATAATATTTCTAGTTAAAGATTATATGGGTAATAATTAGTTTCTCAACAATGACTTCGATCGAGAGCCTACTTAGTGAGACATCAAACACAGCATTGTCGTACCAGTAATGTGTTCATCTAGGCTTCCGTTGCTGATGTACTCGAAGCAGAGCAGCCTTTCTGTTTTCCTGGCAAATAATTTGTTTTCCGGTCTCCAACCACCTGTTGCGTTATAACAGAAGCCAAGAAACCGGACTAAATTTGGATGATGATGAGTAAGCATACACAGGCTTGTAACCTCTCGCTTAAATGACTTTTCATCGAGAGTTATACTCTTCACAGCAATTACACTTTTGTTTGGGAGAACACCCTGAAATTTCCGTATTTTCAGTCAGTATGCAGACCATGTCTTAGTAGCCCTGTCGTCGTAGAAAGTTGCAGGCACAACATATATTTTTTTAATCAAGGGCACAACATATAATTGACAAGAATATGTATTTAACACCTGGATAAACTTGATTAGCGAACAATCAGAAAAGAAACAAAAACATATAGTGAAATCTTGCCTGGGATACTTAGGTTAGGTACCGATACTGTTCTGCAATAGAAAACAATTTTACCTTGTAAACTTTACCGAATCCTCCCGCACCAATCGGTCTTGAAAAATCTTCGGTGATGCTCTTTAAAGTTTCCAGAGGCAGAGCTTGTGGGCGCTGGACTCCGTCTAGTATACGATATAGCAGTTGGACACCCTCATCCACACTAGTGCCCCCCATATTCACATCCCAGTGCTGTTACTTAATTCCAGTGCTCTTGCTTTCCGCAAGTATGCACCTGGAAAGCCGAGGAAAGAAAAAAAAAATCTACAGTCTTATTCCAGATCTAGAAATCCATACCAGCTTCGTGAGCTACGAAACCATCAATCCAACGGCCGCATCAGGAAGCAGCAGTCGCGGTTGGCGCTGACGCGCTCCGCGCCACCACGCCGACCATGGGAGCCACAACTCTCTTGGTCGTTTATCCGGAGCCGTAGCTGGCCGCGAGCACGCAGAGCCGTGGACCACGAGAAGCTCACGCCTCAGGACTCATCAAACTGAGCAGCCGTCACTCGTCTTGCCGGGATGGAACCCGGGCGATTGGATTCGGAGCAGCCGGCGCAGCTCGATCGGTCGAATGGATCCGAGCAGCCGCCCCAGCTCGAGTCGCCCGGTTGGAGTTGGAGCAGGCTCTTTGCTTACCGGCCTCGGCCCAGCTCTCAGTAAGGGAATGGGGAAAGCGATGCAGCCTTCCTTTGTGTTCTTCTTTTAACTAAATATAACCTGGGTCCCACTTGGACTCTTCTCGCGTTACCCAACTCAAGCAGGGCCTTCTTTACATTCTAGAATTCACCCCATAATTTCACTATGCAAAAAGAATATTCTCTATCACATAAAAATACCGCCACATGCACCAAGTATTAAATATAGATGAAATTAAAAACTAATTGCATGATTTTGTTATAGTTTGCGAGACGAACATTTTAAGTCTAATTAATCAATGTTTGAGCAATTATTACCAAATAAAAACAAAAATGCGACAGTGCTGCACAGTGCATTTGGGAAGTGCCGATTCCGGCATCAAAACAAGGCCCGGGCCAAACTATGGATTGGGTGGGGTTTTGTCTTTTTTGCTTTTCGGCCCTTTTTTTTGAAAGATTCTCACAAATAGACCCCTTGCGGTCTGCGTTCAGAAAATAGACCCATGGCTTAGCGCCAGAGAGCTCGGCGTCAAGGTAACACAGCTTGACGGCAGGGTCTCTGGCGCCAAGCTCCTGGACACCGTGGCAAGTCATTGCAACGTAGGCAGAGGCTTGACGCCGTAGATCTTGGCGTCAAGCTATGTTAGCGTGACGCCGGCTATCTTGTCGTCAAGCTTTCAAATATACTGCCTCAACACCCCTCGGCTCTGGTTCATTTGTTCACTCTTTCCTCTCGGGTTTTCCTCTTCCTTACTTCATCTTACCTCACGAATCTTCATATTGCACCGTGAAAAGTTTAATTTGATTGGTAGAACTTGAAGAGCAAGGTATACTCTCTCCATCCCTAGGTTTTTCCTCATCGATTTGCAATGTATATTTCATATTTTACAAATTAATAATCATGACTAGTTAAGTTTTCATGCACTTTATAATCTTTGTTTATTCCACTTGAGTCCTAGGATGCCTAGACGTGGAAAACGTAGCAAACCAAGGTATGGGTTCATATTTGTATCACATTGTAATCCGTAGGTTTAGGTTGAATTGCGAATAGATTTTGGTTATTAAAACGAAATTGTTTCAATTTTAGCTATGGTCGCTCGCTACCCATTGGCGCTGCGTACATTCCCAAGCCTATCCCTAGCGGCGTTCCAAAGCCATGTGCTCCTGTGGTGATCCTTGCAAGGTAGAGATTTCTGATGATGAGGAAACCTATAAACGGAGGTATTGGATGTGTCCCAATTTTCAATAAGAGTCTACATCGCTTCAGCGCCGCAGTACGTGGTCAGTGAGTAATTGTTTTGTCATACGAATTATTGTATCATATTATTGTTTTGTAACAATTGCCTCTCACAGCAGCCCCCCCCCCACACCGATATATGACTTCAGGAGTGGATAGACACGAGACTAAGGAGCTGGACAAGCCTCTTCTACAGTCCGAAAAGGAATGGGAAGCTAGGTGCCGAGAGAACTACGAGAGGAGGATGAAAGAGGAGGCTGCAGAAAAGGAGCACAAGGAAGAGGAGGAAAGGAGGCGTGTTGCTGCGTATATGGAGGAGGTACAGAAGAAGCGTGAGCGTGCGAGCCGAGCGAAGGCGGCTATGGAGGAGAATCTTGATGCCTAGAGGAAGGTAAAGTGGCCTCGTTGCACTCAGTAGTTGTTTGGTTTTTGCATGATTAATGTCGTCTAGTCTTGGACCTTTAATTTATGTGTGTACACCTTAATTTCAGACGCACTTAGTGTGTGATCTATGTTTTATTCAGAAACAATGTTGTGTATGAACCATGCAATGTATTTTAGTGTGTGATCTAGGGTTTTTAGTTTAGTTGACGGCATCAAAGTAATAATAAAAGATACCGAATTAGCGGATTACATAATTGCCTCCACACAACGCACGAAATGGCATGCCAGAACATGTACCAAACAAGGGTATAAAGGTGCTGCACTGAACCTAGCATGGCTTAGGTAATTAAAGCAAACAACAAGCACATGAATGGCATGTGAGAACATGTACCAAACTAGGGTACATAGTTCTTTTGACTAACCCTAACATGGCTTAGGTAATTAAACCAAGCAACAAATAGAGGACATGCCATTAAAGAACATGTACCTATCAAGGATACAAAGGTTCTGCTACTAGTTTTCTAATTATTTATCTAGCTACCTATATAATTAACTAACTATTTATCTAACTACCTAACTATTTGCCTAAGTATATAAATATTTATCTAAGTATATACCTAGTTATCTAACTACAAATCATGGCAAACAAATGGAGAGGAGAGGGATGCCCAACCTCTTCTACTAGCTGGTCGAGTAGGTGGTCGAGGAGGTGGTTGAGGAGCTGCAGGGGCCCTTCGGGCGCGGACGTCGAGGCATGGCGAAGATGACGGCCCTTGGCCGCCCGGCCGCAGGTGGGGTGGGGCGTGGCATGGCGGGGTAGAGCTCAAGGGCGCCGCCAACCAATCGTGCCGTGCATCCCACAAGAGTTGACGGTTGCGGTGGCCATAGGTCGGCTCGCCAATGCAGCTGCGCGCGCCGCCCCTTTGAGGGCGCAGCAAAGAACAGGGCTACACAGCGGGGAGGAACCGGGGGCGAGGGCGGCGTGGGGGGGGGAGTCGGGAGTCCACCCGCGGGCGCGGCGGCCCGGAATATCCGATGACGAGGCGACGACGGCGGACCGGGGGCGGCGGCGGCGCGACGGGGATTGGGGCGGCGGCATCGCGCTATTGAATGAGAGGAGAAGGGAGGATGACAGAAATGAAGGGAAAACGGATGATTTTGAATCCAGGCTTGATGCCAAGATATACGATGCCAAGCTAACACAACTTGGCGCCGGAGACCGTGGCGCCAAGCTCCTGCCCACGTGGCAGAACCTTGCCAGGGTGTCCAGAGGCTTGGCGCCGGGGTCTCCGACGCCAAGATGTGTTACCTTGGCGTCAGCCCATCTAGCGCCTAGAGCTGGGTCCATTTTCTAAAAGAAAGCTGTCGGTGGTCTATTTGTGAATAACTTTCAAAAATTGGCTGAAATGTAAAAAAGACGGGGTGGGGTTGCAAGCTCGTACCCCACTACTTCGAACAGCTCCACAGTGTGAGGGAAAAAGCGAACCGAAAGGTGTGAAAATCGAACTTTGCACATTGGACCGTTCGAACTCTAGCTGTAAGAAGCAAAAGCGAGTCGTCTGCAAAGGTCGAACCACGGGGAATAAAATATAGCATGCAGTCCGCTTTAGCCTGTGCACATGCCATGAAGCTCCATCAAACATGGTAGTTCAGAGTTGTTTATTATTTTCTTGAAGCAGAAATCGGATGCAACACTCGAGCATGCGAACTTTGCTCAACTGTGTCAGGACCGTGTGAGTTCGGTTCGACCACCACACTGTCATGCTCTTAGAGCATCTCCGGCCAGCTGTAGGACAAAAACTAGTTATTAGAGGAGACAAAAAAAGTATTGTAAATTTTGATTGTGTCCTCTCCGACAAATGAGAAAATTGCATCCTAAATGAGAAAATTGTCCCCTCTCCACGCCGGCCATGCGAGCTACAACTCTCTTGGTCGCGGGAGCCGCAGTTTATCGGCAGACGTAGCTGGACGCAAGCTCGCTGTGCCGCAACCACCGGTCCATCGCCTTCGAGCGCGGACCGCGAGAAGCTGAAGCTCACGCCTCAGGTCTCATCAACCAATGTAGCCTTCACTCGATTGGATCGAGCAACCTCCCCCAGCCCGATTCGCTCGGTTGGATTGGGAGCAGGCTCTCTGCTTCCCGGTCTCCGATTCGCTCGATTGGATCCGGAGTATACTCCCTGCTCACCGTCCTCCGCCCAGCTCTCAGTATGGGAATGGAGACAAACTACTCAACCTTCTTTTGGGTTCTTCCTTTAACTAAATAACATGGGTCCCATTTGAACCCAAACCGAGTAGGTTTTAAGAGCATCTCTAACAGACACTCTATTCTTATTTTTTAGATAACGATGTATCCTTGTTTTGTATGCTATATTAAGATTTTTAGAGAAAAAATAATGCGAACACTAACACTACTGGAAACGGCTTCTTCGCCGACAGCGCTACCCTGTCGGCGAAGGCTTTCCCGACAGGATTAGCCGGTTCCTGTCGGGAAAGCCCCGTCGGCGACTTTTCTGTCGGGAAAGGGACCTTTCCTGACAGGAATGCGGGTGTTCTCGGGGTTTCTTCGCCGAAAGCCACGTGTTCTGTCGGCGAAGGAACAACGCCGCCAACTCGGATGCCGATTCCTTCGCCGACAGCACTGTGGTAGCTGTCGGCAAAGCCTTCGGCCATAGCTGTCGGCAAAGCTGGCATGTTTTGCTGGGAAAGATGCCCAGCTTTGCCGACAACTTTGTCCTATGATGTCGGCAAAGCTGGGGAATATATTTTTTTTCTTTTCTTTTTGTTGTTTTCTTGCATTTAAACCACATTTATAGCATATATATATACCACAGAACTACATTTATAACAACAATATAGCATATAAACCGCATTTCAGCATCGGATTCGATCTCAACATGAATCCATACATCAACATTATCAAATCCATCGATACATGTCCACAATACACATAACGTCACGAAACGAGTGCATCCATGTCCAACATACACTAGGATGTCCAACAAGTCCAATATGTCCAACAAGTCCAACATACTGGTCCAGGGGTCTAACATGCATCGCTACTGGTCCAGAAGAGGGAGGCAAAGGTACCTAGCTCGTGGCGCCGTCCCAGGGGTCCCAGCGCCCCCACCTTGCTCCCACGGAGACCACCCTGGCTATGCCTGTGGCTGAGTCCACCCTGACGGCGGCGCTGAGTCGTAGTGCAAGTAGGGCGGGCGAGGCCCCTGCTGCGTCTGCGCCCCCAGCCACGAGGAGTAGCCCTGCGACTGTGGAGGAGGAGCCCACGTGTACGGCTGCGTTGGGTAGGTCGGGTGCGCTGGCCAGCCGTGCTGTGGAGAAAGACCCAGTGGAGGGCTGGCACCTGGAGTTGGGTTCGAACCTGCTGACGGAGCCTACATGAAGGACAAGTGAGGTAATTAGTACCTGTAGGATGGCCACACAAGCTAAAGCAAAAGGTAATATACTCACCGGAGCGTGAACGGAGCGAGCAGGGGCGACCGTGGTGGAGCAAAGAGCGAGGAGGAAGCTCCGCGTGCCGGGAGCCGGGGCCGGACGGGCCGGCCAGTCCGCCATCGACGCGGTAGTGCTGCGTCACGCCGCTGGCCCGCTAGCTTGGTGGGGCTGTGTCCACCGCCGCCCGTGATTTTTTGTAGGCCGTGTCCTGGGCCGCCTGGTGGGCCTGCAGCTCTTGGAACCTAGCCTGCAATATTACACCCGTATGGTTGATGGTATGTGAAGCCAAGGTGGATCGTGTGTGAAACGAGTGAACGACGAATGGAACCACACTTACCTCCATCTGCGTGTACATCTGGGCAGCGCTCGGCTGTCGGGGCGCTATGGGGATGCCGGAGGAGCTACTGGGGCTGGCCCATCGAATCTCCCTCAGCGTGGGAGTAGTGGTCGGGTCGATGGTGCTGTTGGTCATCCAGTAGGAGTCGGTCGATGGCGCTGTTGGCCATCCAGTAGGAGTCGTGGTGCTTCCCTCCTCCCAACCTCTTCACGAGCTCTGTCACATCTAGGATTTTCGGCCTTGCTAAACACATGCATTTCATGAGCATAAGCATCATCCCGCATTGTCATCTCATGTGTGATGCTTGAATTGTTTGAATTGTGCTTGAAATGCATGAAACATGATAATACAAGTGCTTGATGTAATGCTCACTAACTACACCTAGACATGATGATAGCTCAATTTTACTAGGGGTCATGCTAATGACTATAGCTAATTAAATCGTGTCTTTGACTTAGCCAAATTTTGGATGTGCTAACTAGAAGCGTCAGAAAGTGTTTCCCGGACATTCCAAATGATTCTGAGGTCTAAAGCTTTTAGTTAGAGAATTTTATAAGCAATAAAACTCCCAAAGACCACTTTTTGTGAAAATGGGTGGAAGGCATATATTTTTGAGGGTTAAGGCCAGCCTAGGGGGCTGTTTTTCCATTTAATGGGTTTTAAAGCCATTTTCTTTGGGAATTTATATTTCAAAAATGATGTCGAATTTGGATGAACTTCATTAAGATGAAATATTCTACTCATTGAGGGGAACAATTTTCATGTAGAGAGTTTCTCCAAATTCTTTTTTGTTTAGAAGATATAGTCGCTTTAAAACTCGGGCAGAATAGACAAATTTTATAAGTTTAATGATTAATTTGGTGGGACCCACCTGTCGGCCTCACCGGACCGACAGGCAGGCCTCAGTGTCCGCACGACATGGACGACCGAGCGCCGGCCGCCGCGTGGGCGGGGCGCGTGTCGCCCGTCCTCGCCCTCACCGGGTGACTCGATCGAGGGGGAAGAGCCCCCGAGGCAGCCCACCTCGTCCACTTCGTCCCTCACTCCCCAGTTGGCCTCCCACTCCCTCTGCTCCTCTCGCTCAGCACCAAGCGTCGCCGCGATCGCTCCGCGCAGCTCCGCCATGGCCGGCCACAGCAGCAGCTCGCTGCCACGTCCGCAGCTCCGCCGCTTGCCATAGCCGCGCACGCCACCTACGCCTCGCCGATTCACCTGCCTCACATCTCCGCCGACGGACGGGCCGAATCGGCCGCCTCTGCCATGGCCGCCGCCTAGCTCAAGCCGCCTCGCGCGGGGCCGTGGGTGCTGGTGGGTGCGCTGGGACCCCGTGGTGCTCCTCCGCTGCTCCAAGGCCGCCGACGGGTAGCCCAGCCACCGGCGCGAAGGGAGCAGGAAGCTCCTCTCTTCTCTCCCCGAGCAGGGACCTTCGAGCTAGAATTAGATGAAGGTAAAGGGGAGTCCTGCAAAGTAGCCAGACACAGGCAATTTCAGATCAGGGCTCGGTTAGTTTCTGAGAAAATCAGGGGCCAAATCGGAAAGTGCTTGTCTTATCTGGATAAAGGAAATGAATTTCCAGAAATTTGTTTAAATCTTGTAAAATGCATATCTCACTCATTTCTTGTCCAAATTGAGTGATTCAAGTCCCAGTATTTTTCTTATGACCTGAGCTATGCATAGAAAATATCATATGGCATGTTTGTAGAACTTTTCTGTGTAGGTTTTATTTGATTGTGGGTTATGGATTAAACTTAGAAAATGCATAAAAATCCATAGCGTGCTCAGAAAAATATGCTTCTTGTTTCTATGATCTTGTATTGTCATTCTTTTGCTGTGGTAAAGAAATTAAGTATGCTTGCTATGATGAAATCTGGAGTTGTAGTCCAAGTTTGATTTATGAGCTAGGAAGGGAATAATTCATAAATCAATTATATAGTTGTAATCTGAGTTTGATAAGTTTTGTGGGCTCATTGTATACCAATGTGCAGCCCCTGATGCAGTGTTATGCTTGTTTTAATCAATTTGGTAGTACAAAGTATTTTAGGTCCAATTAAATTGTGCTACCTAGTGAATTTTGTGTAGGATGGTGTGATCATCCAAATGGGGTGAAATTTGGATACTGGGTTGAATTTGACATGTATTACCTACTGTAATTTTTGTAGGAGTTTAGGAGCAACCAATCTTGGTGTTCCTATTTAAGTCATTGGTTGGTTAATTAGTGGTTAAGTCCATTGATGACAGGCTCACCTAATTATAAGTTGGGTTTCTGTGTGACTTACCTATAGATGAAAGTTATAGTATTAGTTTATCCATCTACTGTTAAAGTTTGGTGGTCATTGGATTGATAGTTTGAGAGTTATGGCTATTGCAAATTGGGTAGGCAGGGCTGTTAATTGCTGTTTTGCCTAGAACCAGTCCTGGTGCTATGTGTTTTAGGTATAGTTAATCTGGGAATCAGCTTATGATGTCTTTAGATGTTTTATGGACAATTTCATAAGCTTTCCAGATTGTATTCATTCATATCCATAGGATCTATGGTGATTTAGTTATGAATTTATTAGTGGGTTGTTGATTGTAGGTTTATGATTAGTAGTGAGGCTTGATGGTGTGATGTTGCATGTGAGGCTTAATTATAATTGTTCATGATGATTAGTGTTTTTATGATTGATTGTTACGAAGTAGGTCATGATGATTTGGTTAAGATGATTATGTTAAAGTATAGGTCATTTGGTTTTACATGCTTGTTTGCTAGTGATAGATGTAATAGGAGCATTGCTACATGAGCATTCATAATCGTCGACCATTCATGACCATGCATGTGCCGACAATCATATATTCATACAAGAACACATGCATCATTCCATGATCACGATTAGGGATTCGTCGAGAAGGACAAGGATCCCGAAGGACAAGTCGTGAAGGAAGTTCCCGCACAGGAGGTGATCGGGAACCAGGCATGGAGTGATCGAGCGTTAGAAACCTCGACTACGCTCGACAACAAAAGGCAAGCCCTGGAGCATTTCTCCTACGGTTTGCCAAAACTCACTTGCGTCCTTTTATTTTTTATGATGCATTAAGTTATAGGCATTGATCGATACCCTTGTTGCATTATCCTGCCTTGACCACTTGATATACCTACCCTGATTAAGTATAGGGCGATCGATGCTTCGCCTTGCTTAATAACGCGGTAGAAGTCGGATGGTTCGGTTTAATCATCTGTGAGTATAGGATGATACTCTTAAGTGCTTGGATCGGAAAGATGGAAAGTAAGATTTGAAACATAACTGAAGGTGTTGGATAAATGGAATAGGGACCCGTTGTACGTCCACAAGTCATGTTGAACGCATGCCCCACATTTAGTTGGAAGGATAAGTCGTTCCGACCGCGAAGCCTAGTAGCTCTGTTTAGGCTGGTGATCGAAATGTAGGGCATAACACCGAATGGAGGCGGGGTGGTCAGAGGCCCGAGTGACCGTGGGCAAGAATGTCTGAGCTACCTGGCGTCGTTCCGTAGGCAGGAATGTCTTGAGCAACCTGGCATCGGATAACCTCTGGGTGTAGAATAATCCATAGCGATCCCGTTCCCGAACAGTACCAACGGTGACCTAAGGTGCCTTCGCGTGGCATGTCTGGGTTTGTGGGGCAAGTCTGGATAGAGGAGAGGTCCTGCCATCGAGTTTTTAGCTCGAATGACCTGGATAGAAAAGATGTCCCTTCCCAACTTTACATCCAGATCCCCTGTTTTTGGTGGGTCAACAAAAAGTTTCTCTAGGGGATGCCCGATCATGATATCAAAGTCTTGGAAGTCAAAGACATGGAAGTCTAGGGCAATTTCAACATTGTTGTGATACAATGATATATTGTGAAGTGACCCTAGTCCTTCCAAACTTGTTCGTGGGGCGACTCTACAAGACTTGTTTGTCAGAGCAATAGGTTCATTGCCTAGATAGGTAGAGGCAAAAGATGTAGACATAAGATTTGCTCCGATAGTTGGATTGTAGAGAACATCCACCATGATCCCACAAATTTTGCATTGAATGGTGGAAGAAGGGGCACGAATCTGAATTTCTTCAGATAAAAGCTCCGCTTCTTCCAACCATTCAGCACTCATGATGGCCATCAACTCCTTGATAGATTTTCTAAGGAATTCTCTTTCTAGAGGATCTTGGGGAGTGATAGGGACTGGTGGTCTCTTTTGTAATATTTTGAGGTGTTCCCAAAATCCTCAAATTCGTCCACGAAGATTGGAAACTCCGCAGAGGGAGACATTCCTCCGGTGTTTCCGGTTCGGGTGAGGGTCTCTGAATGGAAGATGATGATTCGGCCTTGGCCGAAGAGACTCCCTCATGACTTAGCTCGGGCTCTACACGGAGGGGTTCTAGCGGAGGAGTGTTCTCTAGAATGTGATCTATAAGAGCTTCTCCTTCCGTTGTGGTTTTATGTTCAAACGAACCTCCGGTGTCAAGGTCGAGCTGTAGGGCACATTCCTTGCTAAGACCTAATCGAAAATGTTGTATCAGCACATGGTTTGGTATAGACAAGTCTGGTCCTGAACGGGATAAAATTGAAAATCTTTCCCAGGCTACGCCTACCGTTTCCTTCTCTTTTTGTTGGAAGTTTAGGATCTCTTGTCGCAAGGAAGCGATTTGAGATATAGGGAAGAATGCGAGACAAAATTTGTTCCTCAGTTCTTCCCAATCTCCATTTACCTTCCCTACGTTGTGGGCGTACCATTGTTTCGCCCTCTCATCAAGAGAGAAGGGAAACAACTTCCACCGCAAAGTGTCATGTGACATGCCTGAACTGCTTAGGCATGCACAGAGCTGCTCAAACTCCCGAGATGGTGATAAGGGTTTTCGTCATCGAACTCTGAGAAGGTTTGTTCCCGAACCATGGCTATGAAGCCAGGGCGGAGTTCATAACTAGAAGCTGTGATTGGCTTCGAAGATTTTAACGGCTCTAAGAACTCGCCCTTAGGAGCGGCAAGATCTTGGATAGATTTTTACTCCATTGGAAAAGGTAGTTGTTTTTTATAAAATAAAATAAAAGATAAAAAAGCAAAGATAGGATACACGGGATGAACTAGGTTCGGAGATAACTACGACAACCGATCCCCGGCAACGGCGCCAGAAATGCTTGTTGGTATTTCTTAGCGAAAGCAGCAAAGTCCACAAGCGCACGGAAAGTACCATTGTAGCACTTCACCCGGAAATATTCAGGGTATCGTATTTCCACAGGGAACGGAGTGTAAGGAGTCTCTTAGCTAGTTCTCCAGAGAGGGGAGATGAAGAACAACTTGGGTTGTGAGGTTTTCTAAGGGTAAAGATCCCAAGCGAAAGCAACCTTGCCACTATATACTTGCTTCGGGCACCGGAGCACACCTGGTCTGCCAGGCGATCCCGGCCTACAGCTCTACGCCGTACTCAGACATGGGGGATTACAAGGGACGGACAGGGCTGTCACCACCTGCCGCCTACCACATCAACCGTCGAGATACGAGGCAAACAAAGGTAGCCGCCACCCTAGACACCACGTCTAAGATATTGACTACTACTCTAGCGTGCTAGCAGGGGTTATCCGTCTTTATCAGGGCCCCTCCACTAGAGCATCCGCCACGAGGACGAACAACAATCCCACAAGCATATAGCGAACAAAGATAACTTTAACTTAAGAACTTAATACCGAAAGGTAGACACGAACTCTTACTCCAAGTTGCAAGAAGCCCGTTGAGGTACAAGCGAGGAGGAAGCCGACAAGTCCGGCACTCCACCTCGAGGAAGGCTAGGCTTCCACAGAACTCTCGAGAAGAGTTGCTCCGCTCTTTCCTCACTCACTTCCTAGGCTTGCTCTCCTCTCTTCTCTCTTGTGTATGCTGAATGGAATGATGGAATGATCTCTTCAAAGTGGAGAAGACCCCTTTAATATTGGAGAGGAGGGGGCTCTTTGGAAAAGTGCCATCCTCACATGGTAGGTCCAAACCGACCTTCAAACCTCGTCTACGTGCAATGAAACTGGAGATACACCACGGCACCGCCCACCTTGCGCATTGATGGAACCGTCGTAGGAAGGTGGGGCCGGGCGACAGGGCCTGGGCGCGCGCCCCAGGCGCGGCCGCGCTAGGTGCGCCTCCCCCGGCCGCCGACCTTAGCGTGTGGGCTTCTGGCTGGGCCTGGGTCGAGCCCATCATGGGGTTTGGTCGAGATCTGCTTCGGTTGGGCCATTTCCTTCATCTTTTCCTTTCTTTGCAATGGGCCAAATATTATTTTGTTATTTTATAAATGATTTCCTTTATTTCTTGGCCCATTTTATGTGTTTTCCATGGTTGACCTGCAAAACAAGTGACTTCACCAAAACTATGGAATTGGTTAGCTCAAAACTCCTATCTATATTATTTTTGGTGAATTTTATACTAATGTTGGCGGTATAAAACATGACTTAAGGACCGCTGTTGGCGGTCCTTATCAATCATTTTATACCGCCAATTAGACATGAAAAAGGGTGAATTATATATTCCTATACGCATATACTTTTACAACTAACCCAAATCTACGTGCACTAGGAAATATATTGTTGTTGCAGGAATTAATAAAAAGTGCAGGGATTAAATATCAAAAAGGCGCTTTCTGGAAAGCGCCAAACCAACTCAAGTGAAGACAGGCCACCTCGGGACCAGAATGGGCCGAAACACCGAACCACCACGGCCCAGGCCCAAAGGAGAACCGACCTGACGAAGTCGGTTAGGGGGCGGCGGCACCCTGGCGCGGCCGCGTGAAGGGGCGCGCGCGCCACCCCTACTGCCCCGTGGGCCTGGCCGGCTGGAGGCGGTGCATTGATGGCAGAGGAGGGCGGTGCGCTAGTGTACCTGCCTTTCCTGGCTCAAACCGACCTCCATCACATATAAAAGGGGGGAGAAATTCATTTTACAACACACACATTCATTTGGAGCCTCTCTCTCCCTCACCTCTACACTTGTTCCTTAGCTTAGAGTTAGTAGTGTTGGAGCTAGGAATGCTACCAAGCAGAGCTTGTCTCCTAGGAAGAAGAGATTCATCTTGGTAATCATCTATGGAGTATTCTTCCTTGTTCAAGTTCTTATTCTTCATATATAGCTTAGCGTATGAACTAGAGCATAGTCTTGATCATGTTCATGTTGATATGTATGAACTAGAGCAAAGTTCATATGATCAGTTCATAGCATGTTCATCCCTGTTCTTCATCGTTCATATGTTCTATAGGATTAGAGTCCATGATGAGAATGAAGTAATGGTTCGATGTTCTTTCGGATTTGCCTATGTTCTAGCTCGTCCATCCGTAGGGTGGGAGTCCTGGGGGAGCATAGGTAGTTCTCTAGTATGCGGACGTGGTGTCCGGATACGAGAGAGCCTTCGAATATGACGGCATGCCACAGTTGAGGTGTTGGCGGCAGGTGGTGACAGCCCTGTCTGTCCCTCGTAATCCCACTATCGGCTGGCAGACCAGCTGCGGGGGTCTCCCTGTTACTCTAGGCTCTGACTCGTCTCTAGTCTTGTATAACATGTGACTTAGCTGTTCTACGCATAGTTGTATACGACCAACCTGCTCCGTGTAGATTTATTCTTTATTCTTTCTGTTACTTTTATTCCTTATTTCTCTTTATCCTTGAGACGGGCCCAAGTGTGTATCCACTATCCTCAAATTACCGTTTATCTCACCCCTGCATAGCACTAAGGCTTATTTCAATGATATGAGGTTCCATATCCATGTGCTAGAGGTATTTTACACCATGCCTTCCTTTGGGAAAATATAAATAACGATACCCTGATATACTTCCGGGTGAAATGCCACAACGATAGATTCGTGCGCTTGCGGATAATATCTAGAGAACACGACTATCACCTGGCGTTTCTTGGTGTGACCACTGGGATGTAACAATTCTAGTGATTGCGCTAAGAAACACCAACAACCGCCAACACCTTCACAGCTTGTAGTTTTGAAGCTATTTTATCACAGGCCCTTCATCGCATGAGTGGTTTCACTTGGTATTATGGTGGCATAACTTTCACTACAGAGGGAGTCCAAGAAAGAATTCATGTGATGAAGGGGTACCATGGACCTTTGCTCAGCATCATGAGTAAGCCATGTGTACGAATTTATGAAGCAAATAGGGTGCACTAGTACATGCATTGCGCTTTATCACTTTCCACCTTGGTTATGAAGTGTATGATGTGCACTACACTGAGTACATGCAGAAGCGGTGTGAAATGATAGGAATTTAAATTAGCATTGGTTGTAGGATTTAGAGAACTCTGTTTGAATGAACTTGGGTCCTCTTGGACATGGTTTGTAATATTTAAGTTATCTAATTCGTGATGTCAACTTGGTGGTGTATGATGAACTTGTTATTATTGCAATATATAAGCTATCTAATTAATTACATTGTTAGCGGGTACATTGTTAGCTGTATAAGTAGTTTCAATTTCTTGATGCAATCGAAATATATAATATATAATCGTCCAATATTAGTATATGAAACTGTAAAAGAAAAAAACGTATCTTCAGTCTCGGTTGGAAATACCAACCGGGACTGGATGCTTGTCGACGTGGCATTCTTTGGTTGCTGGGTTGCAACCAAAGTTTATCCCGGTTTGTATTAAACACCAGGGCTAGAAGAGGTGCCTTTAAACCCGGTTGCGTGACCGGGACTAAAGGTGGTGTCTTTAGTCCCGCATGGATAATTCCGGTTAGGAAACCGGGACTACACAGGGTTTCTCAACTGGAACGAGAAGCCATTTCTCTAGCAGTGCATGTCTTAGCGTTAGGTGCGGATCGACGTATTAATTAGCGTGGTGCTGGTCTTTGAGGAAAGCAACACAAAAGTGTTTTAAACGGACCAACTAGACGTAAAAGTGGACACCTTTTTCTCTGTTTGGTGGAGACTTGTGTTGCGTAGTGCCTGTCATGCATCAAGGAAAACAACACAAGGTTTTTTTAAGAGCCATCGGTGGCCGACTCCGTGGCCAGTTCCCGGCTGCGTCATGTCTTTACCTACTGTATAATACTGACTCCCACTGGTCGCCTTGCCACCACCTCGACGACTGTGCTGTACCTACAGTTTATTCCACCCCAACTGCAACAATGATGTGTTCATCGATATAATAATTAGCGTTACGTGCGGATCAACGTAATAGCGTGGTGTGTTGGTCACAGGAAAGCAGCACAAGTATTTTAAAAGCAGCAACTGGACGAGAAGGTGAACACTACCCACTCCTCGACGAAAGCTAGCCCCAACCACCATTGGATGGCAATCCAACAGCTTGAGTTATGCTATATTAGCAGCCGGTGTCTTGTGGATCTCACGGTAAAGAAAACTCTAGAGGGTTACGGATATGCTATAGGTAAAAATTGTGGTCGCCCAACAAACAATTTACATACTATATGACTAACTCTTTAGCTTCTTATTAATTGGCCTACAATTGGTATTAAACCTAGAAATAACTAGGAAGAATCCCAGCGCGTTGCCACGGGTATGCAGGAGAAATACAAATGGGGTAGAATGTAACCACCAAATATTAGGAGATGAATGTCTTGCACGTTGTTCGCAGGATTTGCATGAATCACCACTATATAGAATGTGCATAATATATAGAAAAAAATAAATAAAATATAAAATGTATCCTATTTTATCTGTATTTGCTGCGGAACTTATGTTGTACGGTACTCCATATAACACATATGGTATGCGTTACAATTCTATATAGAAGAAATTATAGCACATAAGAAGCATGGAATCTTCCAGTATACATGAAATGAACCGGTATCTTTTTTGACAACAATGAAATGAACAGTGCATTCTAATTACATCATTAATGGACTGCACAGCCGAAAGTCACGGTGTTGGCCGGCCACCAGCCCACCATCAACGGAAAAAAAAAATTCTATTTTTTTATCGTATACCTTATCAACACAGCACGGGATGTTGGAGCTGGATCGGCTCCTCGACGCCGGAACGCGCCGCTAGACCGAGCGGTGACCACGGCGGCTAAAACCCTAGAATATGAATTGCACAAGAACACGAAAGATTATGGCACTGCCAACAACCGCATCTTATTTGGCCCTTTGTTCCTTATATTTATAGGTATACTCAAGGTTTACAGACTCCAAACCCCCCACGCCCATATCTCCTAGAGATCGCAACACCGTTTCACCGCGGCGTGCACTACTCACACTCTGAAGACATGGTGTGCACCTGACGGACTCCACAGTTGAGTCGTGATCGAGCAAGCCTACGATCACGCTCTACCCTAACCAAACCTGCTAGACTCCACAAGAACTACGATTACATGGATGCAAAGCATCAATTGATCTAACAAATCATCTCCTATACTTGATGCACCTCGACGATGCCTAAGGCACTTCTTAACTCCACGAACTTGACTCGCCCCAGTGCCTTTGTGAAGAGATCCACGACCTGGTCTACAGTCCCAACATGATCAACCTCCACCTTGCCTTCTTCTATGCACTCACGAAGGAAATGATACCTTGTATCAATGTGTTTACTCCTATAGTGATGCACTGGATTCTTGCTGAGCGCTATCGCGGACATATTGTCCATGAGAAGCTACACCTTCGTCTCTCTAGTCCCCATTATGTCTGCAATCAGTCGGTTCAGCCAAATGCCCTGACACGCCGCTGCTGCCACATATTCAGCTTCACACAAAGACAAAGCAACAATCCTTTGCTTTTGTGATGCCCAGGTCACCAAGCTGCTCCCAGGAAAGTAGCCAATGCCTGTTGTGCTCTTTCTATCTTCAGGATCTCCTCCATAGTCGCTATAACTATAGCCAACCAGGATCGGTTTCAGTTCAGCGCCTCTCTCATACTTGCAGCCATACCCCATAGTACCTTTTAGATACCTCAAGATGTGTTTCACAACAGCCCAGTGTTCCTTTCCGGGTGACTCCATGTACCTGCTCACAACACCTACAACAAACGCTAAGTTTGGCCTAGTGTTGACAATGTACCTAAGACTCCCTATGATACTCTTGTATTCAGTTGGATTGATCGGTTATCCACTCTTCATCTCGCTAAGTTTCAGTCGACTTTCCATCGGTGTCTCACATGAATTGCAGTTCCTCATCCTTGCTCCATCTAGGATCTTTGCCGCATATTAACTCTGACACAAGGTAATCCCATTACCATCTTGCTTGACCTCTATGCCGAGATAGTAGCTCAACAATCCAAGGTCGCTCATGCTAAACTTATTCTTCATCTCAGTCTTGAACATCCTGATGTGTTGCACATTTGGACTAGAGATGATCAGATCGTTGACATATACTCCCACAAGTAAGAATAAATTTTTACTGCTTCTTCTGTAAACAGCATGATCAAGCTTGCTTCTCACAAAACCTAGAGCCAACAACTCCTTGTCGAGTTTTGCATTCCACGCCTTCGGTGCTTGCTTCAACCTGTAGAGAGCTTTCTTCAATCTGAGGACTTTTATCTCCTTTGCCAACCACGAAACCTGGAGGCTGTTGGACATAGACGGTTTCAGACAAATCACCATTCAATAATGCAGATTTTACGTCCATATGATGAACTTCCCAGCCGCCATGCGCTGCAAGTGCCAACAGAACTCGTACACTTCCTCAAAATCTCATGTATCTAGTTGCAACATAACCTATATTTGAACTTTTAGATTTTAATCTATTTGTTGTAATATATTTATATATGAGTTAATTTGAAAATCCAATGACTGTTGTATCATTTATTCTGAATTTTCATTTTTTTCTTAAAAAATATTTTAGGTCCTATGCTAAAATATTTTAAATTTTTATATACCTTATTTTAGGTTATTCGGCCAGGACACAAAGTATTTGGCTGACAAGATGGGATGGTGGTAGGAAAAATAAAATATTTTTTATCTTTTCTTGCTTTCTTGGCATGTAGATTTTTAATTAATAGATTTATCTCTTTTTCTTTCCATAATCTATAACGATTGTATTGTTTGGTACATAATACATTTGTTTAGGCTATACGGCGCGGGCACAAACATAATTGGCAGATTCCTATGACGGTGGTTGACAAAAATAATATGTTTGTTATCCTTTGTTTCCTTTTCCCGATACACGTACAGATTTTAAAATAATAATACATTTATCTTTTTTCCTGCTCTTAATCTATAATAATGGCTGAGATGGGTTTTTATAAATAAAATAGAAATAATGACTACTTATGAGTTATGACTAGAGTTTGTTGATTTAATGTCTAGATGTTTTTAATTAATGTGAGAGTTTTTAATATTTATCTATTTTCTCTAGCACATCTGATAAGATAGGGAATCCTATCATGGATTGTTGTCCATCTTTGTCATAAACAAATATCATATTGAGCACCTGTTGGTCGATCTCATCATGCAAATGGATGCCCGAGATTGTGTCTGCAGTATTCTAGGAAGAGAGCTGCAAGTCCAACTGCTACAAATTTTTTTGAAATAATACTGGAGGGACCAACTGCTACAAATTATGTCTTCATCGATAAAGAAGAATTAGTGTTAGGTGCGTATCAACTTATCAGCGTGGTGTTGGTCTTTTGAGGATTGGGAGTGCTTTAAAAACAGCAACTGGACGTACAGGTGAACACCCTGTCCTCGCCAAAACCACCCCTTGCTAACCGCGTCAAGTGGAGACTAGTGTTTCGTGGTGCCTGTCATGAATGCATCAAGGAAAACGAGGAGGTAAAGGCAGGTTCTGCAGTAACTTTACGTGATGCCTTTCACATGGGTGGCCGGCTGCCATGGTCAGCTGCGAACATCTAAAGAAGCTAGAACGGCAAGCCAAAACACGGGGTGGCCACGGTAGTAAAATTATTTTCGGGCACGGGATGAAGATAGGACGATGCCCACACCTGTATGGTCCTTTTGGTTGGTTGTCTATCTCTCATTGCTTGAGTAAAAAAATATCTTCCTCTTCTCCGGAGACTACGCGCTCGCCATAGATGAGCGCTGGCTCTGTTATTGATCAGTTTGTAGTGCTTGAACACCAAGTACATATTTTTTTTCGATAAAGGATTTTCAATATCTGGCCTCTACATCCGGGGATGTACACAACTAATTGTTACAAAAGAGAGATAAAAACAAAAGAGAGCCATCATGGATTGTTGTAGTAAGATAGGGAATCCCATCATGGATTGTTGTAGTAAGATAGGGAATCCCATCATGGATTGTTGTCCATCTTAGTGATAAACAAATCACATATTGAGCACCTGTTGGTCGATCTCATCGTGCAAATGGATTGTGTATGGAGTATTATAGGAAGAGAGCTGCAAGTCCAACTGCTACAAATTATGTCTTCATCGATATAAGAATTAGCGTTAGGTGGGGATTAACTTATCAGTGTGGTGTTGGTCTTTTGAGGATTGCAGCACGAGTGCTTTAAAATCAGCAACTGGACGTACAGGTGAACACCCCGTCCTCGCCAAAAGCGCCCCTTGCTAACCGCGTCAACGTGGTGCCTGTCATGAATGCATCAAGGAAAACGAGGAGGTAAAGGCAGGTTCCGTAGTAACTTTACGTGATGCCTTTCACATGGGTGGCCGTCTGCCATGGTCAGCTGCGAACATCTAAAGAAGCTAGAACGGTAAGCCAAAACACGGGGTGGCCACGGTAGTAAAATTATTTTCGGGCGCGGGATGAAGATAGGACGATGCCCACACCTGTACGGTCCTTTTGGTTGGTTGTCTATCTCTCATTGGTTGAGTAAAAAAATATCTTCCTCTTCTCCGGCGACTACGTGCTCGCCGCAGATGAGCGTTGGCTCTGCTTTATTTTAATCCGTTTGTAGTGCTTGAACACCAAGTAAATATTTTTTTCGATAAAGGATTTTCAATATCTGGCCTCTACATCCTGGGATGTACACAACTAATTGTTACTAAACTGATAGAAAAACAAAAAAGAGAAAAGTCATAGTCTTATACATTATAGCAAACGATAAATGTTTCGACCCTCTATTTGATCAGAGAGGGGTCCATGGCTTGCTCATGACGCCGCAGCTGAGTCCCAAGTGTCGCAGTGCATAGCATGGCTAGGTGTAGGTGTGCTTGTGTTGATGCCATCAAGAAGGTAAATGGCAACCACAGACGCCATCATCAATGAAAGGAAGAGGAAATTACAGCTACGCCTCTCCAAGGGGAAAGATGACGTTGATTGCGTCATCGCCGCCGGCCCATCCAAGCCGAACCTACATACAACAGATGCCGGAAATGATCGGTAGGGTCTTCACTAGATGCCGTGAGGCATCAGAAAGCAGGGGGTGATGATGTCCTTTGATGTGTACGTCGGCGTCGATTTACCGGCTGCCTGGGAGCGACGTGGTCTGTGGGAGGGCGGGTTGGATGGCATGGAGATGGCCGGTGCCAACCCTGTCATCCCCATCCGGTGCTCGGGAGTCCAAATCGACCCCCAAGCCGCCGCCAGGGAAAATGTTTCCGACCCGAGGCAACGCCCGCCCGAGTCCGCATCGCCGGAGCACCACCCGCACCGAGAAGGGGGCAGCACAGGGCTGCAGCCGGCAGATCCAGACCTGAGATACCCTGATCGGCCCACCGCCGCCAGACCCCTTCACCGGTGCGGGTATGCCGGCCGCCGAGTCTGTTCATCCACCAAACAATGGGGAGAATGATGCCGCCGTCCGCGTCTGCCCGCCGAGGCGCAAGCCAGATCGACCTTGACCATCGAGTAGGCCGCCCCATGGGGACCAGATCCGGCCACTGAGGACCGGAGTCGTCCCCGGCCGCCGCCGTTCGCCGCCGAAGAGGAGGTACGGTTGGAGGTGGAGGGGGGGTTGGGGAAGGAGATGGGAGAAGGGGTGCTCGCGCCCGCACCTGGGCAGAGAGCCCCACCGTCGTCGTCATGGGGGCTGCGCGAGCTTCCCGAGCAATCCCTCTGGTGGCGGCGAGGTGGGGAGCAGAGGTTGGAGACGGCGCGGTGGGGAGGGAAGGGGAGCCTCTAGACCCTAGGACGGTGAAACTAAGTCAAGCATCACGAGACGAAATATACTACAAATAGAAGAATTTAAAAATAAGCAATATTGGTATGCATATATTCTTGATTTATATAATAAGTAATAATAAGATACTTTTGCTCAAGAATTCGGATAGGTTCCACCAATTATGTGCACCTAAATCTCCAATTTGACCAGACTGTTATATTGGGAAAATCTTCACGTCACTCGAGTGATTCGTGGGAATGGCTCACTCGAATTTGTTGCCGTCGATCTGTGGATGTGCTTCTGGATGTTCCGGGCAATGTCTGGTGGATTTGTCTCTCTGCTTTGTGGGACCAAGCTGTCGGCGCCTTCTTTTCTCTATTTGTGTACGCGCCTGTTTATTTGCCGTTTCAAACTAAGGCTACCGCACTCATTGTTGATGGGAATTAAGACCAGTTTTGGTACATCCAGAAACCCGTCAACAGTCCTCGATGGAGGGAAGATAAGCATCATATAAGCATATTTATCACTAATAAAGTTCCACTTGTACTCTTAGCTTGTGAAATACAAGAAAACTGGAAATAGGCCCCGTGAGACCAAAACCCGGTATACCAGGCCTGATTCTCGGTCTCACCAAGATCTGTCCACCAAGCAAGGTCCCTGACACACTACAGGAAGACCTGATCCTGGATCCAAATGTACCACAACCCAACATTCCAATCAATTGGTACATTGGTCTAAGGATCCACATAGAAGCAAGCAAGATATCAAGTGAACACAACTTCGGACAAAACTGCACGTGACAAGTCAGGACATCACCAAGAAGCTGCCAGGTGGGCTAGCCACCCCAGGTCCAGGTCGGCCGACCTGACCTATGTGGCCTGACACCTTGGCACTACTCCCACAGCCACTGGACCTTCTAGAAGGGCAGTGGGACCCACAGGTCAGCCAACCCCTGGTCGGCTGACCTGCAGGTGGGCCCCATCCAAGGTCGGTTCGACTCCACCGACTTCCTGCATGGCCTCCATGTGTCCTACACCGAGAGACGTCCAGTCAAGTCGGTGGGAAGGTCTGTTTGATGCAACGGAACATGGCGAAGAGCACACGGATCGATGACGTGGCGGTGGAGTAACCCCTACTCCACCTCCACTATAAATACCCCCCTAGTCCTTCATCCCAAAGTGTCCCCAAGTAGTCCACAAGTGTGTTCTCAAGCTCAAGCTCTCTTGGGAGATCAAGAGTAGTGTAGTCTAGTCTAGAGTGGGAGTTAGAGTCGAGTCGAGCGAAGCTCGGGTCTTCGGAGTCGTCTTCTAGAGAATCTGGTATAGCTCTTGTACCTTTATTCTTTTAGTACTTTCTTTATATTAATATAGTCTTGCTTTACTTTATTAAGTCTTTACTTTGAGCACTTTACTTTTAGTATTTACTTAGTGCACTAATATACTAGTGTAGTAGTGTTGTGTCTTAGTCCCTTTAGTGTAGAGTCTTAGCTAGTTAGTGTCTAGATCCTTTTCTATGTTTCACTACCAACTGGGGCCGAGGTTACTTACTTGGTAGCCGGAGTCTTAAGGCTACATTAAGCGAGGTGCTTAGGCTAGTGCTTATTAGTGGATGCTGCCTATCGCTGATTGGTATATCCATTCACTTTCCGACGTATATTTGCGGGAACGGTGAATCGTGACAGGACTCCGTCTCCCTTTAGGTTCTATTTGTGTCAAGGTTAGGCCGTAGGGCGACCATAAGCCAAAGGTCCGCTGGAGCAGGGATGAACCCTCCTGCTTGTCAGTCGACTTCCCCTATCACACAGATTGTCTAGGAGTTAGTTTAGTTGAGTCGTTACATTAGTAAGATTAGAACACAGAAGTATAGTTAGATACATAGGAGTCCATACTCACTCGTTGTCCTCCCACCTAGCTAGCTACCTACCAGTTACCCTTAGTATATCACTCATATCCTTTACCAACACCTACCCTTTTATCAACACCGATAGCTTAGATTGGGTAGAACCACCATGGATATCCATTACCCATTTACTAGAGAGTCTTAATCCGCTTCCCGTGAGACTCACCCGGTTGAAGTGCTACAGCGGTTCCTGTGCGCTTGCAGAGTTACCCTTGGTCGGTCTTACGTCATCACTAGAATCTAGCTTTGCTTAGCATTCTTAGGCTGTTGCGGGAGGAGGAATTGTGACACCCTCTCTCTAGTAATAGTTCGGGTTTGCAGTAGGCATAGCTACCAGGCGCCAATCATATTTATCCTTACTCTAGTCGGTGTGCGCTAAGAAGTGTCAACAGGCATTTCTGACGCTGTTGCCGGGGAACTAGAATATTTATCCATTTCTAGTGATTGCGCTAAGATTTGCTAAGAAGCATTTCTGGCGCCGTTGCCGGGAAAGCATCGCATTAGGAATCTCTAGTAAATTGGAATTCATGGTCTACTCTTAATCTAAGTATCCGTTAGTGTTAGGGGCTTATCCTTCACTTGTCTTGTTTTTGTTATCACCTTTTCTAGACAGTGCATGAGCGGTTTCAGTCTGCCATCGAACTTCATCGAAGATCCTGAGAAGTTGCTGAAGAGAGCTTGACGCAGTCTAGTTCCTCCTCAGAGAGTCATCTCAGAGCCTAAACCATTTGTGGAAGGAAGTCCCGCACCAGTTGTTAAGGCATTCATGGCTCAGAAGACCATCGCTGAGTTCTCATCGCCGTCAGCCGACTTTGTCGCTACGGGTCCGAACGTGAACTTGGGCGGTGCGACTTTTGAACTCAAGCCTGCACTAATCAACATGGTGCAAGCCAATCAATTCTGTGGGAAGCCACATGAGGATGCCAATGCCCACCTCCAACACTTTCTGGAGGTGTGTAACACCTTCACGGTCAAGAACGTCACAGCAGATGTCGTTCGTCTTCGTCTTTTCCCCATTCTCATTGTTGGGAAAAGCGAAGCAATGGTTCTACAACAACAAGAGTGAGGTGACGACTTGGGACAGTCCTCAAGAAGTTCTTTCCCGCGGGCAAGACCAGTGTCCTGCGCGGGAAGATCTCAAGCTTCCAACAAAAGTCCGACGAGACGTTTCCTGAAGCATGGGAACGCCTCAATGAGTACATTCAGGCCTGTCCCCATCACGGGATAGATGAATGGCTCATTATTCAAGGTTTCTACCATGGGCTGACTGGCATAGCCCGTAGTCACCTTGATGCTTCCGCTGGAGGGGCATTCTTGCAACACAATGTCAATGATGCCAAGGAGCTCATCGAGAAGATGGTGATCAACCAAGGTTGGAATGAAGAGCGCCTTCAGCCAAAGAAGAGAGGTGTCCACGCCCTTAGTGAGGTGGACATGCTCTCCGCCAAGATGGACCTCCTGATGAAGAAGATAGAGGGATCGTCCTCTAACAAGGAAGTGGAGGCCATCCAGACTCCTGCCGCTATCTGTGCTGTGGGCACTGACCCATGGTGTGAGGTTTGCGGAGAGGAGGACCATTCGGGCAACAACTGCCCCATGACTCAGGAGGAGGTGAACTTCGTCAACAACAACAACAACAACAACCACTTCAACAACGGGAATCGACCCTTCTACCAAGCCCAAGGTATGGGTTACAATAATAATTCTGGTAATTCTTTCAATAACCAACCTTCCCTTAGAGAACTTGTCTTTGGTCAAATTAAAATCAATGATGGTCTTAATAAAAGAATGATGGCTAATGACAAGATCTTAGAAAGCCTTAGTGATAAGATGGATAGTTTTAACTCTGCTATGAAGAATCAATTGAGCTTTAATAAAATGTTAGAAAACCAGTTAGCTCAATTAGCAAAGAAATTGTCCCAACCTATGAGCAAGGTAAGATTCCGGCAAAGCCTGAGGACCCTATTGAGGGTGTCAGGTTGGTAACTATGAGGTTCAGTAAGCCTCAGTCTCGTTCTGTTCGGGTGACGGTGGATTCACCGTTCATCCCGAAGAAGGGAAATCCTGGCATGCTGACGATCACTTGCGAGATTAGACCGCAGATCTTCGACAACGCCTTCTGCGACCTTGGATCCGGTGTCAACATCATGTCCAAGGTAACTTATGATAATCTGTTGGGGAGCCCTTTGCACCCTACAGATGTGCGTTTCCCGAGGGGTTGGCACGAGACATCTTACTCAGAATCAAAGATGAGTATGTCCCAGTTGACTTCCTGGTGCTGGACATGGGAGCCAACGTCGAAGTACCACTCATCCTGGGACGATCCTTCCTGAACACGGTGGATGCCACCATCTACATGGGAACTGCGCAGATCCATATGCAGTTCGACGGATGGAGAGTAAGAGTGCCTTTCAATGGTTTTAAAGCTAACAACTTTCTCCCGCACTCATCAATCCTTTATGGTTTACTCAATAGCAAAAAATGGTTCCCACGAGTTAGTTTTTTCTTTTTTTACCTACCCCATCCCTTCTCTCCCCGTACTCGCCTCCTCGGATTCCTCCGCCTCGTCCTCCCTCCTCTCTCCCCGTACTCGCCTCCTCGAATTCCTTCGCCTCGTCGCCCCTCCTCCCTCTCCTACTCCGGCGGCCTGGGCGTCCTCCCTCCCTCCTCGCGCGCGGGAGCAGGGGCCACGGCGCGGCGCTGCCCGGCCCTCCCCGGCGGCAGGAGGCCATGGTGGGCGCGGTGGCTCGGCAGGCGGCGAGGGCCTCACGGCTCGCGACGGCGGGAACCGGCGGCCGGCCATGGCGGGGGCTCGCGGGGCCCGGAGCTCGTGCGGCCAGCGACGGACATGGGCGGGAGCTCGCGCGGCCCGGAGCTCGCGCGGCCATGGCGGGAGCTCGCGCGGCCGGCGGCGGACATGGGCGCGCGGCCATGGCGGCCTCGCCCTGCTCTGCCTCCTCACTTCTTCTCCGACACGACGGGCGGCCATGGCGCGCGTGCCGGCCTCTTCTCCGGCACGGCAGTCAGCCATGTCACACGCGCCGGCCTCTTCTCCGGCACGGCGGGCGGCCATGGCGGGCGCGCCGGCCTCTTCTCCGGCACGGCGGGCGCGCGGCGAACGGCGACCTTTTCCTCTCTGCTCCCTCCCTCTCTTCTCTCTCCTCTGGGCCCCGCAGCCTCTTTGCGTTCGAGCCATACATCCCCGAAAGCCAGCGTTTGCTTGCTCGAATGCAAGCATTGCGTAAGGCGTTGCGTTCCCCGCTGTGGGGCTTGAGTAACGCAAAAGCGTTTTGCATTGGCTTTTGCGGCTCCCAGTGCGGGTAGTCTAAAGCGTCGAGTCTGCCGCCCATTTCTCCTCCGATTCCTCTCTCTCTCCCTTTCTCTCTCATCTGCGTGTTGGCGATTCCAACAATGAGCTAGGGTTCGTGAGTTTTTCTCCCTTTTCCCCTCCTCCTTCCAGTATCTAGCTTTAATCCGTCTGTGGTTCCTTGTTCTAATGCTTTCCCCCTTCGATTTTGCCCTTCCCGCGTTGATTTCGTGATGTTCATGTCTTATTTCTGGATGTTGCAGAGCCTATCATCATCTTCGCTGCTTCGTCTGTGTTGCTGGAGACGAATCCGTGGTTCAGTCCCCGTCATCCGCCGCTTCGAGATGAGTGTTTTGCTGAGCCCCTTTCTCGTCTTCGATTCGTCTTCGTCTGTGTTATCTGTTGCGATTTCTTTTTTGGGTAGAGGTCCTGTCCTCCTATATTTGTAATCTCGCAAGGGATGTTATGGAGGAGGGGTGGTTTGTGGTTGATATTTTTCTACCTTTCAAATCTATTATGATTAATATGGATTTTTTTTATCAACCTTTGAAATCATGCATGTGAGATTAGTGAGGTTGACTATTGTGTAATCAGTAGGACTCCATGTGTATTGAGGTTCGTTTCCCTGATCTAATTTTAGTCATTTATTTTAAGTCATGTGGTCTGTCCCATGATGATTCCCCATGTATGAGCTTATGATGTGATCTGTTCCTCTATGATTTCTTGTTCATTGCAGATCTGCCGTTAGTTTTGTTTGTTCATGGCGACCCTCATTTTCTTTGCTGCGCTAGAGATTTGTTTGTTTGGATTGTTCTCTGGATATGGGGAATTTTAGTTCAGTGTTTGCATGTCCCCTGGCAAATTCGAAATGACAGTCGTGTGAGACCAACAATGGGATTAGAGGTTTGGTGTGTTTTAGATAAGCTACTTTGTGTCAATTATTCTATATCATTAGTCATTTTATCAAGTTTGCATGGATATTTAAATTAGAAAATGAATCTGGAATTAGTATTTTTTGTATTAATCTGTCGCTTTATGATATCATTGTATTTTGTTGCATGTCAGTTTCCATTTCCTTGCTCCAGGGTTGGTCAATCACAGTATGTTGTACATATTGCATTTGGGGATTTGATTTGTCTGGTGGGATTCGTTCCAATGGGGATTTGGTGAGTGGTGGATTCTACAAAGTGCCTATAATTAGTTTTAGCGTATTCAATGGCTATTCAGATTATGCTCAAACATGCACAATTCTGTCTATAATTAGATGAGCATGGAATTATTCTCATGTATGTTACTGATGTGGTGACATGCTCTAGTTTTTGCATGTGATCTAGTGAAACAGTATTATGTGCATTCATAGTTTGAATCTGAGTGTCTTGCAACTAGAATCTAAGTTCTATGTCTACTTTTGTGTGTTTCGCTTATAGGTTGTGAGCTTTGATGCCAATTGCATGGATTCTGCATTCTGTACTTTGTAAACCTATTGTGAGTTTGATTGTGATCTTTTGGTACCAATTGCAGGGATCTTAATTTTCTTTTTCTACTATATAATAACATTTATAGGCTTTTCAATATTTTTATATAAAATTCATTTGGCTATTGTGTAAACAGTAGTACTGCTTGGTAAGTCCTAGTTTTAATTATTTTTTTGTTAATATTTATTCTGCATATCTGTAATATTTTTAAATTGTATAGAATCATTTTTTTTGTAGATGGATCGTGGACTTCATAAAAGGCGTCGTGTTATTGACAGTTTGAGGCATGATGATTTTATTGAGGTGGATGATACTGATAGTGAAGACGTCATGTGTTCGCCAATATGTGGCTGATGATTCTGATTTTTACAAGTCAAGTTCAGATGTTGATATTGTTTCTGAGGTGAGTTTTGTAATTTTTTAAGTGACTCACTATATTGATATGTAGTAGTTGTAATGCCTGATTGCTGAAATTGGTTTGGGTCAGCTGCTCTTTCAATTTGTACTTAATGCCATGGTTTGGACTTACTGTAGTTTGAGCACATGTTCTATACTGGTTACTATGTACCTAATGTTGTATCCATCCATAGTAGATGTTATCTATGAATGTTGAGATGTGTTTGGATGAGCTGTTTTTGGTCAGTGTTGACCATTCTTCTCTATTTTTGGTCAGTTCTGAATACAGCTAGTTGTGTTCTTTCACTTTGAAATATAGGATATTTTATGAATTTACACACTGTATTTATAATTTTTACACTATTATAGTTACTGTCTATTTTTTGGTATGGAGGTGTCTGTTTTTACACTGCTAAGTTCACTGCTATATGCACTGAGAAATGATGTTGATTTTGTATTTTACTTTGTTACTGATAATAGGATCTCAAGATCAGATGCCATTTCAGTTTGTAATTATTAGTTCAATTGAATCTCTGTTTTGATGACTCCAAGGCATACGAAAAAGTGTCAGTTTGCTAGAACATGTTTTCATTATGCACATGAAGATTTACAAACTTATCTTTAATATTACATTGCTTAATACTTTGTTTTCAGTATATTGGTTTGGCCATGGATCGGTGTTGATCGCCGTCAGGCAGTCAAGATGACTACATTGAAGCACCCTATCCTCCTTCATTTTCTTGAGGTCAGTGAGATTGACTCAATTTCGGTGTTTCTGAGTTCTAATATAAGGATAAGGATGGGCGTAGCATATTTTCTAGACCATTTCAGTACCTGATTTAGAGGTGACTGATGGCCTGGTTTCTTTTGGTTAATTCAGGGTTCATGTGTGCAAAGTCTCTGCCAATGTTGTACAAGAGATACCAGGACCAGGTGGACGACTTCCTATGCTGGTTGTGGTGGATAGAGCTGGTCTTTATGTGTATCCAAAGCATGGTTTCCAGGTTTGTAAGCATTGCGCATTTATGTACTACGATAGACATTTCATATCATTACTCTTTTGGCTTTGAGGCTTTGGGGGTTGTTACAGTTACAGCTCTCTGATATTAATTTTACATTTGTTTTGTTAATGTCAATCTTTCATTTTTTTCATTTGAAATATTTTTTAATTTTCCATTCATAGAAAAATATCTTAAGTTTGTATATTACCATTTGTTATATTCAATAATTTGCTTATATGTTATTTTCTGTAATTTGTTTTGTAATTTGAAATATCTTTTAATTTTCTATTCATAGAAAAATATCTGTCTAATTTGTGAAATTTGCAAATGCTTGCTTCTGATGCCTAATGATTCATGTCTTTTATGTGTGTGTCTGCTTTAGTCGTCTATTATATTTGAGTTGTTTTGGGCTATTTACTTGAGTTTTTTTCATCTAATTTTTTTCCTAATTTGTTCTCATCAGGGTTCCAAGTTCGCCATTCCCTTGGAGGAGTCACTGGATATGGAATGGGCACCCTTCCAAGGTCTGTTTGTGGTTGTTTATCTGAACTTTTTGGGTTCACGAACATGCTTTCAGTCCTAGTGAGCCATGGGTTGTTTGTTAGTGGAAACTGTGTAGAGCGCTCTCTCTCTCTCTCTCTCTCTCTCTCTCTCTCTCTCTCTCTCTCTCTCTCTCTCTCTCTCTCTCTCTCTCTCTCTCTAGCACTAGAACATTTTACTTTCTTTCTACTTGCATCTTAAATTATTCTGGTAATCTGCTAATCTGTTTCTGTTAATCTGTTTCTAACTCAAAGTGATTGCCATTGTTTTTCTACATGTAGGAGTCATTGTAGTGCTTTATGGAGGTCATGTTGGATTTTTTTGTGGGTGGCCAATCTATGCAAGTGGTTGACCAGTCCATGTGCTCTCTATCAGGTGCAAAAGTTGATTTTCCTACATGTTTTGTTGTTTTGCAATTTAACGGGTGGCATTTGATACAATTGGATGGTTAATATATTGCTTGATACAAATTTTTTATCCATGGTACACGTTCAGGGATTTAGTTGTTGAAATAATAGGAGTACTGAAAATTTTTGTTTCTTCAAGCTGAAAATCAGTAATTGTGTGCAGATAGTCTGAATACTTTTCAAGTTAGCTAGGAATTTTTGGTCTTACAAGCTGTTTGAACTGAATTTACACTGAATTTTTTTATGTAAATTTTTCTTTTATGTGGTGTAAATTTGAATTGTAAATAATTTGGATATGTAGATTTGATTTTTACTGTTTGTATATTTATTTATTATCTGATATATAAATTTGAAATATTTTAAATTTTTCTTACATAGAAAATATCTATAAATATTTGTATTTGATACATTTATTTTATATTTATTTGTTTCTTTTCATTGTTGGATTTTCATCCTATGATTACAGGAATCGAGTGATCCATATATTTTGGTCACTCGATTTTTCCTTTTCCTAAGAATCGAGTGATTCTATTGTTTTGATCACTCGAGTGATCAAAAGGTCAGATCACTCGAGTGTTTCCCCGTTATATTTGGATCGTCCATAGCCGCCGCGAACAAGAATACAATATATCTCGGCGTTCGTCCTGGATCTTTAGTCCCCCACGAAATGAGCCGCGTTGCGCACGGGGAACGCCTGGGCAGGGTCCATGGAGATCACCGACGCTGCAGTGCCGGCTCTACCCGACGACGTACTCGCGGCCATCCTGGGCCGTCTGCTGGCAGGCAGCCTCGCGGCTTCGCGGTGCGTCTGCAAGCCCTGGCGCGACCTCATCGACGAGCGTGGCCTCCTGCAACGGATCCGGCACCTCCTTCCGCACACGGTGACCGGCATGTTCGTCAACTACGTCGATCACGACGGCAGCCGACCACGGGTCGACAGCAACATCAGCTACGTCGTGCCGGAGAGACCTAACAGCGACTACAAGGTCGCGGACCACTGCAACGGCCTGGTGCTGTACTGGGACGAGAAATCCGGCGAATTGTAGGTGTGCAACCCCACGACGCCGCGGTGGACGCGCTTGCCGGAGCTCGGCGTCCGTGCGGTGTCGCTGCGCCGCGCGTACCTCGCGTTCAGCCCTTACGTGTCGCGGCACTACAAGGTTCTGGTGGCTCCCCTCGACCTAGTGCAGGAGAAGTACCAGCGGCAGGACGAACCGTTGCAAGACGCGCACCCGCCGGCGACACGGAGTGGCCGCCGTCCGGGTGGAAGTGGCACGTGTTCTCGTCGAGGAGCGGGCGGTGGCGGGAGAGGGTCACTATACCACAGCCAATCTATAGCGTCCGACAATGGTCGCTATAACTTATTATTAACATTCAACAATCGGTCGCTATAAATTTCTAACAAATCATCGGTCGCTATATTTTCTTATACCAACTCATCATGGGTCGCTAGCTGTTCCCTCGGACAATCGGACGCTAAAAATAAGGACCAGAGTCTAAGCATCGGTCGCTATAGCCAGATTTCATTTTGCCGCGCTAGGCCCAGCCCACCCCCACGGCCCACCTACTAGACGCAGCACCGAAACCCTATCTTTTGCATCGACGCAGCAGCAGCCGCATTGCCCTCCCATCCCACGCCCCCGCCGCCGCACTTCCTCGCGGGCGCACCTCTAGCTCACGCCGCGCTGCTCTTTCCGGTGCCGCCGCAGTCCCGTCCCCCCTCCCTGGTCCCGGCTGCCGGTGTCGCCCCCGTCGCCGATGCCGTCCCGGCCGCCGCTCGGGTCAACTCGAGCAGTCTCGGCTGGGTGGGGCCATGCGAGGTCCGACAGGAGCCCTTGCCGTCGGGAACAGCTCCCCCCCGACCCCGGCCAGCTGCGAAGACGCCCCGCCGGAGCACCCCCGCCTGCGCCTCGCCGGTCGCGCGGCATGCTTCGTGGGCGCCGCTGTGCCGCGCCGCACCAAAGCCGCCAGGATGCGCCGTGGCCCCGCAGCAGCACCGGCCGGTCTCCTTCCAGATCCCTTGCGATGCACTCCTGCAGTGGCGATGGCCGTGCCTACGGCCCTCTCGCACGGCAGGAGCATCGAGCACCACCGCCCCATGGATCCTCTTCAGTATATTACAAGATGCGTATCTTGTGCCTTTCATTTTATCCTTTTTTACTACACAGCTAACAGCTTAATGCCTTAATACATACTTCAGGCACATTTGGTAGCAACGGATGAGGCAGCACGTCTAAGCGAGGTATGCTCTGCCTTTTCTCCTTTTATTAGTTTCTCTTCTATTGTGCCTGTCAATCTTGCCATGTGATGGATGTTTGGTTACAATCTTGGTTATCAACATGTCTATTCATCTGCTGACAATCTTGGCCTTAGGATGACAGCAAACTGAAAGTCTTCTTTTATGGTGCTGTTCCAGTCTCAACTTTCTTTTCATCCCACAGGATGACGTTTCTGATTTGAGAAATAAATAATCTAGAATATTTTCTGAAGAGAACACTTCTTTTTCGGTTGGTTAAAAGTATGCCGTTGTGCTCTGTTTGAGACTTTTCTAGTGCTGTTATAGAACCAAAGTAGTTAAATAGTTTGCTATGGTACAAACTCTAGTCTGGACTTGTGATTTGTAAATTTTATGTCCTGCACTACTCTGCTATCTACTTCAGTACTCCTGATACTTCTGTACTCCTGAAAACTAGCCTAGAAGGTGATGTATAATCATCCTATCATAGTACCATGTATATGTATGTACTGAACTGAAGTCTTTGTACTATACTAATTTGGATTGGGTTTTTATTTGCAGGTTCTAGCCTTCTAGAATTGGAGAATAGACGATTCAAGTGCTTCTGATCCTGCTTTTGTCAGGTGCATTGTTCTTTGATCCATATATGTCTAAATTCATAGTTCATCTCTTGCTAAAAAAAATCTGTAGTGGATTCTCATTTGTTTAAATTGATGTACATGTGTAGCCAAGTGGAAGCACAATGGAGCTTAGCAAGCTCAGAAAGTATGGCAACTGATTTTCTATGCTCACCTTTTGAGTTGTTTATGTCGTTTGTCTTGAACTGAGCAATTTACAATCTAAGGAGATGCATGTCACTTCAATGATGATCTCATAAATTTACATGCCCAACACTGTTTTTCATGTTGTCTTATCATTGAGGCATAACTGTGTTGTCTTTCCCTGATCAACATAACAGTGCCTCTGTATTATTAACTTGATATACTACTTGCCTTAACAATTATCAATTGCTAGCTAATGTAATATTCTGGTGATGCATATTGTATAAAGTTAGATTGAGACTAAGGAGGACTGACTGTTGATATATTGAGGTGCTTACAAATTTTGAAAACTACTAGTTTGTGTATGTTCTGTTCTGTTCTGTAGTCTGTATAGCTACTGTCAGGTACCCTTGATGCCTTGCTTTGTTTAACTACTACTCCTTATTGCATTAATCTTTATTACATCCTACTTCCTTTTTAATCTAACTTGTTTCTGCTAACAGGGGAAGAAAGGGGTAGATACTCAACTCAGAGCTTGGAACTCAGGTGGGCACAGACTCTAAACTTGAGCATTTACCTCATCATAAATCATGTAAGGATTTGAAGTTTGCTTTGATTGAATTGCTGCAGTGATGCATTTACCTGATCTTAAATCATGTAACGATGGAAGCTGGATGTTTAATTATAGCTTGTTTTCCTATATATAGTCTAGATCACATTTTCCTTCACACATTTTCGTATGTATATTCTGATAGGAACTTACGTGTTGATTGGTTCCACATAGGGACAAAGGTAACACAATGCTTAGGGTTTTTCTGATCTGTGCATGCAGCGGCCTTAGCACTAGCTAGAACAGGTGTGATCTACCAGATTCATCAATCATAATGGAAAATTAGAAAGAATGTGGCTGTCAATGAAAGTCGGTCTTCTTTATTATCGTTTGGTATCTGAAATCAAAACATGAATAATCTTACATAGTAATTTGCTTCCACTGTGTCATATATATACTCTTTGTTACTTAGATATGTGCAATTCTGAACATGACAATAGAAGAATTCTGTAAGGCTCTGAACATGATAATAGAACTCTGTAAGCCTGTATCACTAGTTGTAGCATTAGAAAGGTTTCTCAAAATCCTATTGAAGCGCAAGATATAGCCGGTGATGGATGCATGCTTTCAATAGGGCTCATTGCAGCTTACTGTGCTCATTTGAATGCAACTTGGTTTTGGCGCCTAACGATTCTTAAGTTTTTGGAAGGGCAAAAAGCATAGTAATCTAGCTTGAACTTGAAGCTGCAGAACTTTTGAATATGAAGATAAACTATGTAGTCATCTTTGTTTGTACTTTTACCTATGCAGCTCCCATAATTAACTTCATGCGTGTACTGTATTGTTTCGTGTACAGGTGGGAGGGAGGCCTTAAGAAGTGTAGTTGATATTGGATAAGGTCAACAGGAATCCAACATATGCCATTTTGCTTTTGATAACTTGGAGATGAGGCATTTTGTAGTGAATCTAGTTAGATTGTGCAAGCAAACACATGACTTGTGCCTGCATTTAACACAACTAGGTTGTATGTGTCCTTTTCCTCTGTCATGGAGCAGAATCTCAGACGATAGGACTTAATGTATTGCTAAATGTTGGCTTCAATATAAACTTGAGATTATCTTATATTATGATATGGTTGATGAGTATTGTGGGCACTATGGTTTACATATGTATGTGGTTGATGAATAATGTGACATGTTATGGATGTTTATTGGGTTTGAATTCTGGTCAGGATGATATTAATATTATTTATAAATAGTTGTGCCAATTCATAGAGACGGATTATTGGTCGCTGAAAAGCTTTATACCCTCGAATCATTGGTCGCTAAAACAACTGACGGAGGATCGGTCGCTATAGTAGTAACGTCGAGCTATCAGTCGCTATAAATCGGATCGGTCGCTATATACTTATAGCGACGCCACTTACGCCGACTAATACATCGGTCGCTATAGCGCTATAGCGTCCGATGATCGGTCGCTATAGCGGCTTATAGCGACCCTTTTGCAGACCCTACAGATTGGCTGTGGTATAGTGGGTGTTCGTCCACCATGGTGAGGAGGCGGGGATCGTCGCTGATCTGCGGATGGATTCTGTGATGTATTCTCCCCTCCTCGTGTCAGAAAAATCTCTTTCAGGGGGCGGTGTACTCGCTCACAAGATGAACGCGAGAACAAAAGAACAACTCAAGTAATTTTGGTACTCTGCAAACCGCTCACAACTCATTTTAATCATAATGTCCTTAAATCAATTAGCAAAAATAATCTTGATATAATCATGAGCATCAGGTATATTTTTTAGTTAACTTAATAATATTTTTTTTAATGGTCGGGGGAGACCCTACCTATCTCTTTTTTGTTTCAAAGGATCTCAACCCTGGGTGCAAGAGAAAATGAGTGTCTCATCTAACGCTGATGCACAAAAGGACTCCCAACTAATCACATCTTCGATTGCACACAAGCTATCTAAATGGGGAATGCTAAGCCTGATTTTGTTGTCTACGTCGTTTACAAGACGGCATGTTCAAAGAGCAACAAAGGTGATGGCATGCACCTCGTCCTATGCAGGTGAGAAACTAACCAACCTTTTTACCTATTCTTGCACAGCTAGACGTATATGTAAGATGATATTGTCTAGATGCACACTTAGTCTGGCAAAGACGTCATCAAGAATGGTCCCGTACCTAAATCAAGGACGCCACAACATTGGATAACATCGGGACGAGCACTATGCCAGAAAAGCTTATCAGTGACGTCTTGATTTGTGACACAAACAAAACGCGTCACAGATAAGCTATCAGTGACGCGGGTTCACAAGACACGTCAACGATTAGCTGTTGCCCATGCCACAGGAACAAGACGCGTCACTAATAACAAGGTATCCGTGACACTTGAACAGAACACGCGTCACTGATAAAAAATGTGACGTGTATTGATCTGGCGCATCACAGATAGACGACTCTATTGGTGACGCGGGTTAACAAGACGCGTCACGAATAATAAATGTGACGTGTTTTATTTGGACGCGTCACCAATAAGAAAGCATATCTGTGACTCATGTTGTTGATCCGCGTCACCAATCACCTGACCGGAATTATTGTCTTCCTTATTCCTTTATTTATTTATTCCATTAAACAAGTTGTCGTTGCAACACGACGCCCCCCAAAAAATCATGAAGACCCAATCGCCTCCCCCTGCTCCCTTCCTTCCATGCTCCTCCGCCATCGCCACCAGCTCCGAATCGCCCTCTGTATCACAGCTGCTCCCCTCCACCATGACGGTTCCATGGACGCTGGATCTGGTGAGGAGGTGGCCGACCCGGGAGCCTGTGCTCAGCAGACCTGGCGAGGTGGTGGCTTGGCCAGGGACGCCATGGCCGCCGACGGATCTAGGTGGTGTGGCGCCTCCGTCCCCGGTAGCATAGTGGATGCTATCTCCCCCAGATGGACCGCATGGTGCGGCGCCCCCGTCTCGGGTGGCCTCCTCTTCCCCGGTGGCCATGCAAGCCCCCTCCCCTGATGCAACTGCCGCACATGGTGTTCCTAGGGTTTCTCCAGTTCCGCAATTTGTTCTTCAGGTTGGTGCTCTGCTCCCTGCTCCGTCTCCCTCTCACATCTCCCTCGTTATTTTAGTGGTCAGCTTGATTGGGTTGGGTCGTACCAGTGCGAGATTGGTGTATTTCGTGATCAGATCTGAATGAGATTGGGGCCCCTCCACAGCATTGATGCAGGCATACCTCGAGTTCTGAATGTTGTCTACATTAGTTAGTGATTTCAGGCAATCTCATGGTCCTATCTAAGGTTACTTTCTCTTAATTTTGTTCTTCCCCTGGTTCTATATGTACGTGATTTTTTTCCAAATACTTTTGAATAAAGGATATATAGAGGCATGGTATGTTGGGTTTAGTCCCACATCAGATGTCCATGTTGAGAGTTCCCAACATATAAGGCTTGGCAACCCTCACCTAGAAGGCTAGTCTTTTGGGTTGAGTTAGGCCTAGAAAGGCCTGTCCTAGATATGTTGTGCACGTTGAGCCCAAAAGGCCTTTCAGCTCGTTGGGCGCGCCAGCGCGAGCTGGGCCTAGAAACTCTAACAAGTGGTATCGGAGCCCAGGTTGAAATCCCGTTGGGTCACATGCTTACGGGGGAGCCCGTATGTACGTCTTGCAGCAGGGTCACACGAATGTGTGATGAGACGGGTTGGGCGTAATTCCGTGTTCGACTCAGGTTCTTGCCAAGCTTACTGAGTCCGATGTGTGACCGGGGAAGTTTGTTGGGTTTAGTCCCACATCAGATGTCCACGTTGAGAGTTCCTAACATATAAGGCTTGGCAACCCTCACCTAGAAGGCTAGTCTTTTGGGTTGAGTTAGGCCTAAAAAGGCCTGTCCTAGATATATTGTGCACGTTGAGCCCAAAAGGCCTTTCAGCTCGTTGGGCGCGCCAGCGCGAGCTGGGCCTAGAAACTCTAACATGGTGTACTGGATGTTCTCAGTTTAGTGGTCTATAGATGGACAATGAGGTCTTCTAAATTGTCAATCCGTGATTTCCCTTTCTATATAGTCATTGATTTATACTATGTCTTGTAAGACTTCTGCTACAGAACTGAAGTGGAACAAGAATATATGTCTAACTTCTGCAATATCTGTAGATTTTCGAAGCTACTGGGTCGCAGAATAGGATTGAGAAAGTAAACACAACACTTGGTTATCAAGGTCTGAATGTCTGATTCCCCTTTGCAACAATATTGTTTCTTATTTTGCATTCAGCAATCTATAGTATGCAGTACCATATCGTAATTCGGCCAATTCATGTGCCCTACCAATGCTTTACAATTTCTGAACAAATTAGTCTATAGAGGACACATGGTTGATTATCTCCTTTTCATTGGGATCCATGAAAAATATAGGCGTTCTATGGAGACACCAACATAGTATTATTTATTTAACTGAAAGCAACACTAATTTGCAGACATGTTTATTGATTAGTGCATATGCTCAACCCTGGGTGCAAGAGAAAATGAGTGTCTCATCTAACGCTGATGCACAAAAGGACTCCCAACTAATCACATCTTCGATTGCACACAAGCTATCTAAATGGGCAATGCTAAGCCTGACTTTGTTGTCTACGTCGTTTACAAGACGGCATGTTCAAAGAGCAACAAAGGTGATGGCATGCACGTCGTCCTATGCAGGTGAGAAACTAACCAACCTTTTTACCTATTCTTGCAAAGCTAGACGTATATGTAAGATGATATTGTCTAGATGCACACTTAGTCTGGCAAGGACGTCATCAAGAATGGTCCCGTACCTAAATCAATGACCTAAATCAAGAATGGCTCCTACCCCAACGATGCCACAACACAGAGGAGGCAATGCTACATTGCCGGGAGAGACAAACGAGGTTGGCGATCCTACACCGACTATCAACCGACGAACACCAACGAAGAAGGTGAAACCGGCTACCTATCGGCAAGAAATGACAAGGAAGGTGATCCTACGCCGACTATTGCCCATGGACACCGATGAAACATGCGAAAATGCATCGACTTGATCTAGTTTGACACTACACCAACCAACACTGATGTGATGATGACACAGGCAAGCGGGCTGACATTCTAGATGCCAAGCCAACTTCACCTAATTCAACAAGCACACACGACTCGATGCTGACAAGGTGGTGAACATATGTACCTTAGCCACTAACAGAAACCCCTAAAAGCCATGCATCGATAAAATTTTTCAACTGCTAAACAAGTTCACAATTTCCATCCAGCACTTGAGCATACGTATGGAGGAAGCTAGCATCCAATTGTGCACCGACCATGCCTGACATCTGATCTTGCCACATCGAGGAGACCGAAGGACAGGCGTGTGCCAACATCATGGAGACAACAAGGACATGTACCACAAGAAAGGAAAGGTGGGAATACACAAGCCACTGTTACCACGACATCTAGCATCTACTGGATCTACATCAATGCTGGTATGCATGAGCCGCAGCTGTAGACTAAAGGTCTAAAGGTATGCCCGTCTTGCTACACCCCATCTCCTACGACGTAAATGGTATGATACTTCTTGATCAATAAGTATAGTTTTCATTTTAATTTTAATATCTTTGGATTACTTCGTACAAATGAGTTTATGAGCACTAGGTATAATTTTTTCATTAAAGTAATGATATACTCTTTCAGCCATCGGCACGGAGGAGCTCCAACTACAGGATGAGCATCGGGTACAGTTTTCCCATTAAATTAATTTGTTTGTTCTTTTAACCTAGACTAGACATTTGTCCCCATGCGGATTCGAAACTAGACGACTGGGGTTCTACCGAGGAGCTCCAACTACTAGGATGAAAGTCCGTTTTCAATTAACTAATAATATCACCAAACTACCTCAAATTACATGCTAATGTTGCTAAAAACTTAGGAGGCTTGGATCTGTGGAGTTATCAAATATAGTCTTTATGGAAAAAAAATTAAACCTCCATAATAAAAGAAAATTAAACTAATACAATAGTATTTTTCCTTATGAATAATTCTTGATGCCTAAGTTTGCATTCAAATTACTCCTAAAATGCATTATGAAAGATTATGTAAAGTAGTATATACTTATATAAATTGCCCCTAAATTATGCACCTCTCAATAGTTATCAAAATAGCAAAATCTTCTCAAATCATGTGTGCTATGTAAAAAAAAACTTATGGATATCAATGAAAATCAAATAAAACAGCATTTCATAGATTATCACAATTGAATGTAGACTAGAATACCTATTGTAGCTATTATTTTGGAATATTTTTAAACAGAAAACCATGCATAATATAAGTAATTCTTATTAGTTAATGTGACATTTGATTCTAACCCGTGCGGGAGCACGGGTTGATGAACTAGTTACTCTAATTACAGCAGTTTTGAGGAAATAGCGGCGCATGCTGACATATTGTCACTGCCCAAGCCCAATAATATTGCAGAACAGTTTTATCTTTAAGTATAGTGGCATGCTGAACGGCTCGCGTTCTCATGTCCACTTCGTATCCAGATCTGAAATCTGATTCCAACGCTCTACGTTGTCGTCTCCAATATACAACATGTGACATTTGACATAGGACTTCATGAACAAATCACATACTTCATATTAATAAAATTAAATGGTAATTATTCATGAAACACACAACCACATGTTTATTGAAAGTACATAAACACGCTCAAAAAAAAAAAAAAAGTACTTAAACACACATCCTGAGTGTGATTAAATTGAAGAACACAACGTTCGTGCTAATAATATAAGTATTAGCATTTAAATTGATCTTGTGCAATATAAATAATTGGTCGGTAGTTTCATGAACCTGTTTGCATTGGCACCCGACAATCTTTAAGGGATGTACGTGCCCTAAGCTGATCTTGTGCAACCAAAACAATGCGCCGTGTGACCACCACCTGCCCTGTCATGACTTTTTCAAAGAACTCTTCGTTGATCTCTACATCAGATGGTTTCTTGCCGAGATTAACACTCAGTACATGGAGCTTGTCTTGGCATGGCATATTCTGCAGTGCCTCCTGTGCTGACAACTTTACGGAGACATACTGCGTGACACCTGGTATCATAATTCCTCTGCTCGGCACTGTGTCGTACTTCGGGTCGTCAGTCTTTATGTTAAATGCGATATAGTCATCACTCGTCATATTTGTTAGCTCCAGGCAGCAGGATATGTCCTTTCCTGGCTCAAATAGAAACCGCAGCTCGGCTGGATCGACAGCAATGACGTTTGAGTCCGAGCTCCTCTGCAAGAAACAAGGTATTATTAGACAGTGGACTAATGACTGCGTTAATCGTGTCATTGATCTGCAATATGCCACATGCCCACATGTATCGAACAAATCCAACTGGATCTGTGCATTTTTTGTCAATCTTACAGATTAATAGATCCAGTGTTTACAGATGTCAATGCATTTGTCACGGTATATTCAATGGTATTTTAGCCAAAAGAGGGATATTTAGTAGTATACTCCCTTCATATCGTAATTAGAAGTTGTTTAAGACATGATTATGCTTACCAAGGAGTGATTAATTAAAGAGTATTTTTCTCTGTCTACCCCTATTAAATATTAAATAGGATCGTGGGTGCTTTACAAGAGAAGCAATCCTGGTTCGAAGCCTGGCGGCTATTTTTTTTGCTTGACTTGATTATGCATGCAATTTTTAACATCGGGGATCCTGATCTTTCCCAAAATCGAACTAGCCCAAATCTAAAAATCCTTGTCTTCTGTTTTTTCATGTGGGTCCACAAAGTGTAATAAAATTATGTTTTCTTCCCTTCTATTCTTCGCTACGGAGCAGGCTGCGGCCACGGCCGGTCAATTTCCGACGAGAGGCCGTCTTCCATCATCATCTCCATGGATTCCGGCCTCCGACGTTGAGTTCGCCGACGCTGACACCGCGAGCGGCCACAGCGGCATGCGGCGAGAACGAGCGGCTACAACGGCGTGCAGCGAGGGCGAGCGGCCAGCGGCGTGCTGCGAGGGTGAGCGCCTGAGCGGTGATGGTTGTCCCAGACTAGGGAGGCGCGTGATGAGGCGTCGTGAATCGAGGAGTCGCAATTAATGCGCTCCAGAACGACTTCTAAAACCTAAAACCTAAACATGGTACAGAGGGAGTACGATATGAAATTTAAGATTATACCGTAGTAATATAGGACACCTTAACTAACAGGCACATCAAACAAGAACACATTGCCGAAAAAAAGGAAAAAAAAAAACTTGCTACCTCACAAAACCTGCCACGACCAAATAGTCCAAAAGACAACTAAAGGCTTTTTAAAACATATTGTTTGACATGTCAAAGAACAGCTAGGGTTTTATGCGCACATGCACGTATGGAGTATGCGCACATGTAACAGTATGCAAGAAGTGATAAGCAGGTAATCCAGCATGGTGCCAGAATGATCGTACCTGGAAGTCAATTTGATTTTTTGACAGATTATAAGCTAGTAACATTTCCTTTATCTGGGCTTCTACGAGATTCAGTTCATTGACAATGCTCTCTATTTTAGGTCGTTCATGTCGCTTATCCTTAACACATCTTAAAGCAATATTGACACAAGCCTTCACATGCACGATGATGGCTGTTGCCTGAGACAAATCTCCCGACGTGCCCTGAAGCTTTTTGATCCACTTTTCAGTTACCTGCAAATTTGGCAAATAAAGATACAAACAAAAGTTGGCTCTAGAGATGCGTGCAGGGTAACTAACAAATAAAATGCAAAAAAAATTATTTCCCATACCAATTTAGTAAATTCTTCTGCAGGTTTTTTTCTATCGGATAAGGCACTAGTTCCGGCGAGCATTTGAATCATTATGACTCCCAAGCTGTACACATCAAACTTGGGTGATACTTTGCGTTGTTCTATGTATTCGGGTGGCATGTGACGTCTTCAATACATCGTAAACATCAAAGGTATGGTTAGTAAAGTTGAAACAGGCCATTGATTATATAATTTATATTTGATAAAAATGACTGGTGGTGTATGTGTACATATACCCTAGTCCTCCGAGAATCTTGGTTGTATGGGTTTCTGTTGATTCTACAAGTTTGGACAAACCAAGATCTCCGATTTTTGCTGTCATGTTCGTATCCAACAATATATTAGCAGTATGCAAGTCCAAATGGTAAATAGGTTTCCCCTTCACAGTATGCAAGTGTTTTAAGCCCTCACATATCCCTCTTATAATTTTGTAACATCTCGCCCAGTCAAGACGACAAGGTTCCTCATCTGCAATTAATGGAAAAGGACATACATATAGAACTGCCGAACCATTCAAATGCGCAATAAATGTTCGAGCAAATGATATACAGTACCTGAAATATATTCGTGAAGGCTTCCACCTTGCATATATTCAAACCAGAGGACTCGATGAACTTCTTTAACTTCATCTGGCACCTCACCTTCATGCTCAACATACGTAGGTTCTTCTACATAACAGTAGCCTAGTAACCGAACGATATTCTCATGTTCAATCCCCTGAAGGTTAAGGGTTACTTCGTTCTTGAACTCCTTATCTTGTACCCTCCCATCAAGCTGGCGAAACTTCTTCACAGCAACCTCTTTCCCATCAAGTATGGCCTGTTGTGATCTAGTAGCTTGTTAGAGTAATATACACAACAACCCCCCACCCACACACACACGCACTGATTTTATTAGCAGTAGAAAAATAATGGAAAATTGCACTACTGGAAACTTGAATTGTTCTGTGGGTGCCAAATATTTCTGTGCGTTTTTTTCGTCACTCACTGAAAAATTCCAATTTTTCTGTGGGTTTTTTATAAAAACTCACAGAAAAATAGAAAAACCCACAGAAAAACTAGATAAGTTTTCCGTGTGTGAGAAAACCCACAGAAAAAATAAACACTGTGCGTTTTTTCGTCATTCACCGAAAAAAATCCAATTTTTGTGTGGGTTTTTATAAAAACCCACAGAAAAATAGAAAAACCCACGGAAAAATTATCGTGTGTGAGAAAACCCACAGAAAAAATAAACACACACACAGAAAAATTATAATTTTTCTGTGAGTTTCTATAAAACCCACGGAACAATTAAATGCACACACAAAAAAATTATTATTTTTCCGTGGGTTCTTATAAAACCCACAGAAAAAAAATAAATACACACAGAAAAAAAAAGGACACGCACCATCGTACATCTTGATGAAAGGTCCCTTGTTTGGTTTTGATAATTGAGTGACAATTTAGGTAGACTAATAGTGTGATTATGAGAATACACAGGGGTTTAGTCCACAGGTGAATGTGAGATGAAGGAGCTTCATTGAATATGTGACATGACATGGAGTCATGTGAACAAATGATGAAGATCGAGATGAGGCTTGGCTCGAGACCGGAGGGTGTGTGAAGGACAAGTCGATGCAGTGGAGCGATGGACCTAGAGGTGGTGAAGCTCGGGCAAGACTTGGTTCCGATGGACCATGAGGCGGTGAAGAGCAAGTGAGGTCAAGATCGATGGACCAAGAAGGTTGCATGATGATATGAAGTGGATCATATCAACTTGAGATCGTGTCGGTGCATGTGTTGCATTGGCATATTGGAGGAAGACGGTGGAAATGAAAATGCGCAAGGCAAAGGTATGACTTACGATATTTCATTTCATCGGTCATGACGAGTGTAGAGAAGTTGATGATCGGATTTAGAATTGATAGTCGTACTATCAAGAGGGGCAAACTTGTTTGCATCCCGGTCATCTTGTGCCACTTGAGCGATCTAACATTGCGACATGCTAGGATCGAGTGGCCTTGTGAGAACAAGAGAAAATCCTTTGAAAATGTTTATGAAAATGCTAACACACATGCACATGGTGATGTACACTTGGTGGTGTTGTCACATTTGCAAAGGTATTGAGAAAAGAGAAGAAGTTGGAGAAGGTTCGGTGAACTCCGGTGTTGGAAAAGAGAGTTGGTGGTTCTTGAATTGGAAAACTGCTTTGATCCTTAGTGTTCTGGATCAAGAGGGCATGATGGTTGTTTAGCCCTCTGAATAAGCTTTCCAACGAGCTTAAGATCATCGAAAACGGAGTTCGGAGCTAAGAGATATGCCCGGTTGAATGCGGTGTGGTCTGCTGCCCTCGAGAGCGACGGACGCGTCCGACGCGTCTGACGCGTCCGGAGAGCATAGGACGCATCCGGCGCACACAAAACTGAGGGTCCGACGGTGGGCAGCAAAAATAGGCTCTCTGGGTAGCGTCCGGCGAGCGTAGGACGCGTCTGGCACTCACTTTTTGGGCGTCCGGCGCTCCTTACGGCTAGTTTTCAGCAGACGAAAATGAACGCGTAGGACGCGTCCGGCGCTAGCATAGGACGCGTCCGGCGTGTGTTTTTCGGCTGCCCGAGCTGCCCAACGGCTAGTATCAAAGTGGAGGCTATAAATATGAGTTGAGGCCGGCCTTGGCCGGTGCTCAGCACCTTAAGGACTATGTGTCCATACTTGTGAGTGCTTGGAGAGCCCTCTACTCACTTGTTTTTGATAGAGTTCATCCAATCGAGTGAGAGACAAGGTGTATTCTATGTGGTTGGTGCGCCTTCACCCATGTATTAGATCTTTGCACCCACAAGACAAGGTGCACACCTTTTGGATTTGCTTAGCCTGGAGGAGCTGAGTCCATGGAAGATCCTTGTGCTGTGCACTTACTTAAGATTAAACAGGTCTGATATAAAATGTGCTCACAGCCCTCGGAAAAGGTGATTCGGCCAGCCACGGGTGCAATTCCATCGTTGATTCGTGGAAACTGCTGTGGGGGCGTTGGGATGGAGTGCAGATGTGTGGATGCTTGGTGCGGTAGCACCTAGCAGTTCACACTAGTGGCGCGGGGAACACAAAGCATGTCCATGTATGTTCAAACTTCACTAAGCTTAATACAGGTATTGCATAAAATATTAGTGTCTGAAAAAATACAAAATATATTGATGATATATATGTGATGTTATTAAGGAAAATGAGAGGCGACACGGGCGACTCGTCGGCGGCGAGATCCGCGTGAGAGAGACGGCGGCCATACTCTCCGGTGCGGGAGTGTGGCTCCCTGTGTCGGTTAGCGCGTGGCTCTGGCAAGAGGACCCCGTGCGGCAGTCTCTCCTTGGAGAAGGGGAGACGTGGCGCAACCGAGGTGCAGCAGGTGGCCGAGCCACGTCAACGGCGGTCGAGGGCACGGGTTGAGCCCTGGCCCGAACCTAATAGCCCGTGTGAGGTAGGTGAGGAGATCCAGGAGTTCTGGGGGGGGGGGAGCTGTGGTTCATCCCGGACTCGTCTCCTAACCCGCTGCAACCACGGGCTAGAGCTAGGGTTCAAGATGGCGGAAACCTAGCCTGGATCCGGAAGTAAGTGTGGGAGAGCAAGCAGCTCAGTGCATCGGATTGCTACCCAGTTGGTGCCGGAGATACTTGGAGTGAGCCTCTCTCAAAGCTGAATCTCTCCGATTTGGTTTGGGGGAAGGAAAGGAAGAAGAGCTTTGTGGAAATGGTGAAGAAGGCTATGGCAGGGAGAGGTCGCGGAGCTACGCCGAAGGGGGGTTAGGGCTGGTAGGGGGGATTGTTTCCGCCGCTAGAGTAGTAGTTGATAGACGTGGTGTCTAGGTTTGAGGCTACCTTCAGTTGCAACATTCACGTACGGTTGAGGGGTAGGCGGCAGGTGGTGACAGCCCTGTCCATCGTTCGTAATCCCCCACTTCCAGGAGCGGCGTAGAGCTGTATGCCGGTATCAGACCAGGTGCGCTCCGGTGCCCAAAGTAAGCAAGTAGGAGTATTGCGACGCTAACCTTGAGACCTTAAAGTTAGAGGGATCCATCTCTACCACATTTCTATCTCTACCCTTATCTTGTTCCTTAGACGAATTAGCTAGGAGAAATACCTCCGTTCACTGTAAAAAATATGATACTCTGAATACTTCCGGGTGAAGGCTACAACGGTACTTCCGTATGCTTGCGGATTCTCTGCATACGTTAAGAAATACCAACAGTCTACTAGTCTTGTTGTTCAGTTCTATCCACTTTATAGAATAATTAATTAACAAGGAAAAACTTTGGCTGACTTGTGGGATGGTAGGAATGTTAGATGTACCTTCAAGAGAAATGTTTCTCATGCTTTATATCAAGGTTGGTTAGAAATTATAGAACTGGTTGCTACTGTGACCTTCACTGAGGATGATGAGATGATATGGCAGTATACATCATCTGGTGTTTACTCCTCTCAATCTTTATATAAAATCATAAACTTTAGAGGAATTAAACCAGTCCATGTGCAGGCTGTTTGGAGCCTGAAAATACCCCCGAGTGCAATGCTTCTTGTGGTTAGTAATAAATAACAGAGCTTTGACTAGGGATAATTTAGCTAAACGAAGGGAGGTTCCTGATGAAACATGTTTGTTCTCCTCAGAAAATGAGACCATACAACATCTGTTCTTTGAGTATGTAGTAGTCAAGCAATGCTGGTTACAAGTTTCTAGATTCTTTTAATTGCAATGTAGGAGTAGACATGATAAACATTGGCACTTACTGGCTTAGTGATAAAAAGTTTTGTGCATTCAATATGGTCTCATCTGCTGTTTTCTAGGCAGTTTGGAAACTAAGGAATGATTGTTGTTTTCAGAATAATGGGTGGAGGAGCATGGAAATGCTTTTCTACAAAATAGCAGCGTTACTTCAGAACTGGATGATCTTATGTCCGGCTGAAAAGAAGGAGCTGCTGCAAGGATGCATTACCATGTTCAAGAATTCTGCGAGCGAAGTGTTATGGCTACCATATGGAAGGGTGATGACAAGCTGAAGGTGAAGGAAAGAGGAAGCAAGAAGAGGCCTGGACATGAAGACTCCTCAATCTCTGCTGGGAAAAATCTGAAGCTGGGCACTATGCCGTGCTGGTGCAAGCTCGACTGTGAAATGAAGTGATTCTTCTTGTAAAGGGCCCTGTGACGGAGTTGGTGTTTCTTTGAGTCGGTTAGCTTTTAGCTTAAAACTTTGAGTAAGGTCGCTTTGTTGTCAGGTAGCAGCAAGGCTGTTTGTCCAGGATGGACACCTTTTGGCTGATAAAACGTCAACACTGTGCTATAAAACGTTTGGTCTTTATCAAATATAAGGCCGGAGCTCTGCCATTTAATTCAAAAAAATATATGTGATTATTTGTCATACCCGGTAGACATCTCCATACCCACCCCTGCCAATTAGCTCCTGTGAAAAGTTTTTCGTAACAGATCGGAGCTCCTTGAGTATATCAGCCATGTTCTTCTCGGCGAGGCTCATCTTGGTTCCTGTTCCTGACCAGATATAAAAAAATATTCCATTATTAGGATCTAGTGGATAAGTCGATTCACAATTGTGGACCTTAGGCTGTCCTGTCTTAGGGCTTGTTTCGATGCAGTTGTATTCACCTCATTACACATGTGTTGTAGTATATTTGCGTGGAATTAAACTGTTTTCCACTCTAATCCACTCCAAAACACATGGATCGAGGTGGATAGAGGGGCATCTAAACAAAGGCCTTAGGCATCCGTGGAATCCAGCACACAAGAGGATACGCTCAAAAGTAGCAAGAGTAAATTTGACTTCCATTCTTTCACATATTGTCCTACTTTGTATCACTAACCTGGGGAAAGGTCGAACAGGAGTAGCTGTTGTGTTCTGCTACTTAACGATGAGAATCTCAGACGACCAAACTATAAGAATTCACTGCAAAACCAGGAGGTAAAGCGTTGGTTATGTACTCGTATATAAAGAAATATGCAGCATGACAATATGTTATAAAAAAAGATTAAGCAGAGTTTATATACAAGCACTAATTGAACGGAAAAGGGGGTTGGTTGTGTACATTGGAGCGGAGATGACATTAGAATGAAATAAAAGCATGACATTGGGGAGATATTCTATTTTTTGGTAGTGTCCCATCCCTTTGTAGCACAAGAGGATGGTATTTATTGTATCCCTTAACTGGAATAAATTAAAATTCTTTATAAGAACTTGGCCTATGTCCCAATTAGAACCTAAGAGCATCTCCAACAGCTCCCAAAAATTTACTTGGTAAATCCTAGCTTATAGCAAGTTGCTATTTTGTTTTTTAAGTGGAAAAACGTTATATCTCCAACAGCTCCCTAAACTCACTTGGTAAAAATTTTAAAAACAGGCCCACCGTCGAGGAGGGCCGCCGCCACAGATCGATCCAGGCCAGGCTCAGCTCGACGTTGTTCTTCAACAACTCATCGGCCGGCCATCATCTCCTCCTCTCGTTTGACAAAATAAAACAGAAACATATGAATCACAGGATCTAATCAAGAACAACAACTAGTCTACCTCGGCATGATCAGCAATCCATGATGAACTCGGCATACATAGAATCAGCAACCCCTAAACCTATCAACTAGTACTCTACCTCGAGCTCGGCATCAAAAACAAAAGACCGGCGCCCTAGGCCTAGGTACGTGATGATGAACGAGATAAAAACTTGAAGTACCTGCTGGAGGGCGGCGGCGCAATCTTCCTCCACGCGAGAACGGCGGCGAGGGGACGGGAGAGCTGGAGGCTATTTGTTTCCCATGGGAGAGGAGAATATTGTGTGGCAAGATCTATCTGGAGGGCGGCGAGGGGACGGGAGATCGACCTGGCGGCTATTTTTATCCCGTGGAAGAGGCAACGAACGGACTCCAGAGAGTGCGCGTGATCGGTCTGAGTCCTTCGCGCGTGCGGGAAAGAAAGAAAACCGCGCAGGAGAGAGGAGAACAGCCGCGAAATCGCCGATGCGCGCTGGCTACGCGCGCGGAGGGATACGCGCGCGTACCCTCTTTTTTTTTTCAAGTTGACAAAATACCAAGTCACTTTACCAAGTTGTTGGAGATGTACTTTTGTGATTTTGCCAAAAAAAAATAGAATACCAAGTTGGTTTAGGGAGCTCTTGGAGATGCTCTAACAACTCCCAACTCGCAAATTCAAGTCGCAATGGCCATAATGTGACAAACAGACAATAGAAATTGAAGACAACACCAAGAGATCCTATACATCAAGTGGGAGCAAGGTCAAAGTACGTAACAAAAACACCTGGCAACACAAGAAATCCATTTTTATCATTCACAGTGCTGCGGTTTGGTCCAGAGGTCCGCAGATGTGCAGGCTTCTACAAGTGCAGAAGTTCACAGAAAAGGGAAAACCTCAATCAACAAGTCGAAATGGGCTAAAATTTTGCATACAGATTTTCTAAGTTAACTTGAAGGTGTCCACAAAGTTTCACCTCCAAAAGATCAAAGCTTGACCACGTGATTTGGAGAAACCCTCTGAAATCGGGGTTTTGAGAATTTCTTAAGGGAGACTTGTCGCTGCTCATGGCCGGGAAACTGATTGAAAGCAGATAGGAAGCATGATTCTCATGTGTTGTAGCACGCAAGAAGTCAACAGGACAAGTTCAAAAATCCCAGTTATACGATTCACAAGGAAGTCACCAAAGATCATGTAAATAGGACTACTGAGGGTTGGAACCAAGAAGTTTGAATCTGTGATTCAAACACGATTTCAACATATACCAAGGGTCCCAAATGCTCCCAAAAAGCACCGAATACTATGCCAAAGCAACAGCACAAAAATAACCAAAAATGAACAGGAATATCATTGAAAAAGGGAACTTTGGAGGAAAAGGTTGAACACGTGCTTTCAACAAACACTTCCATTAACCAACCATGAATTCCTCCATACACTAGAGATCTAGCCTCCTCGGTTCATCCTCCCTCTAAAGACTGAAAATTAGAACAAGAGGCGCCTCTCTCTACTTCTAATCTCCAACCAATGCACACTTTGTGAGCCTATGGAAAATGAAATGAGGATTCAAGACATACCTGTAGCACAAGCCCTCCAGCTTATTTATAGGTGCTTGGGCATACCCCAAACCACGCATACTAACCCACGTACTCAAGGGCGATATGGTCCCATATTACATAAGAGGGCACCTGAAACACATTCGACGGTCATGATTCCTTCTCACCATCGCTTAGCATCGATTTTATAACTTGGAGACAATGCCAGGTTCTGCCTGGAATACTCCCTAGTTTTTGAGGTGCTTACCTGGCAAAGCTACCACCTACAGCTTTAAGGTTGATACCACCGAAACCACTTGGACACGCATAGCCGTTACCCCTTCTTCATGATGTCGATACATGTCTTACTTATCCTCGAACACTCTTTTTGAAACTTGAAATTCTCGACCAATGTCGGCAAAACTGGAATTACCCTGTCGAGCCAGCCCTGACGGTATTTTTATTTTCCCTTACGGTAAGTGCACCGTAATAAATTTCATGGCGATATTTTTATTTTTTATGACGATACGTACATTTTTATGAAAATATTTTTGTTTTTCCTGATGGTAGTGCACCGTGAGGGAACTTCAAGTTTCCAGTAGTGGAATGCCATCTGTCACTAAGTGTTGATCCACTTGCCCTAACTTGGTCTGATCGACATCGTTAACTTACTCAATAGTGTCTACAACTCCAACCTTGCAAGTACACTCAACTTGTCATTGTGTCCAAGTGCTATTCATCCATGGTCCATCCTCTGGCTCTCGGTCATTAAAGTCAAAACCTTCCCATTTGGTCTTCACTGGTCCTGGCCCATCATGCTCAGACTCTTTGCTCGACCTTCTCCTTAATGTTGATCGTCGTACACTCAACAATTGCACATCCACAAGCCCGCACTACTATACATTTTGTTCAGGGAGGCATGGACCTTAGGTCGACAAAGTGAGGCACAACAGGGTGTTGCCTTCGATAATCGCCACTACGCACCGCAACTGAGCGTAGCTTTGGGCATGAAACACATTGCTATTAGTTCAGTGCAAAACCAATCCTATTTGTTATTAGAGCAAGGCTAATAATACAGTCAATCACTAGCTGTAAGTATCATTGTTTCTATGTTTCAGCCCACCCATATAGTAGTTTGCTCTTCACATCTTTGTGAAAAAATTTGTTGTCTCTTGTGCCTATGACGGCTGCAAGTTTATAGTGCACTTCTCCGCTCTTTCATCTTCATTTTCCTGCAACTCTGCATTCAGCCTACATACAACCTTTATCGTTATACTCGTTCTTACATGCAAAACATGGAGGTAAGGTATAGGGTGGGCTGTGGGAGCTCGTTATACTCTTGACGAACTATTGGCGCATGCTGACATCTTGCCGCTGCGCAAGGGCCTTGTTTAGATTGCAAAAAATTTCAACATGATGAATAGTAACTCTTTTGTCTTATTTGACAAATATTGTCCAATCATGAACCAACTAGGTTTAAAATATTCATCTCGTGATTTCAAACTAAACTGTGTAATTAGTTAGTTTTTTACCTATATTTAGTGCTCCATGCAAGAGTGTAAAAATTGATGTGATGGAGAGAGAGTGTAAAAACTTGGAACTTTGACGCGAACTAAACAAGGCCTGTAAATCAGATATTTTTTAAGTACAGTGGCAATGCTGATTGGACGCATTCACTGAACCGACAGGGTCGCTTTTCCATCTCACGTCCCCATGTCTGCTCCATTCAAACACTCCGCGACTCCACATTAGAGCAAATATTATAAAGCTACCTAAGAGGGCTGTATACCCATCCACATTAGAAAATTTCTTTTTTTAAAATAATACTGGAGGGATTTACACCCCTACAGTTTTTTAGTGTAACAACTAGGATTTGAATCCTGCGTGCGAGCTTCCCAACCAGTAGCCTTTACCACTGCGCCCCTTTGCCACATCAGAAAATTTCTTGCTGAATCAGAGAGAACTGCGGAGAGGGAGGCCACCGAGCACTTGGCTTTAGCGCCGGCCCAGGTGCGCTGTACGAGAGGTAAAAGCTTGTACCTGCATGCTCCAACCATTAGTTGGTGTTTTACTCCATCTGAGTTGGTTGCGTATCTGCTGCATTGATATATGCTACTCAGCTGATACAGACATCTCAATATACTAGTGCAGGCTGTGATAGACGTGGGAATGGCATTTCGCGGGCTACCGGATGGGTTACTGAACTTGCTCTTAGGGCGTCCTCAGTGAAAATAGCCAGCAGCTAGCTATTTACAGACCACGTCATCATGTGAGGACTTATTTTTAGTCATTTTTATTTTCTTGACATTTTCTCTTATGGGTGAAAGCATGCGAAGATTCCTCGTGAGCCAACCAAAGAGCGCATCTCACCTCGTTTCGTGAGCGAGACAAGCGACGAGACAATATCTGGCGAAACAATTTAAAATTGTAGATCAAATATTTCTTTTAGTATAGTGGCATGATGATCCGACAAATTCATTGAAACGACAAGGTCGCTTTTTTTGCTCACGTTCCCATGTGCACTCCACTTTGTATGCAAATCTTGAAATCTGATTCAAATGCTCTCCGGCTCCAGGCTCCACATTTGGGTCTCCTCAATGAAAATAGCCGACAGCTAGCTATTTACAGACCATGTTATAATGTTGGGACTTATTTTTAGTCCTCTTTATTTTCTTGACCTTCTCTCTCATGGGTCAAAGCATGCAAAGATTCCTCTGATCCAACCACAGAGCGCATCTCACCATGTTTGGTGAGCGAGGCTAGCATCCAACCACAGAGCGCATTTTTCGTGAGCGAGGATAGCAATGAGATAATAGCTAGCGAGACAGTTTTGTTCTCTCACTGCCATATCAATTTAAATCCTAGTCAGCAATAAATTTAGTCCCTTTGTTGGCCTGTTGGGGACGCCTTTATCGTCTCATGTATCTAGTTGAAACATAATCTATATTTGAACTTTTAGATTTTGATCTATTTGTTGTAATATATTTATATATGAGTTAATTTGAAAATCTAATGACTGTTGTATCATTTATTCCTAATTTTCATTTTTTTTATTTTTCTTAAAAAATATTTTAGGTCCTACGCTAAAATATTTTAATTTTTTTCCATACCCTATTTCAGGTTATTCGGCCAGGACACAAAGTATTTGGCTGACAAGATGGGATGGTGGTAGGAGAAATAATATATTTTTTTATCTTTTCTTCCTTTCTAATCTATAACGATTGTATTGTTTGGTACATGATAGATTTTAGGCTACACGGCGAGGAACAAACATATTTGGCAGATTCCTATGACGGTGGTAGAGAAAAACAATATGTTTGTTATCCTTTGTTTCTTTTTCCGATACACAGATTTAAAAATAATAATAAATTTAGGGACTATCTAGATATCTGCCGACAGATTTGTCAAGATAAAATCTGTCATATTTTAAACAAATCAAATGATGCCACGTCACAACAAAATTGTGAAGGCGACAGATGCTAAAAGCAAAATCTGTCAGATTTGTATAAAAATAAGTCTATACCAAACAAGATCTATACCCATTAACAATATTCTGTGTTCTTTCTTTTTTTTTCACCGTGCGGGAGGACGAAGACACACGGCACAAATCATAAAGCAGAATCAATGGTCAATAATTCAACAGATTTAGATAACAAAAAACTGTTGACAGATAAATAACAAAACTCATAAATTTATCTGTTTTTCCAGCTCTTAATCTATAATAATGGCGGAGATGGGTTTTTCTATAAATAAAATAGAAATAATGACTACTTATGACTAGAGTTTGTTGATTTAATGGCGGGGATGTTTTTAATTAATGTGAGAGTTTCTAATATTTATCAATTTTTTCTATCACATCTGGTAGGATATAATGTGAAGCCTCCGTTAGAGCCTCGAATTAGTTATATAGGTGAACACCCTGTCCTCGCCAAAAGCACCCCTTGCTAACCGCGTCAAGTGGAGACTAGTGTTTCGTGGTGCCTGTCATGAATGCATCAAGGAAAACGAGGAGGTAAAGGCAGGTTCTGCAGTAACTTTACGTGATGCCTTTCACATGGGTGGCCGGCTGCCATGGTCAGCTGCGAACATCTAAAGAAGCTAGAACGGCAAGCCAAAACACGGGGTGGCCACGGTAGTAAAATTATTTTCGGGCGTGGGATGAAGATAGGACGATGCCCACACCTGTACGGTCCTTTTGGTTGGTTGTCTATCTCTCATTGGTTGAGTAAAAAAATATCTTCCTCTTTTCCGGCGACTACGCGCTCGCCGTAGATGAGCGCCGGCTCTGTTATTGATCTGTTTGTAGTGCTTGAACACCAAGTATATATTTTTTTCAATAAAGAATTTTCAATATCTGGCCTCTACATCCGGAGATGTACACAACCAATTGTTACAAAAGAGAGAAAAAAACAAAAGAGAGCCATCATGGATTGTTGTAGTAAGATCGGGAATCCCATCATGGATTGTTGTCCATCTTAGTGATAAACAAATCACATATTGAGCACCTGTTGGTCGATCTCATCGTGCAAATGGATTGTGTATGCAGTATTATAGGAAGAGAGCTGCAAGTCCAACTGCTACAAATTATGTCTTCATCGATATAAGAATTAGCGTTAGGTGGGGATTAACAGTGTGGTGTTGGTCTTTTGAGGATTGCAGCACGAGTGCTTTAAAATCAGCAACTGGACGTACAGGTGAACACCCTCTCCTCGCCAAAAGCGCCCCTTGCTAAGGCCAGTCTCAGTGCAGGTTTCACCAAAGTGTCATGCACATTTATTATAGCGCCGCATCAGCAGAATTGTACTTTTTGATTGAAACGTGGATGAGAGAGAAGGAGTGAGTTTCACCATGGTGAAACGACCTGGGCACGGTTTCACAAGCAGTGAAACCCGGTGAAACCTCCCGCTGAGGCGTTTCACCAGGTGAAACCGGGCGACCTCCAGGCGCAGGACGCCAGATCCGCCCGTCGAGGCTCCTCCTCGCCTCGCCGTGGCGCGCAGGCGCGAGCTCCGCCTTCCAGCGGGAGTTCCTCGGCCAAGGCGCGAGCTCGCCGGGCAAGGGCGCCGCCGCTGGAGGGGAAGCAGCCGCCGGACTTCAATCGCGCGCGCCGAACCTGCTCCGCAGTTGAGGACCTCCGCCGCGCCCGCCGCGTCTGCTGTCGAGGACCCCGCTGCTGCGAGACGCGACGAGGCCGTAGGCGAGCGCCTCCGCCATGGGCGAGGCCTCTCCGCCGTGCGGGCTGCAGGCGAGCGCCTCCACCATGGGGGCAGACTGCTCCACCCCGGGCAAGGCCGCCGCGGGCGAGCATGCTCCGCCGCAGGCGAGCATGCTCCGCCGCGGGCGAGTGCCTGTGCCTCGCGGGCGAGCGCCTCTGCCTCGCGGGCGAGGCCTCTCCGCCGCGGGCCGCTCCGTCCACCGGGGTCACATGTCGGGGCGAGGTCCCATGGAGTGATGAAGACGACAAGCAATGGGGACTCCACGCGCGGGCTCCTCGGAGGCGCGGGCCGCGTCGCCGCGCGAGGGAGCTCCGTCACGCGCGCCGCTATCGCAGGCGAGCTCCCTCCATCACACGGGCCGCGTGATGCTGCTCCGCCGCGTGATTCGCTCCACTGCGCGAGGCCGCCGCCGCGGCCGAGCGCCCTCCACTGCCCAGGCCGCGCGAGGCCACCGCCGCGGTCGGGGTCGCTGGCAACGCCGTCCGCCGGGATCGCGGGTGCGGGCGAGCGTGACGACCCTGCTCCGCCGTGGAGGTGACGACGAGATTTTGGTGCGGTGGGGAGAAAAAGGTGGGAGGTGGGACCCATAAATAGTAAACAAACTGTGCATTGAGAGGCTCTATTTCATCTAGTTTCATGATGGGTGTCACTTCTTGGAAACGGTGACGTGAAACCCCCCATTGAGACTGGCCTAATTCCACATTTCCCCAGGCTAGTGGTGCTAACGTCCTCTTGTATGGTTGTAGTGTTGGGGAAGAAGAGGGAGAGGGTCACGCGCTCAATTAACCCGTGATTTTCTTTCTGCCATTATTGCCCAACAAACCCTGGTATACAATCGTATTGCTGGTTAGTGGGTAAGTCTTTTGCTTCTTTTTTATCCTTGTTTAAAAAAATTATGTATATGCATATGTAGTTCCCAACCCTTTACCTTGCCTCCATGTTTTGCAATCGCACGGCCTGATCACTACGCTGCAAAACAATTGCTCCTTCCCTTTGACCATTCCCCAGGTTAGTGATGTGTACAAGTTATATGTGAAAGCATGTCAAATTTACTCTTGCTACTGTACCGTTCGACATTTCACCACGCTTCCCTATTAAGTGAATAGGTGATTTTGCTATCTCAGCAGGAACCAAGATGAGTCTTGCAGGAAAGGACATGGTTGTTAAACTCGAGTTGCTTCGAACTATTACAAACAACTTTTCAGATGCGCAAAAAGTTGGAAGTGGTGGATATGGAGATGTTTACCGGGTATGACTAATCACATATATATCTTGTATCTGTACTTTTTTCTCGAGTACATGCAAACAAACTTGGGCATGATTATATTATAAGGTAGAACAAGTTTCTGTGTACAGTGATGATGTGTTCTGTGTTTCCATGCACGCTAGGGGATTTAGAGATTTAACAAGACATCGATGAGATACCCTAGTCACTCGTTTCAGTTGCATGAATGAATATATGATTATTCAGGAATTAAGCAACCAAAGTTGGTGGGTTCAGCTTGTAGTTGATCAACCTCGTTCTTGTTCATCACGACGACCTCTGCGAGCTGTGCGTGGATGTATCAGTCGTTTTACTACTTCCAGCTTCTGCGCTCCATCCCAAACTCCTGACAGCCGTTTCTACCCATCAGCGATGGAATCGCACTATGTCGCCGGCATAATATCCTTTTCCTTGGCCTGTGACTGTGATCATATTCCATTGACTGCCTTGAGAAAGTGCAGAATACGCCGATGTGACCATGAACTCGGCTTCTAGATCATAGACCGCAGTGTTTATTTGCCTCCACGCCATGCCGGTGGTTCCTATATCTGTACTGATAATACTACTGATTTTCTAGCTTTTTTCAACATTGTCATATCTTTTGTTTTTCTACTAAGTATACATGTATTTTATCTAACAAGCTATTGGCTATATGTGTTGTAGAGGCCAAGATTTTTCCATTATCTAACCACTACCGGAATCGGCTTGTTTGCCGATGGCGGCCAGCTTTGCCGATGGCAAAGTGGTCACCATCGGCAAACCACCAAGTTTGCCGATGGCAAAGTGCCGCCATCGGCAAAAAATAGTTTGCCGACGGCCCAGCCATCGGCAAACTACGGCCATGGGCAAACCTGTAATTTGCCGGTGGCCAGGCCATCGGCAAACTCCCGCCATCGGCAAAGGCTCATTTTTGAGGTTTGCTTCCGGTTTTGGGCAAACCTGTAAGTTTGTATTTTTTTTTTTGAGGTTTGCTTCCGTTTTTTCTGGTGCCTTTCTACCTCAAATACAACCCACCTGCAAAAATTGGGACCATTTTGAGTTTTTTTGCTATATTTTGTGAATTATTTCTGTTTCTTTGCAATTTTAGGCAACTCCGGTTTTGAGAACTGTAGGTACATGAAATAATGGAACTTTTTGATCCGAAACATGGTATTCATGATGCTCGGAGTATGTTGAGGCCGTATCCAGCACCTCGCATGAAATTACGACCATTTTGTCGTCGTAACGTGGGGAGTGACGTGCACGGAAAGTGTTTTTAAATTATATAAAATCCAAACGAAGTCCGAAATTGACGAAACTTGACGAGTTGTGTGGTCATAGCATGCGTAGTCTGTGGTAAAAATTTCAAAAAGTTTCGAGCAAGTTGTGACGTCGGATCGCCAAAACCCAGACAACTCCACATGTGATCACAAGTGATGACATGTGGAGATGTCTAGGTTTTGGTCATCCGACGTTACAACTTTCTCGAAAATTTTTGAAATTTTTATCAGAGACTCCACATGCGATGGCGAGACAACTCGTCAAGTTTCGTCAATTTCGGACTTCGTTTGGATTTTATATAATTTCAAAACACTTTCCGTGCACGTATCTCCCCACGTTACGACGACAAAATGGTCGTAATTTCATGCGAGGTGCTGGATGCGTCCTCAACATACTTGGCGAATCATGAATATCATCTTTTGGATCAAAAAGTCCCAGTATTTCATGTACCTGCAGTTCAAATTTGGAGTCGCTGGGAAAATACAAAGTAACCAAAATAATTCACGAAATATAGCTAAAAAGTTCAAAAATGTCCCAAGATTTGGATGTGGGTTGTATTTGACGTAGGAAGTTACGAGAAAAAAATGGAAGCAAAAATCAAAAAAAAATAGAAACTTTGCCGACGGCCTGGGTAGGCCGTCGGCAAAAAGGGTTTGCCGATGGCCGGGTCCAGCTGGCCATCGGCAAAGCCGGTGCGCGGGCCCGCTCTCTGGCCGCCACGTGTGCTTGTTTTGCCGATGGCCGGGCCCGTGGCCATCGGCAAAGTGTGTTTAAAAATAAAATAAAAATTTTGAATAAGCCCCACCCCACCCCGGCGCCCCCATCCAACCCTAGATCGACACAGCCGCACCCCATCTTCTCCGCCGCTCCACTCCCCGATCCGCCACCGCTCCGAATCCGCCGCTCCGCCGCGAATCCTCAACTCCGGCGAGAGCTCCCGGCGCCCTCGGCTCCCGGCGTCGCCCACTCCCGCGCGCCCCGCCCCCGGCGCCCCCCTTCCCCCACTCCCCGCCGCCGCCTCCAGCTTGCCGGGCCGCCACCTCACCGGTCGCCGGTGCGGCCCGAGCCCGCGCCGCGCGACCTCCCATCGACGCCCACCCCCGCCTTGCTCGACGCCGCTCCATCGCCGCCGCTTCCCCGCCCGCCCATCGCCGCCGCCCGCTCCCGCCCATCGCCGCGCCGCCACGCTTCTCCCATCGCCCATCGCCGCCGGCCACTCCCCGACGACCCCCACCGGCGCCGCCTCCGTCCATCTGCCCGCCGCCCTCGTCCGGCCGAGGCGCGGGTGGAGATCCGCCCGGGTCCGAGCCCGCCCGCCCGCTCGCTCCTCCTCCTCCGTCGGTGGCGCTCGTTCCGCCCCGAATCCTCGCCGCCTCCCCCCATGCTGTGCGTAGGTTCCGTCCAATCCGGGAGAATCCGCTCTCCCCGTCCGCTCCGTCGTGCGTTTGCTCCCTGCCGACGCACCTGGGCAATCCAATTCCGTCGTAATTCGAGTCGGCTCCTCCAATTCGCTGCGTGCGAGACCAATCCCGACGAGGTGCGCGGCTGCGCGGTTTGTCTTTATGGATTCCGTTCAACCCTGTGTCCCTGGCATGCTTCCGTTTGGGAATTCTCGTCGTAGGTCGCTCTGGCCATCTATTTGCGGTTTGTCACCCAGATTATACAAGTCCTTGGTTCCAACCGGTTGTTGGCTTGTGAACCCAGTCTTTGGATGTCAGCCTCAAGTTAGTATAAGTTTGTAACTCATCAGAGTTATTGATTTAGATTTAGTGTAAGTTGCAAAGTTTTTTGTTTTCACTGAATTGCTTAGGAGGGTTAGACTTTATCTTCCTCACTACTCAATGCATGTAATCAGAATCCTACATATGGGGCGTATTTATGCCAGAACGCGTTGTTCAAATGTCCAACTCAACTATTGGGACCTATTTTGTATTTACGCTAGAACATGTCGTCGAATTGTCCAACTCAACTATTACCAAGGCAAACATGATTCTGCATTGTATCCCTTGATTTAGTTTTGTCATGTGAACATCATTTCTGCAACTTTTCATACTGCAAACATGGTGGTTCAAGCTATGTGATGTATGGTGGATTCCCTCTAAATCTAGAGTCATGGCGGTTTTGCAGAGCAGGACGTGTCATAGGGGAGCTTGATCGTGTACGTCCCGCCGACACCTCCACCTCCACCATCGTCGATTCGGCTACGAGAGCAAGGTATATGAACCCTTCTCTTCTTGTCGGCCTTCGTGCCGCTATGCTTATCGGCCTTCGTGCCGCTGTGGTTATCGGCCTTCGTGCCGCTATGCTTATCGGCCTTCAAATAACATCAATCGTGCTGGTGTAATATTGCAGGCCACGATCGAGGACATGAGGGCCAGGGAGGAGGAGCGGGAGGCAGCCATTGAGGCGAGGATTGAGGCGAGGATGTCGGCGCGGGTTCAGGAGCAGGTGGCGGCACTGACGGCGCACTACCAGCGTCAGTTGGGCAGGCACTTCGCGGCCCAGATCCCGGGAATGGAGGAGCCTCCTGCCTCGATCTACGCCCCACCACCGGTAGTTCCACTGCCTGGTGCACTGCCTCTTCCTGGACTTGGTCGGGTGAGTACATTGCCTCTCGCTTTAGCTTGTCGCGTCAGTTGGCCTTCGTGCCCATGTTTGGCCTTCGTGCCATGTTTGGCCTTCGTGCCATGTTTGGCCTTCGTGCCCATGTTTGGCCTTCGAGCCATGTTTTTTGCAGGTTTTGGAACCTCCCGTGCGGGGAGTGCTGCCGAAATTTTGCGGGGAGTTGTACTAATTACATCACTTGTTCTTTGTGCGAGGCACCGTCGGCGGGTTCGAACCCGACTCCAAGCCCACTAGGAGCTTCTCCACAAGCACCCGAGCTTCCCCACGCCACCGTACCGCAGCTTCCCCACGCAGACGCACGGGGTCCTCCACCGCCGCAGGGGGTACTCGTGGCCGCAAAGCACCCGCACTCCGCGCCTGCCGCCTTCCCTCCGCACCCGGGGCACTCCGACCCTGCTTGTGCTCCCTCCGCATGACGTCGGCCACTTTAGCGTGCGCGCGGCCCCGTGGCAGCCGAGTTGGCCTGCGTGGGAGGATGCTTCTTTGGGGGCTCGGGGACCCAAGGGGACGCGCCACTAGCTAGGTTTAGCCTTGTAGCTTGTGAGACATGTATGGATGACTTGTGACATATATGACTCTTTTGCTTGTGACCCGGATATGTTTGGATTCCGATGGACATGTATCGATGCTTAAAACCGTATTTTGTTGCTATATATGTGGATTATATGCTATATATGTGGGTTAATTGATATATATGCGATGCATGTGCTAAAATGTAATATAAATGGAAAGAAAACAGAAAAAAAAAATAATTCCAGGTTTGCCGATGGCTAGCCATCGGCAAACCCGGGATTATGCTTCGTGAAATCCCGGTATGCCGATGGTTCGGCCATCGGCAAACTTGCCATTACTTTGCCGATGGCCAAACCCATTTTTTTTTTGAATTTTTTTTGCCGATGGCCTCGGCCATCGGCAAAAAAATTTCAAAAAAAAAATAAAAAAAGCTTTGCCGATGGCCATGGCCACGTCAGCCATCGGCAAAGCCACCGTCAGCCTGACGGCGCGTCGGCTGACGTGGCCGCTTTTCCGATGGCACGCGTGGCCATCGGGCAAAGGTTTTCCGATGGCAATGTCAGTGGCCATCGGCAACCCCGGCTTTGCCGATGAAATCTTTGCCGATGGGGGTTTGCCGATGGCCACGTCAGATTGCCATCGGCAAACCCTTTGCCGATGGGAAAAGCGGCTTTGCCGATGGCAGCCGGCCATCAGCAAAAAACTTGATTCTGGTAGTGAACAGGCTACAATTACAACAGGCCATGCATAACGGGAAAGAGATTGCTGTGAAGAAGTTTCTTCAGCTTGAGGGGCGGCTAGACGATAAGGAGTTTGATAACGAAGTGCTTAACCTTAGGAGATTGAACATCAGAATATCGTTCGGTTACTAGGCTACTGTTATGTAGCAGAACATAAGTATATTGATCGTGAAGGCAAGCCACCAATTCGAGCTGAACATGTTGATCGAGTTCTGTGCTTTGAATACATGCAAGGAAGCCTTGACAAACATATTTCAGGTAATATTATTTTTTCGGAACAATTATCATGATTTAAAATGGTTATGCAGTTGTATATGTTTGTCCTTTTCCGTTAATTGCAGATGAATCTTGTGATCTTGACTGGGCGACAAGTTACAAAATTATAAGAGGGATATGTGAGGGCTTAAAACACTTGCATACTGAACAGGGGAAACCTATTTACCATATGGACTTAAAACCTGCTAATATATTGCTGGATAAGAAGATGACACCGAAAATTGGAGATCTTGGGTTGTCTAAACTTGTTGCTTCGACAGAAACCCATCAAACAAAGATTCGCAAAGGCACAGAGTATGTAGATGCATCATTTCCATAGCCAATTATTTTTGTAATTCTCTAAATATAATCAGTGATCTGTTTCTACTTCACTAACTATATGTTTAATTTCATGTTTACAATATCTTGAAGAGGTTACATGCCACCCGAATACATAGAGCATCGCTATGTATCAAACAAGTTCTGACGTGTTCAGTTTAGGGGTAATAATTATTAAAATGCTAGCCGGAAAGAAAGCCTACTACTCCACTGATGAAATGCCTCCCGAACAGTTTATTGAGTTTGTAAGAATTTTCATTTTATGTGTTAGTTCTCAGCACGCATCTTTATAGCCTATCTTTCTTTGTAACTTTATTTGCCACTTCCTCGCTAAATATGGATGGCCGCATGTATGCATGGCCGGAGCCACGACCTCCACAGCCGGGGCAGTGGCCGAACGAACAGGGCCAACTGCGGGAACACTGGCTGCGGCGTCCTCGCCGACGCATGGAGCTTGGGCAGCGCCGTCTCGCCGGCCGTGCCGCGCGTGGTGCTCGGGCGGCGGCGTGTGAATGGCCGTGGCAGCGGCCTCGCCTAGGCACGGGGAGAACCTTCCATGGCTACCTCGCTATGGACACTTGGAGCCTGCAGACAAGAGCGAGAGGGAGGGTGGAGAGAGTGACGGAGAAAAAAATAATTTTTTATTCTTATGGGCTGTCCATAAGGCTATGGACCACTATATGGACTACATCCACAATGTACTCAACTAGCTGATAGGAATATTTTATCTCCTATGGACTGCTTTTACACTACATTGTGGTTGCTCTTACCCACCAAGCCATTCATTATCCCATCAATTTTTTTTTCGCATAGACCACCCTATCAGCGGCAATCTTTAGACAGTGCAAATGCCTTTGTTTCTTGTTTTAACTGACTAACGATCCGCATCTCACTATAATTCTATATTTCCCGGCCCAGGTTAGTGGTGCAATATTGTTGTACTCTTGCTGGTGTCCTGTTGTGCTGGATAGATAGTAGTGGAGGAAGACAAATACTAATATTTATTAGTATATGGTTGGAGTGGATGGGAAGCAAAGAGGGAGGAGGGACTCGCCATTGATTAATCTGTGATTTTCTTTCTGCCATCATTTTCCAACAAGGCCCGGTGTACAACCTTATTGGTGGTTAACGGGTACGTCTTTTGTTTCGTTGTAATATTCTAACCATGTATACGCGTATCTTAGGAATGTTGTATGCAAAATTTCAGCCTTTAGACTTTGTTAGATCTAGGTCTGCCACTTTCAGGAGATTCAGCGCAGGTGTGGAGCCAGATCATGTGCGGACCTCTGCATCAAACGGCAGAGCCTCTGCACTTTGAATGATGAAAATTGATATCTTGTGTTGCCTGGTGTTTTCGAAACTTGACCTTGCTTCCGCTTCATATTTAGCATCTGTTAGTACTGTCTCCAAGTTCTATTATAGGACATAGGCCAAGTTCTTACAAAGGAATTTATACGGATTCCATTGGTCCCCATTTCAGCTATGGGGTACATTATAGAACCATCACCTTGTGCTGCAAAGGTTCTCCCAGCCAAAAAGTAGAATATACTCTGAGAAAAAGGACACACAGGTTCACGCGATGATACAAATGATATTAGCTCTTCATCAACATATGATACTGTTTCTTGAAAACTCCAAATGTGTACAACACGCTCCAACAACCGCTCTTATCATTTTAGCATTCTAATATCATCACTTTTGTTTCATTCTAGTGTCATCATCAACACCACGTGTGCACAACCACCAGTTCCCATCAATTAATGTTTAAAAACTCTGCTGCCGTGCTCTTGCGGTGGAAAGGGGTGGGACACACAGTAGGTAGTTCATGTCAACACAGTAGTTCGTGACAACACGATGAACTAATCGATTGGATGGATCCATTCGGTCTACCATTATTGCCTGATAGTAAACCATGATCTGCAATCAGATCCGCTAGCAAGAATTAATCATCAAGCTTATTTTCCTAAATACTCCTAATATGTACAAGAAGATTGTTTTTCTCAAAAAAAGAAAAAATGTACAACAAGCTCCACCCACCGCTTTTATCATTTTGGCATTCTAATGTCAAGGTCATCGTCCCTTTTATTTTATTCTACTGTCATCACTGAAGCCACGCACGCAACCAGCCCTTTCCCTTCAATTAATGTTTGTATATAAACTTTGCTGCATGTTTTTTTAGAACATATAGTAAGGTGCTGCATATTTCTGTATATATCCGTACATATGCAAGCGGCCACGCCCTCAGCTTGTTGTCTTGAGTCATCTTGAATACATAAAAGATTGCCTTGTAACAATCAAGTTTGACGTGTTCAGCTTGGGAGTCATAATCATTCAAATGCTCGCTGGAAATAATTATATTTCCTACTTGTCCCGTCGTGAAATTCTTGTAGAATAATTTACTAAACTTTTAAGGGAAATAATAATTATTTTGCATTTTATGTACTAGTTTCTCTGCATGAATCTCTAGAGCTAATCTTTGTTCGTGTCTTTATTTAACATTATTACAATGCTTGGGAGAATTTCGTCAGCTCACGGCGACCAATCCGACGGATAGAAAGGCAACAAGCGACGGAAGGTGATGAGAGGGAGGTGAGGAAGCGATTTATGTGACTATGGTTGGTTGGCCCAAAATAGAGGGGATTAGGACTCCGAATAAAGGCATTGTAATTCCATTTTTTGCAGATCGTTTTTAGTCAAGGGTAAAATCATAAATTCATAAATACTCCCTCCGTCCCAAAAAGCATGTATTCGTTTCCCGAGGAGTCAAAGAATCTCTATGTTTAACTAAGTTTATGGGAAAATATTATCTACATTTGAATCTCTAACTATGTTTATTATAGAAATACATTGATGACTAACCCAATGACGATGCTTATTACACATTATAAACATAAAAAAATTAATTTATATTTGGTCAAAGTTTAGATCTTTGACTCCTCGGGATGGGAGGTTTATATGTTTTTTGGATGGAGGTAGTACAAAAATGATGTTTTGAGTAGTATAGTTAGGGTGGATAATATATTCAGTATAGTTAGATGAATATTTTCTTTACTTTCTAGGTTAATTCATTTTCATTCTTTATCTCCACCGCCACCGATACGTCCTTGATCTGGAGGATCTCGACTCGCTGCACCGCTCCTGCATCATTTCCACAGGCTGCGACTAGCCGCCGTCCGAAACGACTAGCCATGGACATGCGACACGGCCACTGTAGGTTGAAGGCGAGATCCAGGCCCGAGTAGGTATGAACTTATTTATTTGTTTTTTTTAAATAATACTGGAGGGATTTACACCCCTACAGTTTTTGGTGCAGCCCCAGGATTTGAACCCTGGGTGGGAGCTCGCCAACCATCTTATTTATTTGTGGATGGATACATATATGAAACGATAACGTGGAGCGTCTAAACTGGATTTCAAGTTGTGGAAACAAAATGGATATGAGAACGCGTGCCGGAAAAGCGACCTTCTCGATGGATTCAATGAATTCGTCCATTCAGACCACTAGTCAGCACTGATCTGCAATCTTATTGGGCTTGTCCGCGACAGGCTGTCAGCATGCGCACCTGTTTCTTCAGAACTGCTGTTAATTAGAGTAATGGGCCCCACAATCCACCTTATCAGCAGCGTTCTTTAGTCAGTGCTGACAACGCATTTGTTTGTTTGTTTATTTTTAACTTAGTATTTATTTTATCTACCACGCTCGTACATCCATGTTTTAAATTAAAATCCTGCTGCCTAAGATCAGCATCTCGCTCTAATCCACATTTCCCCAGGCTAGTGGTGCTAACGTCCTCTTGTATGGTTGTAGTGTTGGGGAAGAAGAGGGAGAGGGTCACGCTCTCAATTAACCCGTGATTTTCTTTCTACCATTATTGCCCAACAAACCCTGGTATACAATCGTATTGCTGGTTAGTGGGTAAGTCTTTTACTTCTTTTTTTTATCCTTGTTTAAAAAAATTATGTATATGCATATGTAGTTCCCAACCCTTTACCTTACCAGCTTACCTCCATGTTTTGCAATCCTACGGCCTGATCACTACGCTGCAAAACAATTGCTCCTTCCCTTTGACCATTCCCCAGGTTATTGATGTGTACAAATGTTGGTACAAACTCTTGCCCCCTACCTTCGCCGGGGTCCGGAGGAGGAGGGCGAAGGTTTCCCAGGCAGAAAGCGAGACCTAAACAGTTGCCAGAATGGGACAAGGATCGGTGGGCCCCATTAGGGGGTTTTGCATTAATTGGGACCAAAAATGTCCAGCCTTCTCCCCCCTTTTACACTTGCCTTACCCTTGGTATTTATAGGCCATACCAAGGGTCATGTGGTTCTTTACATTAGGGTTTCACCCTTGGTTACACTTACATTTGGGCCTTAACAGGGGCAATGTTGTACTTTGCAAAATTTAAAAACATCTCCTCTTAGACCTATCCCAGGACGCCACGTGCCATGCCTTTCGAGGCTCCACGCGTCGCCCGTTGGTGCCGCCACGCGTCAGGTCTTCGGCGCTGCCCCGTCTTGATCCCGTGGGCGATCGTCCGGAGGTCTTCTGCCGCCTATAAGGCCAGGTGGCTGAGCTACCATCCTCGAAGGTCCTTGAGAACTCCGCCCATCGCGAAGGTCCTCGGAGGCTTCCCTGAATCCTCATGTACCTGCGCGACAAGAGAACTAGAGAGCCCGAACGCGGAGGTATGACATACCTTCGCCGAATCGCTAGGACGAGCCTAGCGACCTTCGCCGTAATTGGGTGCCCGGCGCGGAGGTTGTCCAAAGTTGCCTGGCCGTTTTGCCTGTCTTGGCCCGTGTCGGGGCCGCGGAGCTAAGTAGGGGTCCTAGCGAGAGGTTGTTCCCGCCAACGAGCCCCACGATGGTTCGGCCCGGCTGGCGGGGTCGGAGCAACGCCCTTAAGAAAAGAGGGGGAATGGTCCGGTGGCGTGTGGCCCGAGGTCCACCTCCGCGCGACGCCCAACCGTTGCTCACGGCCCGTTTTAGCCGGGCCCGGTTGCGCTTTATTTTAATCGATTAATGGGCCGGACCCGGGCTTCGCAACCGTGGCGGCGACGGACGATTAGGGTTTGCGTGGCGCTCTACCCACCGCCGGATCGTCGGATCCTCGAGATTGGTGCCGCCTTTACCGCGGTGAAACCCCCCGGCTTATAAATAGTCGGGGTGGGTTGAAAAAGACACTTTTTACCTGCTGCCGTGCCTTTGTTTCCGCTGCCAGTTTACTTTCGCTCGTTCAGACCCGGAGGTTGTAGACTCGTGCGGGGGTGAGAGACATCAGGAAGTCGGAGTCTTGTCTGTGAGAGCGGAGGTACTCAGTTGATGGTGAAGGGGTCTGAAGCGAAGGGGACTGACGCTATGGGCACTGTTTGCACCATCCCTGTTTATGAGATCGGAGCTAGTTCTGTGGCGGCGGGGGATCTCGATAGGTTTGCCGCGAGGGTTGGCTGGAGAGGAGCGGGCGACGGCTCCGGTGGTGTGCGACGCCGCACCCGACGACAACGAGGTGGTTGTCTTTGAAGCTTTCTTTGAAGCGGGGCTCCGGTTTCCGCCTCACCCGTTGGTGCTGGGGGCTCTGCGGAAGTTCAGCGTCCAGTTCCATCACCTGACGCCCAATAGCTTCCCGAAGCTTTGCGCGTTTGTGTGGGGGTGCCACTCGCAAGGGGTGGAACCGACTGTGGAGGGCTTCGCGAAGGTGCACAGCATGCATGTGCAGAGGAAGACGAAGACGGTGACCACCGGCGACAAGACGGTGACGGAGGACAGTCAATTCGGGGTTCTTACGTTCCGCCGTCGGAACAACGCGAAGGTTCCGGTGCAGGCCCAGAAGAACAAGTGGGAAGGTTGGCTTAACAAATGGTTCTACTACCATTTGGATGACGCGGAGGGGCGTGACTTGGTGGGCGGCCTTCGCCCGCTTCCGGACAAGGATACTCTGAAGGTGACCACCGCTTCCGATCAAGGGTCGCGGCTTTGCGAGGACGCCATGCGCGACCTTTCTCGGTGTATGGCACAGCGAGATGTCTTCGCTGAGTACCACTGCGCGAAGGTCGTGCCCCTGAAAGCCGACCATGATTGGACGGGCCTGGCGAATTTCTGAAGGACTTGAATTTGCCGAACCTCCGCGCTGTTTGGGCGGAGGAGTTCTCCTCCGCTGCGAGCGAGGCGGAGGCTTTGAAGAAGATTCGTGGTGTGGTTGAAGCGGAGGTGCTGGAGCTCGTTGGGAAAGTGGACGCCGAGGAGCAGAGAAAGATGAAGGAGGAGACGGAAGGGGTCACCCGGGTGAAGCGGGTTTATGACCTGCTTGGCGTCAAGTACCGGGGCGAGGCTGAAGCTGCTGCCCCAGCGAAGGAGAAGCAGAAGCGGGCTAAGAAGCGGCCGGCGACAGAAGCGGCCTCGGAAACCTCCGAGGTCTCGGCTAGTGATGATGTCCCCGCCCCGGCCGGCGGAGGTGGTCGAGGGGGCGGGATGATCCGGAGGACGTCGGCTGGCGGCCGCGGAGGTGGGTCGACGGGCACTACTCGTTCTGGCGCGGCCTTCTCTTCTGCTCTGTCTACGGAGGAGGCGCTGGACGTTCTCCCTGTCGCCCAGCGACCTCCGCTGGCGCCTAGGGGTGGACTGGGATGAGGGAGCGGAAGAGGACGCGTGCCCTCTTTGGCTTCGCTGGCGGTGCCAAGACCACCTCCGGTTTTGAGTGTCGGCGGCGCGAGGTAAAGACGGACGGCGGCGGCGACAACAAGTCTTCTGGCAGCTCGTCTCCTTCGGGTCGTTCAGGCAACAAGGTGGAAGAGGACGTGGATATCACTTCGCCCCATGTTCCCGAGCAGCAGGTCCTTGCGGAGGTCCAGCAGAAGGCTGCAGTCAAGGAGGCGGCGGAGGAGCCACAAAGAGGAGGAGACCAAGATTTGGCTATGGTGGATGCTGAGACTTCGTCCGGCGCTCGCAACGAGCCGCTGGAGTACGAGGGGATCCATGTCTGGGTCAATGGGGAGGAAGCTGTACCTCAGCCCCATACGGAGCCTGGAAAGAAGGGTTTGGGTGAAGCATCTCCGAGTTCCTTGCCCTACTTCGCCCGGTCGGCGGGGTCGTGGACCCTAAGGCGCACCATACACTAGTACCGACCTCCGCGATTGCCGGTTGATCTCAGCGATGCGGAGCGGAGGTTTTTGGTCCCCGCTTTTGGACGTGTCGGTGTGCCCGAGGCGGAGCATTCTTGCGGGGGAAAGGTTGAGAACAACTTGATTGATATTGAGGCAAAGATGATTGAAGCAATTTTGCTTGCACGGGGTTCACGGCAGCGGTGCTCGAAGGATGAGGCTGAGGCGAAGAAAAGGATTGCGGAGCTGGAGAAACAGAACCGTCAGCTCGAACGGCGAGTTCAGGAGCTTCTCGTGGAGCAAGCTTCTCATGAGACTGATATGAACAAGCTTCGCGAGTCACGTAAGAAAGCCCATGAGGATTGCGAAGCTGCTGTATCGCGGAGCGTGGATCTGAGGACGGAGTTTTGGAATGCCAACAAAAATCTTGAAGATATGAAGAAACGGGCGGAGGTCGCTGAGGGTCAGAAGGAGCGCTTTGAGAAGCGCGCTATAGATGCGGAGGAGAGGGAAGCAGACTTGATGCGTGCCCTAGTGTCCCGCATGGCGGAGGTCAAACAGACCTTCGACGCGCAGCTGGCGCATACTGGCGGGGCACCCACCAGCGATCTGCCCGCTGAACCCAGCGTCGAAGGTTATGCGGAGTGGCTGAAAAATGAGCTAAACTATTTGACGCCCTTTTTTGACCAGCTGATCGAGGCGGGGATTTTCTGCGGGGGTTCGGCCACAGCCTGTGCTCTTAGGGATGCGGGGAGTAAGCATGCCCGCAAGATCATTGGCGCCGACTTCCACTGGCCCACCGTGGATGAGGTCCGCGAAGCTAGGAAAGACTCAATGGTCGCCTCCGTGGGCCACGCGGCTTTTGATAAGTTCGCTGTCTGCGGAGGTACGAGATTGGCGTACGAGATCGTTGCTGAGGTTGCTGCTGGGGTAAGGGTTGCGTGGCTTTCTTATCCGTGAATAACTGTTCGGATTATTGAGTTGCTTTGATTTCTAAAGGAACTTTTCTGACTTTTGCAGATTTACATGCCGGCTGAGGGGACGCAGGATTTGCCACCTCCGGAGGAAGGCAACGCCACGACGACCACCGGGACGTCCGCTGACGGGGGTTCGGCGCCAGGACCCATGAACACAGGAGCGTAGGAGTCTGGTGTTGCCCCTGCGATCAACCCACCTCCGGAGGGCTCCGCAGACGGACAGGTGGGTGTTACCCCCGGTGACCAGGCATAGAGTATCGCTGGTTGGTCCTATCTTCTTTTTGGTGAGACTTAGAGAGAAACATTTCTTGAACCATTTACGCTGTGTGCTTTCTGGATGCTTGTAAGATACACTGAGCCATAAGACTTCTCGGCTTGGTTGATTGGTGTTACCTTCGGGCTTTTTCCTTCTCGGATTCGATCAGTGTCTTGGCGTTCTGCCTAGGTATCTCCGCTTGTTATGTGCGAGGGTTTGGTTTCGTGTGTTAGGGCGGAGGTTTGGCGAGCACTGATCGTGTGCCTTCGCTGCGTAGGTTCCTCCGGATTTTGGGCCCGCCATTTTTAATGTGGTTCCGCCGATGTCTTTGAATCGTCAAGATTTTTTCATGACGGGAGCCGGTTGGATTAATCGAGGGGCAAAATCCTCATGCAACATTTGATAGGATTTGGTGGTGGAGAGTGGCGAAGTATGATCGGTCAGTTCAAAGGTCGCGCCAACTCCTCCGGACCGCTGGCCGCGGGAGGCGGACTGGGGAATCCGGAGGTAGTAGTGGATTGCTTATTCCGAAGGAGGAACCGGTGGAGATAGACACGCGTGATCTCCGGCAATGTTTTCACTCGAGGGTGCTTGAAGGCGATTTGCCACTTGTGGTAAAAAGCTAGCGAGGTTCTTGGAGCGTCCCAATCCTCATTGATGACAGCGATGATGAGACCGACGCAAATCGGCGGCCTCCTCCGGAGGTGATAGTTATTAGCGACGACGAAGGCGACGAATATGTTGCTGGTCGTGAGATAGTTATCACGGACGTGGAGGAATTTGTTGGCATGGTTGCGGAGGAGCTTGTTGACGACATATTGGAAGGGGTCGTGCAATCTATGGCTGCGGAGGTGACTCGACCACGATCTCGGCGGAAGCGTGGTCGAGTGTTGCATTATTATGTTGACCCTCATGGTCGCCTGAGGAGGTGACTTGTAAAGGAAACTTTTAACTTGTTGTTGTTGATGAAAGTTGTGCTTGTTCGCGGGGGTAATGAAATGTGGTAGTGAAACGCAGCGGCGCCCAACTCTTCAAAAGCGAGGCTCGCGTATGTTTTGCAGAGGTAGTAAAGCGCAGCGACGCCCAACTTTTCAAAAGCGAGGCTCGCGTATGTTTTCGGAGGTAGTAAGAGCGCAGCGACACCCAACTTTTCAAAAGCGAAGCTCGCGTATGTTTTCGGAGGTAGTAAAAGCGCAGCGACACCCAACTTTTCAAAAGCGAGGCTCGCGTATGTTTTCGGAGGTAATGAGAGCGCAGCGATGCCCAACTTTTCAAAAGCGAGGCTCGCGCATGTTTTGCGGAGGTATAAAAGCGCAGCGACACCCAACTTTTCAAAAGCGAGGCTCGCGTAAGTTTTGCGGAGGTATAAGAGCGCAGCGACACCCAACTTTTCAAAAGCGAGGCTCGCGTAAGTTTTGCGGAGGTATAAGAGCGCAGCGACACCCAACTTTTCAAAAGCGAGGCTCGCGTAAGTTTTGCGGAGGTATAAGAGCGCAGCGACACCCAACTTTTCAAAAGCGAGGCTCGCGTAAGTTTTCGGAGGTAGTAAAAGCGCAGCGACGCCCAACTTTTCAAAAGCGAGGCTCGCGCATGTTTTGCGGAGGTGGAAAAGTTACAAAGACTTATATTTAGTTGATACAGGATCTTTTGCGCGAACTGTAAGCGGAGCTTAGCCTACATGTGTTTACATGGCGCCAGTCTGGCCTTTGGAACAACTATTTTATGGGGTGATTCCTGCCCTCTTCACCGGAGGTTCCGACTGATGATGAACCTTGGTTGCTAAGGTATTCCCGGAGGTTGTAGAGCCGCGGAGGATAGCTGCGTCGCGGCAGTCGTGAGCGGGCAGTGTCTAAAACCAAGCACTAGTTTGCTTGCATTTGCCTGCTTGGACTTTGATTCTAGTGCTGCTTTTCCTGGGTTCCCAGCGATGGTATGTGCAGTGCCAGATGTCAAGTTGTGGCCTTGCGCGTGACTGTATAAAGCTGCTGGGTTTGGCCGCGGAGGTGGCTGTCGGAGGGTGTGTGCAAGTGGCAGGTGGTAAGGGTATTGCGCTTCATTCTCCCGACCTTCGGAGGAATTAGGCGCGGAGGTTGCGGCGGCATTGTTTTGGGGCCGGGCCGGAGCGGTGCTAAAGTGGCTACACCGAATCAAGATCTTCGGCTCAAACACCGGCTTAGGCCCTCCTTCCCGGCTCCTTTCATTCCTATAGGTTTTTGCTAATGGTCGACATGGCTTGATGTGTTTTGTTTTGGCTATTGGATCTTGCTTATATAAGCGTGTTTTGATGGTACTAGAGTTGGGCTGATGTAAAGGCTTGTGATTTGGTTTGAATGCTTGGGAATTGTAAGGTACTGGGGTAGCTGTAGTAGTTAGGTGGGCGTACGAAGCTTTTAATTCGCCATTTTGGTTTGTACGGCGAGGGTTTAATGGGTAAAGGCTATATATGAGGGTGTGCTGGCTGCGGGTGAGGGGTTGAGACTTAGTGTTGAACGGAGAGGTTTTGGGACTGAGCTCTATTGATTGTATGTGGGAGAAACTCTGTATCACTGGCTTTGGTTTTGGGTTAACGGGTGCGTTGCAGTGGTGCTCTTTTTGTGTGAACTTAAAACTGGATGCTGATAGTTTTGAGGAGCTGGGTGTAGGGTTGATCGATGTCTTGGAGCTCTTTTTGTTTGGGTGGCGGATATCGTACCTCTGCTCCTCGCCCTCTGCGGGGGTCGAGGTGGAGTTTGCTTTTTATTGCAGCCCCGGCCCGACGGCGGGGGTCTCGGAATTTTGGAATTTTGGTACGTCCACTCCTCGCCCTCTCGCGGGGTCGAGGTGGGATTTGCTTTCATCGCAGCCCCTGGCCCGACTGGCGGGGGTCTGCGGAATTTGATTGCTCCGCTCCTCGCCCTCTGCGGGGGTCGAGGTGGAGTTTGCTTTCATCGCAGCCCCTGGCCCGACTGGGGGGGGTCTGCGGAATTTGATTGCTCCGCTCCTCGCCCTCTGCGGGGGTCGAGGTGGAGTTTGCTTTCATCGCAGCCCCCCGCCCGGCCGGGGCGGGGTCTCGCGGAATTTGATTGCTCCGCTCCTCGCCCTCTGCGGGGGTCGAGGTGGAGTTTGCTTTCATCGCATCCCCCGGCCCGACCGGGGGGGGGTCTCGGGAAATTTGATTGCTCCGCTCCTCGCCCTCTGCGGGGGTCGAGGTGGAGTTTGCTTTCATCGCAGCCCCTGGCCCGACTGGCGGGGGTCTGCGGAATTTGATTGCTCCGCTCCTCGCCCTCGGGGGTTGAGGTGGAGTTTGCTTTCATCGCAGCCCCGGCCCGATCGGCGGGGTCTCGCGGAATTTGATTGTTCCGCTCCTCGCCCTCTGCGGGGTCGAGGTGGAGTTTGCTCATCGCAGCCCCCGGCCCGACCGGGCGGGGGGTCTGCGGGTTTGATTGCTCCGCTCCTCGCCCTCTGCGGGGGTCGAGGTGGAGTTTGCTTTCATCGCAGCCCCTGGCCCGACTGGCGGGGGTCTGCGGAATTTGATTGCTCCGCTCCTCGCCCTCTGCGGGGGTCGAGGTGGAGTTTGCTTTCATCGCAGCCCCTGGCCCAAGTGGCGGGGGTTTGTGGATGGGCTTGCGTCGGGGTGACCTTCGGCTGGGGTCGATTGTCGGCCCGAGGCAATCCCTGCATTTATAGCGGCTGCTGATGAGGGCAAGGCATAGCCTAGTCCGTTTCAGCGGTGGTTGACATGCAAATCTCAGGGAAATAAAACTTTGCTATATTACATAATTTTCTTGCCTCATTAAAAAACCTCATGCCCGGACATAAGGAAAAAGAGTGCAAGGATAGTCTATGTATGCGAAGGAGAGAAAGGAAAAAACGATGCGAAGGTAATGATTACATAGTTCTTTGTGAGATGCTAAGGGTAGTACTTGCGGAGGTCGTCGATGTTCCATGTGTGCGGTAGTTCGCGACCTTCGGCGTCGGAGGTGGAACGAGCCTTGTCTTGCGAGCTTGTGATAATGTAAGGGCCAAGCCACTTGTCTTGGAGCTTGCCTGCCATCTTCGCGTTACGCTCCGATCAAAACCATGTCTCCTTGGCGGAGGTCACGTGGTGAGACCTTCTTGTCTCTCCACCTCTGGGTTTCAGCCTGGTAGCTGCGGAGGTTGTTGACTGCTTTGCACCTTACTTCTTCGAGTAGGTCCTTGTCAAGCGCTTCATCTTGGGTGTTGGTATCGGAGGTAGTTCTTGGTGACCCGTGGCGGAGCTCTCCTAGGAGCACGGCTTCTTCTCCATAGAGCAGCTTAAATGGAGTGATGCCGGTGGCCCTGCCATCGGAGGTGTTGTGAGACCAAATGACAGTGATGAGCTCCTCCGCCCATTTGCCCAGTGGCTTGTCTGTGAGGTTCTTTTTGATTCCTTGCAGGATGATTGCATTGGCCCTTTCGACTAGCCCATTGGACTGCGGATGTCTGACTGAGGCGAAATGGATTTTGGTGCCGATTTGGAAACAAAACTCTTTGAAGGCGAAGCTATCGAACTGGGTTCCATTGTCAACTGTGAGATCCCTTGGGACGCCGAAGCGACATACGATCTGTTGCCAGAAGAACTTATGTACCGTAGCAGAGGTGATGGTGGCAAGCGCCCGAGCTTCGATCCATTTGGTAAAGTACTCCACCGCTACCACCGCGTAGCGGAGCTTTCCGGGAGCAGTCGGTAGGGGTCCAACCAAATCCATGGCACAACGCTGCCACTACAAGAAAACTAGGATAGTATGACAAAGGCAAAGTGTCATGTAAAGTACAAAAATCGTCATATAAAGATCTTCGTGACGAAAAGTAATCGTCACTCCGGTCGTCACAAATCGACCGTCAAAAAAAGTACCTCGTGACGATTTTATGCACAACCGTCACAAAATGTCAAGACTTTTTGTGATGGAGAGCAAATGTCGTCACATAAAGTAACCTTTTATGATGCCTCTTAGTGTCACGTATTGTGTGGTCAACGCGTCACATAATCATCTTGTCGTCATGAAAGGGGTTACGGAGGTCGAGACTCCAACAAGATTTTGTGACGACGGTTGCGCGTCATATAATGTATGTTAGCTTTCATGACGGGTTGTTCTGTCATATAACGTATGTTCACTCGGGGCATTTTAAGACGACTGTACGGCGTCACAACCAAAGGCATCTTCTGTGACGACATGCATTCATGTTTCATCCCATCACAATACACAGGTTGATAGATTTATACCAGCCAAGAAATCATCCACATGATTCACATCACAATTCACAAATCATAGTCACTATAGGTCTCAAGTCATAATGCATACACAAAAATTAACAGGTTCTAGCACCTATTCCACTTCCAGCCCAAAGCTCCAGGTTCCACCACAAAGGTACAAACATTCTAACAAAGTTCCAGGACAAACATGGTAGCAAAATCTTAGGCGCAAAGGCCTCATCCTCACACATTCGAGGACAGACAAGGTAGCAAAAGCCTAGGCGCAAAGGCCTCATCCTCACACACTGCATTTCTACCTACCTCACTCTTTCTGAAGTTTTAGGAGAGTTCGCATGAGTGCATTAGTCTCTTTAAACTTGGTATGCATCCCCTTCACTTCTTCTTGGGTCTCCCGGAGTAAAATTTGGGCCTCATCCTCAAAAACTGCATTCATACCTAACTCAATCAAAGTTTCAGGACAGCTCGCAACAATTCATTGGTCTCTTTGAACTGGGTATGCATCCAGCGCCAAGTTGCTACACCAAACAAGTGTAAATATATTTGCATTTATTAGTTCCACCTCATTATTTGATCAATATGTGATCCTTCCATAACCTTGTCCTGTATTATTAAGGAAACAACTTAGCTATACAAATAGTAGCAATAGTTATTGTAGGTAAAAAAACAATACATACATTTGGTGTAGATAAAATAGTACATAAAGATGGACAAAGGAATTTCAGTGAGCTGAATTGAATTCTGTTCTAGCCTCAGGAAGTTAATAACAAGTAATAGTTCTCAACTAAGACTAAAATTTTCTCTCAATTTCAATAGAATATTGATTGAATTATGCAAATGAGCATGTTAAATTACCCTCAGTTCTATGTCATATCTGCAGTATATTAGAGTTATGATAATCTTATCTACTAATTTGTCTAATCTTATCTACTAATCATAAGTTAGGGTCTGCACATCCTGCCCACCTAAAATTAGAAAAGCTAGGCTAAAGCTGCTGCTGCTGCTGCTGGACCGATGCTAAACTAGAAATTGTAGCTGTTGCTGCAAGTAAATGAAATGCATTTCTTACAAGAAACAAAAGAACGAGGCACAACATAGATGTGGTTAAGGTTGTAAACTCCAGCCTGCAGCAAAAGCACAGCTCCTCTTGCTGAACAAACAACACTGAACTCATGTTGTAGGGCGAACTGCTGCTGCAAGGCTAGATGCTACTGCCTGACATGCAAATCAGATACACAAGATAGCTACTGCTGTCGGCACAAAAAAAACTGCACACTTAAATAGTCATCATGTGCAGCTGCTAGTAAATAAAAAAAAAACAGCACACTTAAATAGTCATCATGTGCAGCTGCTAGTAAATAAAAAAAAAAACTGCACACTTAACTGAACTGCTTTGCTATTGCAGTACTACACTTGTCGTTGAACACTTGATGCAAGAGAAACATTGAAGCCAGCTCTTTAGAAACCGATACAGCTGAACTGATACTGCTGTAGAGAAACACTAGCTGCTCTGTTAGAACCAAGAAGCAAATGTGGCTTAGCTGCTATCAAATAAAACCAAGAAAGCTGAAAACATATAATGGTGAGCTCCTGCTCATGAATAAAACAAAGCTGAAAATAATAATTGTGGTTCAATATAATACATGTATAGAGTAGTAAGGGACCGTCTACAAAGTCTCACTTTCAATCAGGTCATTAACAAAGAGAGCATATAGGCCTGTGCTAGAGTATATGAAATTAAAATGTACTAAAAATCACTATGACAATCCTTAGCAAGTTGTAATATGCTTCTTTCGGAATGTCTAGAACCCATTCCAATATTGATAATGTGCTATATATATATATATATATATATATATATATATATATATATATATATATATATATATATATATATAAGCAATCTACTGCAGAGCAATGGAGGCTGAAGAATCTCCCAAGCCCATAGAAAGCAGAGCAACCTCCTCCAATGGCGGTCGGCTATTTATATCCACCTCTCTCGTCCCCAAATCTCTTTTCCATCCAAACCCTCCTTCTCCTCCAGCCACCACCACCACTACCACAGTCTGACCGTCCTTCTCTCCCTCCTCCCATCCAGCCACCACCACCACTACCACCGTCCTCTCTCCTCATTCCTATCCCCGTCCTCGTTCCATACCCGTCCCCCCAAAATCACGCCATTGTCCCCAGATTCCAGAAATAGACATCACCCAAAATAGAAGCTGCAGGAGACACACTTCACCTTGAAACTGTTTTCGCCCGCCGTGAATTCTTCACTGGTTTTGCCCAAAATAGAAACTGTTTTGCTCGCCGCGACATAGCAACCTCTGCGCAGTGGAGCGGGACGACGGACGGCGCAGGCTATGGGACGGCGGAGCAGGCGGAGTAGGCTGCGTGACGGCAGAGCGGGTGAGTAGGCTGCCTGACGGCGGAGGGGCGGCGCTGGCTGGGAGTTTGGAGGATTTGGGGGGACTTGGGGGCGGCACTGCTTGCGGGCCGATTATATATGACAATGCGTATTACCAAAATGTCCTTGTCGGTTTCTTTGCGAGATGCAGTGCAGTCCATGCGGGCAGGGCAAAATGGTAACTTCTCTGCCAAATTGTGGAGTGGGGAAGGCGCTGGCAGCAAAAATTTCACAGTGCGCGCCTACGCTCTACGAAATTCCCGCCCAAACACTCTACGTTTCCCTTTTTCCTTTTCTTATAAGCGCCAAACTACATTTTTCTCTCTCTTTAAAAATATATTTAATATAAATGCAAATCATAATATAAATGCATAAATAAATTTACAATAATTTTAATTAATTGAACAATAGATCAATGGGCAAAGTTTCACACCATTCCGAATCTTTTTAGGGGAAGACTCAATTCAATGTATAATTTGAAGTCGTGCGGAAATTCAATTAAATTGATAAAATTACCAAACTAATTCAGAAAAATATGAAACTTGGTGGTTGCTTAACACATGGCATTTGCAAGGCTGAGAAGAAGTTTGAGACCAATACGACACTGGAAAGCACGTGGACCACAGAATTCCGAATAACCTAAGTGTATAGTCATGATTCGATTAAAGGTTTCATATACCTTTGTGAAACATGTAGGCTCTGTCTATGTCAAGATGACTTGAAATTTTTTTGGCAGTCATCTACACCCAAAATATGGTCGCACATAAGATCTTAAGTTTTTCTGATAATTATTATATTTTTCTTCATACTACGTGAGACAAAATATGGTGAATTATAGATAGAAAACACAAGAATTTTGCACCGTCCTCCACAAAGATTTGTCTCCTAAGGCACAAGAAACCATTTGGCAAAGTTAGGCGCCGTTTCGAATCTTTTGAGGGTAGACTTAGTTTAACGTATAATTACTCGGTGAAGTTGCGTAGAAATTCAATTAAACTGAAAAAAGTACTAAACCAATTTAGAAAAATCTCAACCTTGGTGGTTGCTTTACACTGGGTATTTGCAAGCCTGAGAAAAAGTTGGAGACCAATACGACACTGTGAAGCACATGGAACTCAGATATTAGAACTTCAAACATAATTTTATGGCACTAAGTAATTTCAAATGAAAAAGTCATCAACAACATAATTGTAAAGCTCATTGAGATTTACAAACATTGTTTTGGTCATTTGTTCATTCGACAAAGTGATAGTAATATTGTTCACAAAATTGACACATCTCTCTTATAGTTCCATAAACTATGAGAGAGATGTGTAAAATTTGTGAACAACGTTATCATAACTTTGTCGTATGAACAAATGACCAAAATAAAATGTGTAGATCTTGATGAGTTGTACAACCTTTATGTTTATGACTTTTTTGGTTGAGATCATTTCGGGTTTTAAAATTGGGTTTGAAGTTGTCATTTTTTAAAATTAAAAATTCGAGTTATTCAAACTTTGTCACATGAAAAGATGGCCAAACAAATAAGTTAACTGGATACATCTTGATTTTATAAAAATTTGAGAAAAAAATCATGACATTTGGAGGTAGTATGTGGGAGAAAAACCGGTTACAAGTTTCAACCAGAGATTAAAAAGAGAAATCGTTCATGCCCTGCCTTTCGTTTTCCGGTGAACTTCCATCGAACCTTCGGCGAGGTTTTCCGGCTTGTTCTAGCATCCCTTGTAGAAACCGTCACCGCTCAGAGCTTTGTCGTATCGTCCTCTACTCCGGCACGCCCTTCTAATTGCTAACCCATGATCCTTTCATCGTTTTCCTAACTATTCTTTCCCTTTTCCGACGAGGAGCTCCATGGCCGGCCTTGTTCTCTATCTTCTCCGGCTGCTCCCGCAAATCCAACTCGCTTGCTCGTTTGGGCATCAGCCTCGCGTCCAACTTCACCTCTCAGTGGTTGCGTGGCTCCTTCCTGCGTGGCGCTCGACCCATGCATCCATGTCCATCGAGTGCAGCAGTAGCCGCCGGTTGCTTGTGCCCTGCCCAGCGAGACCGTGAGGGCTCTGCGTTTTCCACAGCGCCGTGCGCCCCTGGCAGGCCAAGCCCCGCCCAAGACCCCTCCCTACCGCATGAAGCGCAGTACAGCTGCAGTCAGCCGTGGCCATGGTCTGCACAACAAGGAACGAGAAGGGAGGAGGAAGAAGATGATGGTAATTACAAGTTTGCCACTGGATCTTTTATTCTCCGCCGTTTATCTGTTTTAACTTCGATTTAGTTCATTCTTCTTGTATAAAACGTGTTGATGCGAGCTACATGTTAATGTCGATGCTCACACGTTTTTTAATTTTATGATTTAAATCTTAATTAATTTTTTTTATATCTATGCAACTAGTTTCATAACTAAAAGCAACAAAGGTTTTAAATGTTGTTTTATATATACAAAATATACCAATATGGTTAATTGCTATCACCATTGTGTTTCTATAAATTATAATTTGTTTATCTTAAACTCACATCATGTACTTCGAGTAGGTGTTCACTCGTCACTTCTTTTGGTAAAGTTAATGTTTAGTTTGCTTAAATATACAACAATATTTGTATTTATGGCAAGATTTGAATTGGCTTCTAAATTAAATTATGATTTGTCCAATATAAATTAATAAATCCTTCATGATTTGTTCAAATATAATAAATCAAGCTTTTATATGTTTAAACAATTTAAAGCTCTTGAATTTAAACTAAAAATGGATTTACAAATAAAAATGAAAAAAGAAAAGAAAAAGGAAAAAAACATCTCTCAGCCCTACTCTTTTAGGCCTAGCCCATCTACTCCACCCGTGCCCCCTCTCACTTCCACTTGGGCTGAGGCCCAGAGCTAGGCCCAAGAGACATGGTCAAGGGTCTAGCTCCTACTAGGGTATTTTATGATGTTGGGGGTCGTCATATTTGATAAAACATTCAGTGACACTCTACAATCGTCACATAAAAATTATATGAATCGTCATAAAAACCAAACCGTCAATCGGCTCTCGGCGCATGACAATTTGTGACGAAGCTTGGTACCTTTATGTGACACAAGAAACGTTGTCATCATAAATAGTTATGGCTCCCATCAATTTATGACAACACATATTTTTGCGTCATATTATGGTACATTATATGACAGAATCAGGCCCCGTCTTGAGGAAGTTTGTCATAAAAAGACATATTTCTTGTAGTGTGCATTGGCCATGTTGGGCAGATCAAAGTGGTCGGAGCCCCGGGTCTGTTTGAATGGTTGGCAGCCCGCTGGCAACCTTCGCAGTGTCGCACCAGCAAGGAAGCGTCGGACAAAGTGGTGGGCCAATAGAACCCTTGTCTGAATGCCTTTCCAACTAGAGCCTTTGGGCCATTGTGCGAGCCACAGATGCCCTGGTGGATTTCTTTGAGTATGGCGATACCTTCGCTTGTGGCGACGCATTTTAGCCAAGGAGCTGTGACCGAGGCCTTATACAGGTTACGGCCTTCGATTTTATACCCTCGCGCTCTTTGAATCATTCTTTTTCTTCTTCCTTCGATTCGGTTCATAGAACCCTTTGATGTAAGCTATGATAGGGGCCCGCCAATCTTCGCCGGATATGATGTTGACCATTCTCACCGGAGGTGTGTTGCGAGCAATTGCGGGTCTTTGCGAAGGTCTCAAAGAAGACGTCCGGAGGTAGTGGAGTTAATTGAGCTGCGGCCTTCGCTATTTCGTCTGCCTGCTGTTCTCCTTCTCACCGCGAGGATGGACTTTGTGGTGATGCCCAAGAAGAAAGCTTCGTTTTGCGGACGGTGTGAAGGTATTTCGTAGCTCGGATCCTTTGCCTTGAAAGTTTTCTCGATGTGGCCGGCGATCACCCGAGAGTCGGTCCGGATGATCGCCGGCGCACGAAAGGGCACGAAGCTTCACGAGGGCCAAGAGGACGGCTTCATACTCAGCAGAGTTGTTGGTGCATTGAAACTCGAGTCTTGCGGCCTATCTGAGCTGGACTCCCGAAGGTGAAGTTAGGATTGCTGCGATTCCGGCCCCTTGGGTGCCCCACGCTTTGTCCACGTGCACTGTCCACGGAGGTTCGATGTCTTCTGCCTTGTTGTGAGGATCTGGGGTCCAGTCTACAATGAAATCTGCTAGAGCTTGCGATTTAATCGTATGTCTGCCAACGAAGGTTAATGTGTAATCGCTGAGTTGTGAAGCCCACTTGGCGATTCTGCCCACTGCCTCTGGGTTTCTGAAGATGTTATCCAAAGGGCATGCGAAGGTATTGTGATGGGATGAGACTGAAAATAGTGCTTGAGCTTCTTTGCAGCCATAACCACCGCATATGCGATCTTTTCGAGCTTTGAATAATGCTTCTTGGGACCTTCGAGGACCTCTGATACGTAATACACGGGCATCTGTCGTCTTTGATGTTCCTCGAGGGTTTCTTTGACCAAAACGGCACTGACTGCGTGAGGCGAAGCTGTGACGTATAGCAGTAGCGGTTCCGAAGGTTCCGGGCTTGCGAGGGTTGTTAACTTGAGTAAGTACTGCTTGAGACTATCGAAGGCAGCCTGCTGGGTGGGGCCCCACTTGAAAGGTTCGCAGGTTTTGAGTACATCAAAGAAGGGCAACCCCTGCTCTGCAGACCGTGATATGAATCTGCTAAGCGAAGCCAACCGACCGGTTAGGTGCTGAGCAGACTTCCTTGACGTCGGAGGTGACATGGAAACGATTGCTTCTATTTTTGTTGGATTGGCTTCGATTCCTCTAGCTGAGACAAGACATCCCAGAAGCTTCCCTTTGCTGACTCCGAAGATGCACTTCTCGGGGTTGAGCTTGAGCTTCGCCTTTTTAAGCTTGTCGAAGGTTCTAGCCGGATCGGCTATATGGTTGGTTCTCGAGTTTGCTCGGATCACAATGTCATCAACATAAGCCGAGACTGTTGGATCATCTTTGAAGACCTCCGCCGTCATGCGGGCGAAGGTTGGGCCTGCGTTGCGGAGCCCCTCAGCCATTCTTCTGAAGCAGAAAGTGCCATCGGGGGTGATGAAGCTTGTCTTTTCTTCGTCGTCCTTGTTCATCCAAATTTGATGGTAGCCGGAGAAGCAATCGAGCAGAGATAAAAGCTCACAACCCGCAGCAGCGTCCACAAGGGTGCTTATCCTGGGTAATGGAAAGCAATCTTTTGGACATGCCTTGTTGAGACTTGTGAAATCAACACACATTCGCCACTTGAGGTTCTTCTTTTGTACCAATACCACATTAGAGAGCCAGGTTGGATATTTGACCCTGCGAATAACCTCCGCTTTTAGCAGCCGATCTACCTCCGCTTTGGCGGCTTGTTTCCTTTCTTCCGACATTTTGCGGAGCTTTTGCTTTATCGGAGGATGATCTTTGCTGACGTTTAGGTGATGCTCGATGAGTTTTCTATCTACGCCGACGAGGTCCGAAGCCGACCATGCGAAGGCATCGCTGTTATTGCGGAGGAACTGGATGAGTTGAGCTTCAAATTCGGTATCTAACAGAGCGATATGATGACTTTCTTTTCGGGATCGTCGGGGAATAGCTGAATCTTTTTTGTTTCTTCCTCCGCTGCGCGCGAAGGTAACCGAGGCTACGTCTATTTTCGGCTCGCTTCTCGTTGCTCTTTTCGTTCTTCTTCTTCTTCTTTGTCTCTGCTCCTTCTCCTGCCGAGGCAATGGACGTTTTCTGCCCGGAGTGGCCGCTTGCTCCACTATTCCGGCCGTGTTTTGGTCTCCGTAGACGGCTACAATACCTCCGGCGCTGGCATTTTCATGCGAGAGGTAGCCGGGATGAATTGCGGCATTGAGCAGTTGATGGTGCCCCTCCGAAGATGGCGTTGTAGTTGTATGGGATATCAACTACGTCGAAGGTGATGTGCTATGTGCGGGCGATGGTTTTGTTGCCGAAGGATACTGGTAGAGAGATTTTTCCGATTGCTCTAATCTGCTGGCCTCCGAATCCGAATAGTGGATGTCCTGCCGGTTGGAGTTTATTTTTGTCGAGCTTCATGCCATCGAAGGTGGATGTGAATAAGATGTCGGCGGAGCTGCCATTGTCCACAAGGATTTTGGTCACTGTCCCGGCTGTTGACGGTTGTTAATGATCAATTTTATATGTCAACCAGAGAGAGAAAGAGGGGTATAATCTGTTCACCATCATAGACTTAGGGTTTAAACTGACAAATTCCACAAGTTTTGGTGAATATGTGTTTTCGCAGGGGATTATCAGGAAAACATCCAAGGAGGCCCACATGTCATGATTACATAGAGAGAAAGACCGAACGGGTAAAATTGTATACTCTAGAAGACTCCAGAAGGCAAACCCTGGAAGCGGAGCCCCACCTGGCATAGGGGTGGGTCGGCCGACTCCCAGGGTGGGTCGGCCGACTGGCCACCTCCACCAATCAGGTGGAGGCTCGCGGATCCTGCCTCCACCGACCTTGAGGAGCAATATTTATCGTCCGTTTAGGTCGGTTTGATCCGATAGCTGTGGTGCATCCTAGGGGGCTATATATTCGAGCCCCCCGGCCCCGGCTAAACCCAAATTCATTCTAGAATTCATTATTCGAGGGTAGCCATCGGCAAAGCCGGGGTTTAGAGAGAGATCTCCACCGAGAGAATTAGAATAGCTACTCTAGATCTTCAAGTTCTACATAGGTTTAGACTAGATAGAGGAAGAATCGGGCGCTGTGCTCGGAATTCCGGATCTTCATCATCGAATTGGTATTATCTTGTATCTATTCTTGTGACGTTATTCTAATATCATTATGTTTCTATTTATTATGTTCCTAGTTTATTCTAGTTACGCATTTGATATGGTTATGATTGGTAATAAGTTTATGTATATGTTTGCAAAGCGCTTAGCTCTCTTCGCGGGAGGGTTAGGTGGTAGATTTCATGTAAGCATGGTGCTTAGATGCCGTTCACTGCAAATGCACCCTATTGGCCGGGTCGTGTGGTAGATCGCGAAAGTGACGGTTCCGTTGAGTCCTCTCGTATTCCATCCCCGTTGATAGGTCTAGCGGAACTAAAGTTGCGTAGTAAGTCCCGCTATGTCTTGGCTTGTTATAGCAATGATCCTTATACATAGATGAAGAGTCTTTTGTGCTATATATGATAGTGTAGAGTTGGAGTAGATGAATGACTTAGTAGATTAGAACCTACATAGGATTTCTATTTCTTGTGCTAATCAGATGTCAACCTACCTTTGTGAGTAGTCTATATCTAATCTCTGTGTGATTTATACCCCGAGCTTATTACTTTATATTCCCTTATTTATCATGGTTTACCCCTCGCCAAAGTATGTGACTTTGTGCAATCAATCACTCATAAGTAGTCGTGTTTAGCAAGTTTATCTCATTGTTTAAGTCCTTAGTTCTTTCCTTTGAGCTAAATATAAATAACGATACCGGAATACTTCTGGTAAAATGCTACGATGGTGTATTATCTGTTCGCTTGCGGATCCCATATTTTTCTTGACTAGAGGAGCAGTTTCTATACCAACACTTCTGGCGCCATGCTAGGGATGACAACTTAGCGTGAGTGGTGTTAGAAGTGTCAACAAGCATTTTTGGCGTCGTTGCCGGGGAACGGAATAAACTTTTAGAGAAAAATTGCTTAAGCAGATACTTAGAAAATGAGTGATTGTCACTAGTCACCTCTACTTTGGCACGTTCACCCCTGTTGTTTTCTTTGTTTATATTTTATACGGGGTATTAGCGGGATTGAATTTGATTCATTCAAAACTCTCGATCATCGAGTCGGTTCAATCAAGAAGGAAGCTCGTCACCAATTAAGATGGCTGAGAAGGCCTTACTGGAGTTCTCTGCTCCAACAATAGAGAACATCCGCACTGGTCCAGCAATACACACTAATATGGAGTTTGAGATCAAGCCAAGTCTCATCAACATGGTGCAAGCTATCCAATTCAGTGGAAAGGTACATGAAGATGCAAGTACACATTTACAGGACTTCATGGAAATTGGAAACACCATCGCCATAGAAGGAGTTAAAGAAGACCTCATACTTCTTCGCCTCTTTCCATTCTCACTAGTGGGAAGAGCGAAGCAAAGGGTTCTATGCAAATAAAGAAGATATAAATACATGGGCGGAGTGTTCCAAGGCCTTTCTAGCAAAATTCTTCCCAATAGGCAAAACCAATGCCTTAAGAGGAAAGGTTACCAACTTCCAACAGCAGAAGACGGAGATCATGTCAGAAGCATGGGAGCGTTTGCAAGGATACATCCAAGATTGTCCAAATCATGGAATGGAAGAATGGTTACTCATGCAAGGTTTCTATCATGGATTAACTCCGAAGACGCGAGAGCACCTAGATGCAACTGCTGAAGGATCATTCTTATCACTCACTCTTGGGAGAGCTAAAAGACTCATGGAGAAGATAGCAGATAATCAAAGCTGGTCCCAAGACAACATTCAAGATTGCCACCAAAGTGAAGAAGCAATAGAAGAAGTAAATGCATTGTCAACTAAGATGGACACCTTACTCCACTGGCTTGACCAGAGGGCCAAGTATAAGGAAGATCAAAGGGCAATTGAAGCAACGTATAAACAGAATTCAAGTCCCGCCGTGAGAAAGGTTCCACATTGGGTACAACCATCAATTAACCAAGGTACACAGTCAGGTAATTATGCAAAGCAACCTACTTTAAGAGAGTTGGTCCTACAACAGTCCAAGATCAACTCATCTATGGAGGATAGGTTGCTGCTAATGACAAAACCTTGGAAAATTTAAGTACTAAAATGGATAGTTTCTCATTGCCATTAATGATCAACTAGAGTTCAATAAAAAGATAGAAGCAAAGATAGCACAAATTGGCCGTTGCATTGCTGTTGCCACTAATCCTGAAAGCGGTGAGATCTATTACTACAAGAAGAGGGAGTTCCACCAGAGATCCTCCCTATCCAAAAGGGGCAAGAAGGCCATCCGTGCTACCACCAGTGGCAGAAGAAGAGAACTTCCAACCTGAGACAGAAGTATTACCACAAGAGCCAGTACAAGATCAGGAAATGAGACAAAATTTTCGTGATACAAACTACTTACCGTTCCCTAGGAGGAAGAGAGGACCATAACAGACAGATGAGCAGTTTGGTAAGTTCGTGGAGGTAATTCAAAAGTTATATGTCAATATACCTCTGCTGGATGCCATACAGGTCCCCACTTATGCCAAGTACATACGAGATATTCTTAACAAGAAGAGACCACTGCCATCCAATGAAGTGATCAAGCTAACCGAAGAATGTAGTGCGGCCATCCTCAACCAACTACCAGAAAAGAAGAAAGATCCAGGATGTCCCACTATCGACTGTACAATTGGAGATCAATATTTCAATAATGCACTCTGTGACCTTAGAGCAAGTGTCGGTGTGATGCCCGCAGCAGTCTACTACAAGCTCAACCACACTGCACTTGAGCCAACATCAATGTGTCTCCAATTAGCCGACCAATCAGTTCGTTATCCGTTGGGCATTGCTGAAAACATTCCAGTCAAGATAAGAGAGTTCTTCGTGCCAGTAGACTTTGTAGTACTGGATATGCATCCAGACTCAAAGGTGTCACTCATCCTTGGGAGACCCTTCTTGAGCACCGCCAATGCACACATTGATGTCGGGAAGGGAGAAATCAAGTTCACTATAAATGGGCAAGAAGAGCAATTCGCATTCAAGTCGAAACAAGAGCTCAACAAATCTGCAAAGATGGTAGAAGAAGATCGAGAAAGTGCAACCACCGAGACGAGAGGATGCATCTGCGGGATCATCGGCGGAATAAATATTTTGGAAGGTCCAATTCGGAGGACTTTAAGAATCCGAATCCTCGCCGGAGGTAACTCGGTATTTATCCGCATTTTAAATTGCATCTCCTATAATTTTCTTAGACATATTTATTTTTAGCATTGCATTATAAAAATTCTCCACCCCATATAAATAATTTTACAAAGTGTGACAACCCGTCAAAAATATTTTATCATGGCGGCACAAAAACTTATCATTTCATGCATTTAAATTAGTTTACCTTCATTTAAATTTCTGCATTGTTTATAATTTTATCATGGCATTTAGTGCTTGGTGGGTCCCTCACCATGGGTCCCACATGTCATAGACTACACCTCACATACATCAAATCACATAATTTCATCCACTTCCACTCACCTCCACTATCCTCTCTTTTCCACCTCCAATTCCACTCAACCGACCAAAATTTATGGATGGAGGAAAGATCACGCAATGGCATGTGAAGGGGCAGCAACATTGGCCACCCTGGGTGGGCGGCCGACCCCACCATTGGGGCGGCCGACTCTCCCCCTCCTCCTCTATAAATAGGCCTCCTCCCATGGCTTCCATGCACCACCCACACTCCAGAATTTTAGCCAAACCTTCTGCTCTCGACTTCGTGTTTTCTGGAGAGAGTTAGAGAGAAGAGGAGAAGAGTAGGAAGAGAGAAGAAGTGAGAGAGTGAGCAAGAGTTTAGTAGCAAGTGAAGAGAAGGGATAGTGCTGAGTAGATCATCACAAAATTAGTGGAGATGCTGCCCAAATAGGTTAAAGAAAATTTAAAATCAAGGGGAGGTTCTGTCAAAATCAAGACCTGAAGTTTAGAACTTTTTGTCATGAAGAACGACTAACCCCTGGACCGCGACTCGGACGGCTAACCACTAACCTTGTGCTAATCCTTCTCTCCACTAGTGTTTGTTTTTGTTTGTTTTGAGATACTTGCGGGATGAAGGTCGTTTTGCGGGAATCTCGGGAACCTTCAGAAAATCGGGACAAGAAGTGCATCCCGCGAAACTCGGTGGCTGGTTCCGACATGAGTGTCGACCCACCACCAGAAGCACCAGAAGTACCTCCAGCAGCACCTGCAGCAGCACCAGCATCTCAGAGAGTTCTCATGAGAACATTCGACCTCGCCCTGAGGACAGCCCAGGAGAAGGAGATATACAAGAAGCTCAAGAACAAGCGTTTCATCCACACGCCAGTCATCGATCCGACACTTCTGCTAGAAACAGGTATGGCTCATGAATTTGACACAATTTTTCCGCTAGTTGGTTGGACTTCCTTTGCAAACCTCACTGAGAAAGGGATTAGGTTCTTGACCATAGAATTCCTTAGCACCCTTCGATACACAGACAATGGAGTTTATTTTAGAATGTTTGCTTTGGAATATTCTGTCTCTTGGAGAAACCTTAGTGACCTCCTAGGTTTCCCTCAAGATGCTCTCATAGACTTAAATGCAGCACTAGGTGATTTTGATGCACATAGGTTTTGGAGCAGCATTTCTAGAGCACCGTATCACTTAGCGCACCGCACCGCAGACAGGAGCCACCTTTTTCCCACGATATGATGAAAGCAAGATCAGAATAGCCGACTTACAGTTGCTGTACGCGGCTGTCAAGAAACAGAAAGTGTCTCTTGTCCATCTCCTAGTGAACCATTGGATAAGTGTCCCCGGTTACAAAGTAGGAAGTGTAGCTGTTTGCTCGCTTATCACTCGCATTGCCACAAGCTTGAAGTTATTAGAGGGAGCCACTTTTGAGTACATTGAACATCATAGAGAATTTTATGACCTCTACACTTTTGGCCAAGGTCACTTACTGAAGAAAGTGAATGATGTTTTTTTATGCAAAATATGGTGAAGCTGCGATCCGGTTACCTAACCCGGAACTGGCTTTGTATTATGGGCAAAACTATCATGTTGAGTTGCAGGCAGAACCAGTGAATGAGAGAGCACCTCGAAGAGTTCGCTCGGAGAGGGTGACAGGAAATCGTGAACCCACTTGGCGTGGTGCCGAAACCGCCCGAGAAGAACCGCGCATGCCGGTTTAATGAGTGGAATGTACCTCGGCACCACTCACTAAACTCATGGGTGTACCCACCACAGCCAACCACATCAACCATTCTATGGTTACTACCCACCATACAACACCCCGGGAACATCGAGCCGGGACCATCGAGCCGGGACTCTCACGGCCACCAAGATACTCTTATGACCCCTTTGGTACCACCGATGAAGAAGAAGAACCCCACCAAGACTTTGAGCCACGTCGCCACTCCGATGCCACCGTTTCATTTTCACCCAGCAAAGCACTATGATGAACAAGTAGCCTTCCAGACAACACCACCGCCACTCGAATTGCCATGATCGAGGTGGAATGACCGGCTCCGGTGGAACCGAACACCACCCGGACACTAGGCACCATTCAAGAGAACCGGAAGAAGCCGCCTCCATGTTGCACGGCTTGGTGGACTGTTGCACATCCACTACCCACCACCGCCGCCGCAAGACTAGCTTGGGGAGGACCCCCATTATCAAGATAATTATTTCTTTCCTTTTGTTTTCAGTTTGTTTGTTTTACGCATTGAAAAAAAAAATCAGAAAAGCCTAGAAAAACCCAATAAAAATTTGCTTGCTGTTTCAAGAGTTTGCATAGTTTGCTTTCTTTAGAGTTTGCCTTAAGATGAAAACCAAATAAAAAGAGTGTGTAAGTTTGTTTTCAATTTAGTTTGCTATAAATAAAATTGTGTAGACTTGAGGACCGCATGATGGAAATGATGAATAGTTGCTCGCCTAATTCTTTGCAAGTACCTAGCTTTAAATTTGAGTTCTCCCAAGATTTGGATACACTTGTTTGACCACCGGATTTACTCTACACCTGAAACCCGTGGGAGCATATGCTTAAACTAGTCTAGGTAGTTGACGGACATGATATGATAATAGTCGAGCTTTCTTGTTCATGGTGTTCCAAAGTACCACTAAATTATGGAGATTTGTTTGTGAAAATTGTAAATATTTCATGATGAGTTCCTTATATAACAGAGAGTTAAAATTCCTACCACAGCTAAACTTATCATTAGAAAAGGAAGCCTCCTCATTTGTTAGGGCTCATGCTGTCGGCTGTGTTGTATCCTTATGAACTCATCATGCAGCTAAATCCTGGTTTCACACACATTCACCCCTGCTACTTCTACCCTGGAAGTACGCACCTCATAAAGCCTATTATTATTCATTGAAATTGTTCTACTCTTACACTGAGAGTGAACACCCAAAAATATTCCCCTTTTCATTTTGCTAGCCATTTATCCAAGATCAATGCTCCAAGTATCAATTGTTATTTCCGATGTGAAGTTGTCAATTGAAGAAGTGTTCCATTCAAGAAGTATTTCATTCCTTTTTGGCTGCAAGAATTTAAAAAAAAATAAAAAGAAGAAGAAGAGAAAAAAGAGAAGGGAAAAGAAAAAGAAAGAAAGATTTATGAGCCCAGTCATTGTCAAGTTTCTAAAGTTCAAGTTTCCAAGTTCAAAGTTCCAAGAAGTTCAAGTGTTGAAGTAGTTCCAAGTTTCATCCAAATAAAGGAGCATTGATAAATTCCTTTGTGCACCCCTTCTCCTCCCACAAATATTTCTCTCTATTTTTCATCATCCACATATAAAACCACACATGCACACACCGATTGGTTGTATGTTGAGTTCCTTCGGATCCATGGTTCGATCAGGCCAATGCATTAGTTCTCCACACCTATGAGCTCCACATAAGCCTTTATTAGAGTAGGGTGAGAGAGAGAGAGTGAAGGCTCATCTATAAATGCCTTGAACCATAAATACCACATATTCTGAGAGTAAGAGAGAAGGCATACTTCCTTTCAATGCCTTAGAGAGGATCCAAAAATACCACATATTGAGAGACTTGAAAGGGTTGTATTAAGGAACTCGAGTTTTATTGAAAATCTTATAAAAACTCGAACGAGAGGTGGAACAATAGAGCATGAGACAAACGGTGCTTGACTTAATTGTTACGTCTTTCAACTACTCAAGACCCAAGTGCGGGTAAAAGCCCCATGGTTGAAAGAAACATGAGTAAGTTTGGGAGTTATGATAGTCCACTCTAGTCTGGGGATGAATTCTTGTTTAGAGCATGTGTGTTTGTAAAGTATGAAAGCATTGCAGCAACTCCTGATCCATCTTCTATAGCTATTTGCTCAGGGACGAGCAAAGGGTAAGCTTGGGGGAGTTTGTTGACGGTTGTTAATGATCAATTTTATATGTCAACCAGAGAGAGAAAGAGGGGTATAATCTGTTCACCATCATAGACTTAGGGTTTAAACTGACAAATTCCACAAGTTTTGGTGAATATGTGTTTTCGCAGGGGATTATCAGGAAAACATCCAAGGAGGCCCACATGTCATGATTACATAGAGAGAAAGACCGAACGGGTAAAATTGTATACTCTAGAAGACTCCGGAAGGCAAACCCAGGAAGGAGCCCCACCGGCATAGGGGTGGGTCGGCCGACTCCCGGGTGGGTCGGCCGGCCGCCACCTCCACCAATCGGGTGGAGGCTCGCGGATCTGCCTCCACCGACCTTGAGGAGCAATATTTATCGTCCGTTTAGGTCGGTTTGATCCGATGGCCGTGGTGCATCCTAGGGGGCTATATATTCGAGCCCCCGGCCCCCGGCTAAACCCTAATTCATTCTAGAATTCATTATTCGGAGGTAGCCATCGGCAAAGCCGGGGTTTAGAGAGAGATCTCCACCGAGAGAATTAGAATAGCTACTCTAGATCTTCAAGTTCTACATAGGTTTAGACTAGATAGAGGAAGAATCGGGCGCGCTGTGCTCGAAATTCCGGATCTTCATCATCGAAATTGGTATTATCTTGTATCTATTCTTGTGACTTTATTAATATCATTATGTTTCTATTTATTATGTTCCTAGTTTATTCTAGTTCTACATTTGATATGGTTATGATTGGTAATAAGTTTATGTATATGTTTGCAAAGCGCTTAGCTCTCTTCGCGGGAGGGTTAGGTGGTAGATTTCATGTAAGCATGGTGCTTAGATGCCGTTTACCTGCAAATGCACCCTATTGGCCGGGTCGTGTGGTAGATCGCGAAAGTGACAGTTCCGTTGAGTCCTCTGTATTCCATCCCCCGTTGATAGGTCTAGTAGAACCAAAGTTGCGTAGTAAGTCCTGCTATGTCTTGGCTTGTTATAGCAATGATCCTTATACATAGATGAAGAGTCTTTTGTGCTATATATGATAGTGTAGAGTTGGAGTAGATGAATGACTTAGTAGATTAGAACCTACATAGGATTTCTATTTCTTGTGCTAATCAGATGTCAACCTACCTTTGTGAGTAGTCTATATCTAATCTCTCGTGTGATTTATACCCTGAGCTTATTACTTTATATTCCCTTATTTATCATGGTTTACCCCTCTACCAAAGTATGTGATTTGTGCAATCAATCACTCATAAGTAGTCGTGTTTAGCAAGTTTATCTCATTGTTTAAGTCCTTAGTTCTTTCCTTTGAGCTAAATATAAATAACGATACTGGAATACTTCCTGGTAAAATGCTACGATGGTGTATTATCTCGTTCTGCGGATCCCATATTTTTCTTGACTAGAGGAGCAGTTTCTATACCAACACTTCGGCGCCATGCTAGGGATGACAACTTAGCGTGAGTGGTGTTAGAAGTGTCAACACTGCGATGTTTGTTTCTATGACCATCGCATCGGTATGTGGGTATTGCTTGAGCTTGAGATCCGAGCCGTTGAAGGTCAAGGGAATGTGCGACCAATGATCATTTCTGTGAGGACCTTCGCAGGCTACATGATTGACCCGGCGAAAGTGCTCTCTGCGCTGTCTTTTGTTGCCATAATCCTCCCCTGAACCTCCGAAAATTGCCATGATGACCCCATAGATAGCTGTGGGATTGTTGATCGCTGTCTGTGCTCCCTGCGCTTCTCCCTCAACTTTAATTGGTTGTGGCGGAGGTAGTGCTGGTAGAGGCGGTGGCGGAGGTAAGGCTTGCACTTGGGTTTGATGAGCGATTGGCTGAAGTTGCTGATACTGCTGTTGTGCTTGGCGATGGAAGTATTGCTGCTGTTGGTTGTGAGCATATTGACCCTGAGCGAAGGGCGGCTGAGGGTAGTAAATTGGTTGCTGATACGGGGGTTGCTGAGCTCGATGGCCGTGGTTGTATCCCTGGTTGCGGTTGCGGGGGTTCGGTGCTGCTCTGCGGGTATGGTTGACTGTTCCTGCCTGCGGAGCTGGTGGGGCTTGGCCGTCTCTGCATTCAAGCCCCTTGATGTACCATACGCACTGCTTGGTGTAGTCGTTGCTAGCTTTTCCACAGAAATGGCAATAATGCAGCTGCGGAGGTTGCTGTCTCTACTGATCTGGGTTGGCGGGTCTTCTATCAACTTGTGGCGGGGGTTGTCTTGGCTGGCGAGGGTGCTGCCGAGCTTGCTGATCGTTACTGCCATCAATAGCATTGACGTTTCCCATGTCGATGCGGGGGTACTCGTTGCGAGGGTTCGGATTGCGCTCTCTTTGTTGACGTTGCGGAGGTTGGGACGACTGAGACTTGATACGTTCATTGTTATCTGCTCTGATTTGCTTTTCCATGATGTCATATAGCTCAGCGATGGTTCTTGGTTCCCTTCTTGACAGCTTCGATGAGCATGGTCCCTACTGGATGCAACTCGTTCGCCAAAATCATGACTTCATCCGTGATACCGGGGTGCGATTCTTGGTGTTAAGGAATCTTTTCCACCAATCTTGTAATGGCTCATCAACTCTTTGTTTGCAATTGAGAAGAGCGGTGGCCTTGGCCGCACCGACCGACACCTTTGAAGTTTGTGCGATTTCTCTCGCGAAGATCGTCCCAACATCGGATGGATCCCGGCCGGAGGTTGCTTGTACCGGTTTGAGCAATATCTCTTGCCATGATCACGAAGGCTTTGGCCATGATGTCCTCGTCACCTCCGGCACTGAGACAAGCGGCTTCATAGGACATTAGATATTGGCGCGGCTCGTAGGTGCCATCATACCGCGGTAGATCTTTGCATGGCGAAGCCACAGGGCCACTCGATGATCCGAAGGTTGTATGAAAGGGGGGATTTGGAGTCGTAGTGCGGGACCCGCGGCGCCGCTCTTGGCTCGGAACACCTCCGCCCGGCGGCCGGGTGAAGTATGTTGGCGTGGAGGTCCGGTTCGGGCGTGGTGGGTGGGGATCTTGCTGTCGCTCGATCGGAGGTTGTGCGACTGGCGCATACCCTGGGGGAGCCGGGTCTCTGTAGTTTCTCACCTCCGCGTCTGCCTCAGCTGTTCTGATGCTCTGCTCGATGTGGCGAAGCTCTGCTTCTGCTTCTTCTGTTCTACGCCGGATGGTTGCCGCTCTTGATTCCTTGTTGATTTGCTCTAGGTGCCTTTTGCCAGCGAGGATGCTTTCTTGAAGCTGTTCTAGATGCCTGGCCAATTTTTCTTCTTCCGAAGCTTCGCTGTCGGTCGTGGATCCATTGGCGATGCCACCTCCGTAGGTGTGAGGGTGCGGCTGGATGATGATGTCCATGACCACGGACGCTCGCTGCCGACTTCCGGGTGCGACTTGGTCTGGGTTGGGATCAACCACCGGGCTGGCCGATTGCTCTATCGGAGGTTGCTCTGGGAGAGGATTTGGCGGAACGACACCTCCGCCAGCGAGGGTCGGATCCGCGTTGGTTCCCTGTGCTGAGGAGAGTTCACTGATGTTTGGAGCCATGGCTTGCTTCTTTTGTTCGAACCCCACGGTCGGCGCCAACTGTTGGTACAAACTCTTGCCCCCCTACCTTCGCCGGGGTCCGAAGGAGGAGGGCGAAGGTTTCCCAGGCAGAAAGCGAGACCTAAACAGTTGCCAGAATGGGACAAGAATCGGTGGGCCCCATTAGGGGGTTTTGCATTAATTGGGACCAAAAATGTCCAGCCTTCTCCCCCTTTTACACTTGATTTACCCTTGGTATTTATAGGCCATACCAAGGGTCATGTGGTTCTTTACATTAGGGTTTCACCCTTGGTTACACTTACATGTGGGCCTTAACAGGGGCAATGTTGTACTTTGCAAAATTTAAAACATCTCCTCTTAGACCTATCCCAGGACGCCACGTGCCATGCCCTTCGAGGCTCCACGCGTCGCCCGTTGGTGCCGCCACGCGTCAGATCTTCGGCGCTGCCCCGTCTTGATCCCGTGGGCGATCGTCCGGAGGTCTTCTGCCGCCTATAAGGCCAGGTGGCTGAGCTACCATCCTCGAAGGTCCTTGAGAACTCCGCCCATCGCGAAGGTCCTGGGAGGCTTCCCTGAATCCTCATGTACCTGCGCGACAAGAGAACTAGAGAGCCCGAACGCGGAGGTATGACATACCTTCGCCGAATCGCTAGGACGAGCCTAGCGACCTTCGCCGTAATTGGGTGCTCGGCGCCTAGGTTGTCCAAAGTTGCCTGGCCATTTTGCCTGCCTTGGCCCGTGTCAGGGCCGCGGAGCTAAGTAGGGGGGTCCTAGCGGAGGTTGTTCCCCCCAACAACAAATTATATGTGAAAGCATGTCAAATTTACTCTTGCTACTGTACCGTTCGACATTTCACCACGCTTCCCTATTAAGTGAATAGGTGATTTTGCTATCTGAGCAGGAACCAAGATGAGTCTTGCAGGAAAGGACATGGTTGTTAAACTCGAGTTGCTTTGAACTATTACAAACAACTTTTCAGATGCGCAAAAAGTTGGAAGTGGTGGATATGGAGATGTTTACCGGGTATGACTAATCACATATATACACTACTGGAAACCGGTTCTTTGCCGCTGGCGACGGCGGTCGGCAAAGGCCCGAATGCGATCGGCAAGGTCTTTGCCGACCGCATTCCACGTGGCAGGCGGCAAAGGGAAGGCGGGAAAGGCCAGGGCGGCAAAGGCCGCCTTTGCCGATTGCCAGGTTGCGGCAGGCGGCAAAGGCCTTTGCCGCCTGCCAACCAGGCAGTCGGCAAACAATTTCGGGAGAAATACAAAAAAAGATGGGCTTGAGCCCATCTCCAGGCCCGCCAAGCCCATCGCCGGGGGGGCCGCCGCCATCGTCGCCATGCCCCGCGCCGGGAGGGCCCGCCGCGTCGGGACGGGCGCCCCGGCCCAGGCCGCCACGCCCGCGCCGCCGGAGCCCGCCGAGCCCGGGCGCCGGCGAGGGCCAGCTCGCCCCGCGCCGCCGGGGGCCGGCTCCACCAGCGCCGCGCCGCCGTCCCGCCACTGGACCACTGGGGCAGCCGCGCCGCTGTCCCGCGCGATGCCGTCCTCGACCGCCGCCTCGAGCAGGTCATCCTCGTCCTCGACCGCCACCGGTTTGGAGCGGGAGGCGGATCCGGTTTGGAGCAGGTCATCCTCGTCCTCGTCCCCGAGCGGAGGCGGATCCGGTGGAGCGGGAGGCCGGCGGGGGCCGCCGCGCCCGCTTGCCGGCGGGGGCCGCCCTGCGCACCGCCGTAGAGAGGCGGGGGAGGCCGGCGGGGGCCGCCCTGCGCGCCGCCGTAGAGAGGCGGGGAGGCCGGCGGGGGCCGCTGCGCCGCTCGCCGGCGGGGGCGGCCCGCGCGCCGCCGTAGAGAGCGGGGGCGGAGCGGGGGCGCCGCGCCGGCTCGCCGGCGGTGGCCGCCCCGCGCGCCGCCGATAGAGGCGGGGGAGAGGCGGGGGAGGAGGGAGAGGCGGCGAGGGGAGGAGGGAGTGGCCGGGCGGGGATGGGGGGGGCGAGAGAGAGAGGGAGAGAGAGAGAGTGGCGGGCGGGGTGGGAGAGAGTGGAGAGAGTTATGGTTAGGGTTTTCATTTATATAGGGGCGGTCGGGCTTTGCTTTGGGCCTTATTGGGCGGAATTTGCCGACTTGCCCCATGAAGGGCGATCGGCAAAGCCTTTTTTATTTTACTTTTTATTTTTTTGTTTTAAATCTTTCAAATTCAAAAGCATGAGAAGATGAAGTCTTTTGAAATTCAAACTTTTTCTATTGTCCAATTATATTGTTTACAAGAACATATTCAAATTTGGGACTTTTTTATAGCATTTTGCTATATTTCACTCATTTATTTCATTTACATGAATTTTTTTGGATAATCCAAAATTGAACTACAAGTGTATAAAATAATGAAATGTAGCCATTCAAAAAATGATATTCTTATTGGAGAGTGCATATTAAGGCCATATCTAGGAACTCACCCAAATTTTTGAAAGAATTATTCACGAAACATGACTATTTAGTTGTAGGAGAAATGTTATTTAATTATATAAAATGCAAACGAAGTCCGAAAATCACGAAACTTGGCGAGGTGTCATCCCATGGCATGTGGAGGCTGTGATAAAAAATTGAGAATGTTTTGAGTAGTTCTGACGACGGATGTGTACAACCCAGACATCTCCACATGTAAACACAAGTGATCACATGAGGAGATGTCTGGGTTTTAGCCATCCGTTGTCACAACTTGTTCGAAACATTCTCAATTTTTTATCACAGTCTCCACATGCCATGGGATGACACCTCGCCAGGTTTCGTGATTTTCGGACTTCGTTTGCATTTTTATATAATTAAGTAACACGTCTTCCGCAATTGGAGAACCATGTTTCGTGAAAAAGGAGTTAATTTTTTTGGGTGAGTTCCTGGACAGGGTCTCAAAATACACTATCTAACATGAATATAATTTTTTGAATGGCTAGGTTTCATTATTTCTTGCACCTACAGTTCAATTTTACTTTTTTCTAGAAAAATGCAAGTAAACAAAATAAATTCAAGAAATATAGCAAAAGGTTATGAAAATGTTTCAAATTTGAAAATTTGATTCAATACAATCTAGAATGATCACAAAAAATTCAAATCAAAATTCAAAAGAAAAAAAAAATTCTTTGCCACACCTTAGTACGCGTCGGCAAAGAGTCTCTTTGCCGATCGCTTAGTCCGGCGGGCGGCAAAGGCTGTCTTTTTGCCGACGCCATGCCTTTGCCGCTGCCTCAACTTGGGCGGGCGGCAAAGAGGTCTTTGCCGCCCCCTAACCTTGGCGGTCGGCAAAAGAAGCGTCGGCAAAGTCCGGTTTTCCCGTAGTGATATCTTGTATTTGTACTTTTTTCTCGAATACATGCAAACAAACTTGGGCATGATTATATTATAAGGTAGAAGAAGTTTCTGTGTTTTGTGTTTCCATGCACCCTGGGGGATTTAGACATTTAACAAGACATCACTGAGATACCCTAGTCACTCGTTTCAGTTACATGAATGAATATATGATTATTATTCAGGAATTTAGCAACCAAAGTTGGTGGCTTCAGCTTGTAGTTGATCAACCTCGTTCTTGATCATCAAAACGACCTCTGCGAGCCACGCGTGGATATCAGTCTTTGTACTACTTCCAGCTTCTGCGCTCCATCCCAACTCCCGACAGCCGTTTCTACCCATCAGCGATGGAATTGCACTATGTGGCCGGCATAATATCCTTTTCCTTGGCCTGTGACTGTGATCATATTCCATTGACTGCCTTGAGAAAGTGCAGAATACGCCGATGTGACCATGAACTCGGCTTCTAGATCATAGACCCAAGTGTTTATGAGGATACATGGTTTTTACCATAACCATTGTGTGGACCTTCGTGTGATGAGTGATTGTCAACATGCCAACACAAGGCATGTGTGTGTTCTTACTAACCGATGGCACGCGGTTTCGTGTCAAACAATGGTGTCTCTTGGCTCATGTTGTCTGCAGGTGTCGAGCTCGGAGACGGTGGTTGACGATCGGTGAAGATCAAGTAGGGCGTGCCGTGCTGACGGACCGGGTGCGGTGAAGGGCGGATGTGAGGCTTGGATCAAGGGACCTAAGGACCAGGCGGCCAGCCGTGGTGGCTGACAGCTGGGACATCGACGAGCACAAGTGTACACGGCGGGGGACGCGTACGAGCTACGCTACTCGTGGAGGGTTTGGTGGTTTCGCCTCAAAACCATCGGCGGCGGGTTTCCCTGGTTTGCGCCTCAAAACCGGGGGCGGAGGTCCCGGTGCGGACGGACGACACGTGGCGGCATCGAGGAGATTGCTTGGAAGCAAGGCTACCGGTGAGAAGGCGCGGTGGCCGTCGGATCAAGTGAAGCCAGAGTTGGACGCTTATGCCCCTGGCTAAGTGGTGTGGCTCTTCATGTATCCAAGGGCAAAGAAGGAATGTAAAATAGACTTGCCCCCTTGTTGACGGTCGTTAAGTATCAATTTTATATCATCAACGCAGCAAGAGAAAGGACTAATATGAGTTCACTGTTAGATATAGGGGTTACACCGACAAATTCCACGAGTTTTGGTGATTGTCTATTTCGCGGGGGTTATCGAAAAGAACCAAAGGAGGCCCACATGTCATGATTACATAGAGATAAAGACCGAACGGGTAAAATTGTATAATCTAGAAGACTCCGGAAGGCGACCCCCGAAGGCCGGGCCCCACCGGGGGGGTGGGCGGTCGGCCGACCCGGGGGAGTCGGCCGACTCCCCACCTCCACCAATCGGGTGGAGTCTCGTGGATCCCGCCTCCACCGCCTTTGAGGATGAATAATTATCGTCCATTTAGGTCGGTTTGATCCGAGGGCTGTGGTTCATCCTAGGGGGCTATATATTCGAGCCCCCGGCCCCCGGGTGAAACCCTAATTCATTCAAGAGTTCGTTCTCTCATCGAATTCGGAGAAGCCAGAGCCACCATCTCAATTAGAGCTCCATAGTTTAGTAGCATAGCTACATAGGAATAGATCTAGAGGGAATCAAGCCTAGCTTGGAGTCCGGATCTGTCGGATTTCTTGGTAATTCCCCTCTATATTCTTGTAATATTCATTATTGTTCGTGATACTATGAGTAGTACTTTATTCTATTCTATTATATCAGACTTGACTTTGCTCTATTTGATTATATTCTCAATTATATTGTTCTTAGTTTACTTTGATTATATGTTTAGCATAGTTGGACTAGAATTATGTTTATGCATAGGATCGTATAGCGCTTGCTCATTAGATCGATGGGTAAGTGGTAAATATTGTGTAGGCGTGGTGCCTAGACCGTATTTATCTGCGATTACACCCTATTGGCCGGGTCGTGTGGTAGATCGCGGAAGTGACAGTTCCGTTGAGTCCTTTGTATTCCATCCCCCGTTGGTAGGTCTTAGTAGAACAACCTATTACATTGAAGTCATTGCTATGTCTCTTTTCTTCTCTGGTAATATCACTATGCATAGATGTAACCTTTTCCCGCCATGATTGCTAAATGTTCTTGCACTAATCATTGTATGCTTTGACTTTGTAGTTAGAATAACCTAGGATTATACCCTAGATCGTCCTAGTCCATGCTAGTGTTATAAGCTTAGAGTGCTAAGTTGAGATGGCTTATTACTATTATTTTATGTGGCTAATTGCTCTCATTTATCTTATGTCATTTATCATTCATTCCTATATTTTATGTGACACTTACCCCGTATGAGATGATCGATACGGACAAGGTTAAGCTCTCCATTATCGCATGTGCATGGCTCATCACTCATTATCCAAGTGCATTCCCTTCCCGGTGGTAAAAATATAAATAACGATACCTGGATTACTCCTGGTTAAAATGCTACATCGGTATTATCGTGCGCTTGCGGATCCCATATTTATTTCTAGTAGCAGTTGCATTATTTAGTATCGGCATTTTTGGCGCCATGTTGGTGATGACAACCTAACACCGAGTGGCGTTAGAAATGTCAACAAGCATTTTTGGCGCCGTTGCGGGGAAGGTTGAAAGCCAATGGATAATGAGCAAGATTGCACTAGATAATGTGATCGAGTAGTCTTTTTCATACTAACCCATCTCTACGGGATTACCCTTGTTTTGTCTACTTTTGTATTTTATGCGGGGTAATCAAGACAATTCTTCCCGATAATTATATTGACGATCCGAAGCTCTATTCGGGAAAGCCAAAAGCGGGTTGAAGAAGACCAATCAATCATCATCATCAACTCAACTTGGAAGTTTGTCGGAAGCGAAAGTCAACCTTTCGTGCGAGACTTGACACCGGCGTTTGAAGCCATGGCGAACAAGTCACTCCGCGAGTTCTCGGCTCAACTACGGACAACATTCGTGCTTGGACCAGCTGCGGACATCGAAGGACCTTTTGAGCTCAAGCCTGCGCTAATCAACATGGTGCAAGCAAGCCGGTTACGTGGGAAGGCCCATGAAGATGCTAGTCCTCATCTCCAACACTTTCTGGAGATTTGTAGCACATTCACTATCAAGGATGTCCCCAGAGATGCTATACTACTTCGCCTCTTCCCATTCTCACTCTTGGGGAGAGCGAAGCAATGGTTCTACGCCAATAAGGCGAAGAATACTACGTGGGCACTATGTTCCACCAATTTCTTGGCGAAGTTCTTCCCCATGGGCAAGACAAATGCTCTTCGTGGGAAGATATCAAGCTTTCAGCAACATCATGATGAGACTGTCCCAGAAGCTTGGGAGCGCTTTCAAGATTACATCCTCGAGTGTCCTCATCATGGCATGGAGAATTGGCTGCTTATGCAGACATTCTACCATGGGCTCAAAGAACAAAGACACGAGAGACGATGGATGCTACCGCTGGAGGTGCATTCTTATCACTCACTATTCCTCAAGCCACGGCTCTTATGGAGAAGATGGCATCCAACCAAGGTTGGAGTGAAGAAAGAACTCGAGACCCGCAAGAAAGGTGGAGGAATGCACCGGTGAAGGAGGTAGACATGCTTTGTCGCAAAATGGATCTTCTAATGAAGAGGCTCGATGAGAGAGCCCCGAGAGAAGAAAGAAGTCATGCATATACATGATGCTCGCATGACATGTGAAGAGTGTGGAGAGACCGGGCACACAGTGCTAACCGCCCGTAGCGAAGGAGGACGTGAACTACCTCAACAACAACAATAATAATAATTACTATCGTCCTCGCGGAATCAAGGCCGGAATCGCGACGGAGGCCTAACTACTCGGCAATTATTCGAGCAACTATCAAGGTAACAACTCCTTCTACAATAATTACAACCAGCCGCCTTTGAGAGAGTTAGTGCTTTGAATCAAGGCAAGATGATGGACAATGCGTCCAAGAAGCCGACATCAAATGACAAGGTCCTAGAGATGCTCGGCAACGGGATGGATAGCTTTTCCAATGCCATCAAAAGTCAGCTCGGCTTCAACAAGATACTTGAGTCGCGGGTACAACGGCTTGTTAACCTTGCTCCCTCCACCGGCCAAGGTAACCGGCGGACAACCCGAAGAGCTCGAGACTGCAGATCTTGTTGATATATTCAATGTAGAAGATAGCCGGAGTGATCCATCGAAGGGGTCATGGATTGACTCAACTCTGCCAATCAAGAAGGGCGATCCAGGGAGACCAGTCATTCCGATCTCCATTGGAAGTACTAACTTCAATGAAGTAATCTGTGACTTCGGCTCAAGCATCAACATTATGCCGAGAGTGATATATGAGAAGCTATTCAGATGCCCCTTAACATACACAACTATGTGCTTACAGCTTGCAGATCAGTCACTCCGTGCTCCTTTGGGAGTACTTGAAGACATATGTGTACGAGTAGGCAACTCGTATGTTCCTGCAGACTTCGTGGTAGTGGATACAGGCAGTGATGAAAGGTCCCCTATCATTCAGGACGACCATTCTTGAACACCGCTTTGGAGCCATCATGTATGCCAACACTTGTCAAGATCATCTTCAACATCAAGGGCAAGAGAGAAACCTTCTTCTTCAAGAACAGTGCTACGGTTCCCAAAGACACCCTCATCGGCGAACGGTGAGAAGAAGAAGAATCCGGCTAAGAAGAGCAAGAACAAGAATAAGAAGACCAAGAAGACGAGAGACGGTAAGGATGGTCACTACGGTCCACAAGGAGCATGACCACTTACTCGAGATCCCCACGTCGATCAAGAAGGATGACCCAGTGTCCCAACCATTCAATGCTCCATCAACGAAGCTCTTTCAATAAAGGCATGTCTCGTGACACCGGATCGGGCGTCAACATTATGGCCAAGGTAACCTATGAGTATCTATATGGCACTATGCCTTTGGAGCCTACCTATGCACAAATGCGGATGGCGGATCGGACATTCCGCTTCGTCGAAGGAGAAGTGAAGGATGTCCTCATCCGGATAGATGACCACTATGTCCCTACGAGACTTCCTAGTCATTGATATGGGAGATGACTACGATCCTCCAATCATCCTAGGAAGACCGTTCCCGAACACCACCGAGCTATCATCTATATTGGGACGGGAGAGATCCATTTCCACTTTCCCACCGAGAAGGTACGCCGCTACTTCAACAATAATTATATAATCACCGAAGAGCCCAAGAAGAACAGAGCAAGGAGAAGGCGTACCCGTCGCGGGACAAGAAGAACATCACTACAGATGGATGGGCTGACTATGAGGGAGAAGTGTCAAGATATGAAGACCGGTACCCTGAAGAGAAGAACATTGTAGAAGAACCCGAAGAGGTACTACCAACAGAAGAGAAACAAGTGCCCCAAGAAGCTTCCTCCTCAAGGTCATCTTCTCCAACAAAGAAGGTGTGGAAAGTAAAAGTAAAATCAGAATCAATTCCTACACACGAGGCGACATCATCTGAGGCGCCAGCCAATGCGCCCCTTGAAAAATAAGCAAACATGACAAGTCCTGTTCGGAGGACTTAAAACTACCGAACGCCGTGCCAAGAGGCAACTTGGTATTTATCAGCAATTACTTTTCAGCATTATATTTTTACCTTAGCATATTTATCTTCCTACTTGCATCTTAGTTGCATCTTTACTTTTTTGTATCTCTCGCATTAGAAAAGAAAAAAAAGATGTTGTGCGGTTGCATCTAGAAAACTTTAAGCCCCATGTGGATAATCATTCACTTGTGGTGGCACAAAAATAATTTCTCGATATTTATCTTTCCCCGTCTCGCATTCCTTAAATAATAAAAAGATAAAAAAATATTTCTTGTGATCCCGTTAGAACAAGTCTAAGTCAAGAAAGTTCTAGACAATCAAAGCCTAGAGGTTTTTGTTACTAACACTTAATTAGTTCCACAAGCTTTGTTGTCTATTTGAGCTTCACGAGAACATCAAGGATCAAGAAGAGCTAACAAGCGAAGGACATCCAGTCCCCCGTCGGAGTGCTGCCCGCAACAATTGAACGCAGCGTCTCCAACAAAGAACTATCTACAACACTCTGGAGGACTAGAACATCTTCGGTGCACATGTCGGCAACATCGACGAGACTATGTCAACATCCAGCTTGGGGGAGAGCATCCCCCGTGTACCAAGCTAAGTGTTTCCAACTTATTTGTTTATGCTTATTTAAAGCATGCTCTGTTAAAACCACTAAAAAAAGATGCATAACCATAGAAACCCAGAAAGATTTCCTTATTTATCTTTTCTACTTTTTGGAGAGCTCTTGCAATCTGTCTTTAAAGTGATCCCTAGAATAAACTCTACATGGAGATGATGAATAGTTGCTCTCTGCCGTAATTCCTTTCAAGTACCTAGTTTTCAACCTTGCACTCTCCCGAGTTTTGGACACAACTGTTTAGATTTGAGATTTGCTCAACCCGAAACTTGTGGGTAGCGAACACTTGATCTAAGTCTAGGTGGTTGACGGGTATGATATGGGAAGGTTTTGAGCTGCTGTCCATCTTGCTCCTAGAGATACTAGAGTTACGGAGAATTTATCTTTGAAAATATTAAATTCCTGCATGATGAGTTCCTTTATGATGAGAGTTCAAATTCCTACCACGGCCATATATTCATGCTTACTAGATTAGGAAAAACCCATCTGTTTATATAGATCATATTGTAGGTCCGAGTGTAGACTTTATAGGCATTGAGTGTGGTTATCTTTGTGGACCCATAAGGAATTAGTCACGCAGATAAAGTCAATACTATGTGCTCTCCATCCATTGATCTATGCTACTTCTGTCCTCAGAAGCATGCACCCATTTTTATAAATACATTCGTTCTGTGCTACTTCTGTTCCTAGAAGTGCCACCCACATATAGATCCATATCCACCACATATCGTGCTATCTCTACCCTGGAGATACGCACTTATGCTGCTCCTACCCTGGGAGTACGCATTCCCCACATATTGTGCTATCTCTACCCTGGAGATACGCACTTATCTTTGCTCCTACCCCGGGAGTACGCATCCATCCATTCATCCATCCACATATACATACGCCATTCATTTCACTTCATCCAGAAAAGGTTCTACTCCTATTCTGGGAGTGAACATCTAGACATAATCATCGCCGTTCTATTTGCCTACATAAAAGCTCCAGTCATTATCATTTCAAAGTTATACACTCCCCGTGCTAAAGTTTCATTTTCAGAGGATTGGTTGCTTAAAAAAAAAGGGAGAAAGAAAGAAAGAGAGAGCAGCCAAGTCCTTCCTTTCAAGAAGTTTCAAAGTTTTCGAATAAAGGGAGTCATGTTATCCCCAAAGGAGCAAGTGTAGAAGTAGATGTTCACCAAGTGATCACCCCTCATAATCATTTCCTTATCATCATCATCCTATCATCCATTCCATTTCCTCATTCACATGCACATATGACTTTATTATTATTTTAGTTCCTATTGGATCCATGTCTTAACTGTGCAATATATGCAAGTGAGTTTGAGTGTCTCCCCACCTATGAGCTCCACATAAGCCTATTAGAAAGTAGGGTGAGAGAGAGAAGACACTTTTCACTATGCCTTAGTTCCACAAATACCACATATTCGAGAGAAGAGAGAAGGCATACACTACGATGCCTTAGAGAGGATCCGAAATACCACAAATGAGAGACCCGAAAGGTTCATACAAGGAACTCGAGTTTTATTTCAAAACCTTGCAAAAACTCCGGGATAATAGTTGATCAAAGAGCGAGAAACATGGCGCTTGACTTGACCGTTCTATCTTTCAACTACTCAAGACCCAAGTGACGGTTACAAGCCCCATGGTGAAAGGTAATATGAGTGAGTTTTGAGTCAGGATAGTTCACTTTAATCCGGAGGAGAGTCCTTGTTTGAACGCATGTGTACTTGTGAGGAGTGAAAGCATTGTAGCAACTCCTGATCCATCACTGAGTCTATCTTTGCTCAGGGACGAGCAAAAGGTAAGCTTGGGGGAGTTTGTTGACGGTCGTTAAGTATCAATTTTATATCATCAACGCAGCAAGAGAAAGGACTAATATGAGTTCACCTGTTAGATATAGGGGTTACACCGACGTAATTCCACGAGTTTTGATGATTGTCTATTTACGCGGGGTTATCGAAAGAGAACCAAAGGAGGCCCACATGTCATGATTACATAGAGATAAAGATCGAACGGGTAAAATTGTATAATCTAGAAGACTCCGAAGGGCGACCCCGAAGGCTGGGCCCCACCTAGCGGGGTGGGCGGTCGGCCGACCCGGGGGAGTCGGCCGACTCCCCACCTCCACCAATCGTGGAGTCTCGTGGATCCCGCCTCCACCGCCTTTGAGGATGAATAATTATCGTCCATTTAGGTCGGTTTGATCCGAGGGCTGTGGTTCATCCTAGGGGGCTATATATTCGAGCCCCGGCCCCCCGGGTGAAACCATAATTCATTCAAGAGTTCATTCTCCCATCGGAATTCGAGAAGCCGAGCCACCATCTCAATTAGAGCTCCATAGTTTAGTAGCATAGCTACATAGGAATAGATCTAGAGGGAATCAAGCCTAGCTTGGAGTCCGGATCTGTCGGAGTTCTTGGTAATTCCCCTCTACATTCTTGTAATATTCATCATTGTTCGTGATACTATGAGTAGTACTTTATTCTATTCTATTATATCGACTTGACTTTGCTCTATTTGATTATGTTCTCAATTATATTGTTCTTAGTTTACTTTGATTATATGTTTAGCATAGTTGGACTAGAATTATGTTTATGCATAGGATCGTATAGCGCTTGCTCATTAGATCGATGGGTAAGTGGTAAATATTGTGTAGGCGTGGTGCCTAGACCGTATTTATCTGCGATTACACCCTATTGGCCGGGTCGTGTGGTAGATCGTGGAAGTGACAGTTCCGTTGAGTCCTTTGTATTCCATCCCCGTTGGTAGGTCTTAGTAGAACAACCTATTACATTGAAGTCATTGCTATGTCTCTTGTCTTCTCGGTAATATCACTATGCATAGATGTAACCTTTTCCCGCCATGATTGCTAAATGTTCTTGCACTAATCATTGTATGCTTTGACTTTGTAGTTAGAATAACATAGGATTATACCCTAGATCGTCCTAGTCCATGCTAGTGTTATAAGCTTAGAGTGCTAAGTTGAGATGGCTTATTACTATTATTTTATGTGGCTAATTGCTCTCATTTATCTTATGTCATTTATCATTCATTCCTATATTTTATGTGACACTTACCCCGTATGAGATGATCGATACGAGACAAGGTTAAGCTCTCCATTATCGCATGTGCATTGCTCATCACTCATTATCCAAAGTGCATTCCCTTCCCAAAGTGGTAAAAATATAAATAACGATACCTGGATTACTCCTGGTTAAAATGCTACATCGGTATTATCTGTGCGCTTGCGGATCCCATATTTATTTCTAGTAGCAGTTGCATTATTTAGTACCAGCTTTTTTGGCGCCATGTTGGGGATGACAACCTAACACTGAGTGGCATTAGAAATGTCAACACCCCTCCATAAATAAGGATGAGGGTTCGCCTTCCCCCTCACCTCTGGTATTTCCATTTTTCCTTTAGGTTTTTCCCTTCCTCTAGATGCTATGATAGAGAGGTCTGCAAATATTTGATTTGTACTCGAACCAGCGTGTATGGCAAGCTGAGCGCCGAGTCTCAACTGTTTCCTCTATGAGTAAATCACCTGTGCTTGTGTCTCTATGATGGATTTTGTGTTCTTCCCAAGTTGACTTTTGGGCCTCTTTGTTCTTCGCGTGATTTCTCCGTTTCTAGACCGATTTGAGCCATTCTTCTTGCATTGGATCGATCTATGTCACAATAGTGATGTATCCACGTGATTTGGTTTTCGGTTGCTTAAGAACCGCTTTTCTCACCCCCTTCTTGATTTCTCCCTCCTCACTTCGAATTGGCCGATGATCTTTTGAAGATAGGCTCTCCTCTGCATAAGCAACAACCTTCCCAAATTTGGTTGCAAGAGGTTTCGATTTGAGGAAGTTTAGGATGAATGAAGTTCGTGGTGATTTTCGGGCGATTCAGTTTTTGGGATCGCGAATAGTCCGGCATTGTACACGCGGACAGTCCGACCCGCGGATAGTTTGACCCATAAGCATCGGACAGTCCGCAGGTCTTCCATCGATCAGTGTCTAGAAAGTTTTTGTTCTGTCTGTTTTTCTCGAGTTGAACCGCGGATATCCGGTTGTGTGACGCGGACAGTCCGGTGGTCAACTTTGGGCTGCTTCCAGAATCTGTCCAGAATAGTTCTGTTCCTTGATTTTAGCTGTCGGACAGTCCAGCCCTGTCACGCGGACAGTCCGGGTTTGTTCGACGCCAGTACAGAATTATAGGCGGACGGTCCGGCCCTCACGCACGGACAGTCCGACGTGTAAGTCTTGCTGTTCTGAGAGGTGTGTTTTCTGGAAGATCAACCATGGACAGTCCGGCCTATCCTCGCGGACAGTCCCACCCGGACAGTCTGGACAGAAACAGCTGACAATCCGCAGTTGATCTGACAGTACAGTTTGTCCGAGTTGTGATCACTTGTTCTCCGATTGTTCTTCCGCTTCTCCTGCTACTATTGTAGTGATCCACTGTGCTCCTAGAGAATATCCACCCTCTCATTAGGGTCGTGATCACTACGATTTGAGCATCGCATTTTGGGGTTGATTGTTTGGGCCTAGGACGTGAATGTTTCGAAAGAAATTTTTGAGGCTCCCATTCACCCCGCTCTGGTCGCCGTTACCGATCCTTCAATTGGTATCAGAGCCGGTTAAGGATCACATCACCTTAATCGGTCTGTGATCCCCGAAGGCGACAGTATGGAGAACCGTGGGCTTGGCAAACCACCGCACTTCAATGGCTAGAACTATCCCTATTGGAAGATACGCATGCCAGCGCATCTCCAAGGGATTGATTCACGTGTGTGGGAGATCTGTGAGAATGCGGACTACGTGGTACTTGCTGCCCGTGTTGACCAAGCACAGATCGACCAACACAAGGCGAACAACACTGCCAGAACCGTCTTGTTTTCTGCTCTTTCTATGGAGGAATTTGAGCGTGTTTCTGATTGTGCTACTGCTCGAGAGATCTGGTCTAGACTGCAGAGCTAACATGAGGGTACTGCCCGTGTCAAGACCAGACTCTATGAGACACACAAGCGAGAGTATGAGAACTTTGTTCAAACCGATGGTGAATCTGTTGATTCTTTGTTCACTCGCTTTGAGACCATCGTGAACAAGATGAGGGCAAACAACCCTCAGATGCCCTATGATGATCATCAGAGAGCCCTTAAGCTTCTATATGCTCTTGATCAGAGGGTTTGGGAAGTGAAGGTCTCGGCGATCATCGAATCTCCCAGCTATGAGACTCTCACTGTGGATGAGCTGTTCATCAAGCTCAAGTCCACCGAGATTGACCACCAGACGCAGGCGAGGATCGAAATCCGTCGCCCCTACCATGGCTTTGGTCTCAGGTACAGGAGGTTCAAGTTCTTCGGCTAACCCTTCACATCTGTCTTTTGCCTTGTCTTCTCTAGTCTCAGCTACAGAGGAGCAGATGGAGGCTCTTGGGGATGACGAGCTCGCCTTGTTGATTAGCTGGTTCTCATGGTTTCACAACAACCGTTTGAATCGCCGGCGTGGCATCACCAAGCAAGGATGCTTCGGGTGTGGAGATCCCGACCACTACATCGCCAACTGCCCCAAGGCTGACAAGAACCCCTACAACAACAAGAACGACTACGACAAGCGCAAGTACAAGCACGAGTCCTTCGCACCCAAGTACAAGTACAAGTACAAGTATAAGGGAGGATTCGACAAGGAGGCCGTCAAGAAGAAGTACCTGGAGAAGCAAGAGGCGAAGCAGCGAGCCTTCTCGCATCCCTCAGCGATCTCTGTAACAGAACCGACCAATTAATATAAACACAATGTACTTATGAGTCGCCAAAGCAACTCAATTAGCACACTTGTGGCTATATCAACCCGTAGTCCGTGAAATCTCGAAGGATTTCAAACTTTCAACAATACGGCCCACCCGAATTGAGTTCAACATACAACAGTTCATAATGATACATAAGTTCACAAATAGTAGATTACATCAGAGTACGAAATAGATATTACAATACCAAGTTCAAATCCAAATTGCGGAAGCAAATAAAGGTTTTGGTTCACAAACGCACACTTAGTTGAAACATAGTGCCTGGTCCAACATCACATCCGATAACAGCATAGAGGTACGATAGATAGATTGATCGTGCCCACGATCTACTCATCCCCAAACGCAGGGTAGAAGCAAGTTGGGCAATACCCATAGAACATCTCACCATCTGCAACAACAAGTGGAATAAAACCCTGAGTACAAGAAGGTACTCAGCTAGACTTACCCGTCATAAATAAAAATAAATTGACACCAAGGAGTATGTAAAGGCTTTATAAGTGGGGTAGCTGACTCATTTAAACTTGCGATAAAAAAAAGGTGAGCTTATTAATAATCATTTAGTTATAAAAGACTCTCTAGCTTAACATCTTTTAAGTTGGATCCTGACATCACTAGGTTAGCACCTGTACTACTCCATCTCCAGGGTATGAGCAAGCAATACTACCCTATCCTTCAGGTTGAGCATACCAGCCTCAACACATAGAACCATAACCATCCTATTTTCACAATGATTTGCGACAGTGCCGCTGCTCGGTCAAGTGTTCACTGTCCAGAACGATGGCGATTATAATCGATTGCAAACCAGCTGGCGGGGTATTCCTCACACAAACCACACTCGCCGGCCAGAACGAGTGACGGTCACCTTGGTCTATTCGGGAGGAGGCACGGATTTCAACGAATACGGTTGTACTAGGGCATGCCCGGCTACCAGGTACCTCCGGCGCGACCGGCCACTGGCTTTAATACCGCGCCTGTGGGCAACACACTCAACTCCGTTGAAATGCCGGCCCAAACATCCTCAAGGCTTCGCGGTCGGATGATCGCATCCTTCCAGCTATCTGTGAGGCGTTGTTCAACATGATCCGAGGACGTACAAAGCCATAGTCCTATTAGGTGACATCGCCGGAGTTCCGTGGTCTACACACCACAACTCCGACTAGTCGTGATTTAACAAGGCCACATGGTTATGTTCTCTAACCAACCTCCATAGTATCAACCATAGGGTAGTAACCACCTACCTCGCGGATGAGGGTCAATCACCCGTCTTCTACCGTTCTAATTAAGCAGTGCTAAGCATAAGCGAGATCCTGAACTTAATTAGGGTAACAGTATTCAGGTTCAAGGTAATCATAATGCAGTAATGGTTCCAAGTCAACGCCTATTAACTTAATGCATCATAATAAATAAATGACTCAAGTAAAACATTTTGAAAACTGTAGGAGTATTGCTCCGGGGCTTGCCTTTCTCAAAGGAGCTAGGGTGATGGTTAGGGCACTCAGGCAAGTCAGCGTCCTGGTCCTCGTCCCGTGTGCTGCCTCCCCGCCTTTGCTCCCCTTTACTCCTCTCCTTCCGGCTCCTCGGGAACTACTGGCGTCACTCCTTCCGGCAATCCTGTATGATGCATCGTGCGTATGAATTTCGGAAATGCGGTACGAAATTAAGGCGTATGATGATGATGATGATGAACCAATCATGAAGTTACGAGGTAGTCAACATCATCCTAACATGTTTCACCTTTTATAACCCTAATTAACATAGCAAGGACACTAGTTAACCTAGACTTCGACGATTAACCGATCACGATTACAACAGGGCATAACAGCAACCTATAGCTACACTGCTCAGAAAAATCTACAAAAATTACAGTAGCTAAACTAGGTAACAACAAGCCTACCATAAATTTTTCAGGTCAAAACAGTGAACCAATTATTCTATACAAAAAAGACAAGACAGCATTAAACCAAGTCCTAAAAATACTTTGTATTATGAAAAGTGTCAAACAGCAGAGATCATGTGACTAACAGTTACTTATAGGCATAAAAATACCTAGAAAAATTATCAAGCCTAAACCTTGCATAATTAATTAATTATGAATTTCCTAACTTTAAGCAAAGTAAGCATAATAATTAAACAGGGCATTTTCTACACATGACATATATAAATAATATTTTTCCTAGATAAAGCATCTCCTAGCTAGAGCAACAAAACAAGAACCACATTTTTTTTGATGAACCTACAATTTATTATGCATTTAACAAGATATAAACAATTAAGGACATTAAATAATACAGCACAGAAAAGTATTTCATAAAAATACACCAATACCCTATATGCATAAAGCTCATCATAAGAAAAATATAGAAATTTGAATCACCCAAATTGGACTTAAAATGAGGGAGATATGAATTTTGGAAGATTAAATCATATTTTCTTTCAAACATTTTCAAAACCGGAAAAGAACCTAAATGCTACGCGCACCCAGGTCATTCCCCACTGTGGCTGACGCGCGGGCCGCGCATGCTACGCGTACCCGGCGCAGTGTACCCAAGGCGACGCCGGAGAAGCTCGCCGGCACATGGCGCCCGACGGCGAGAACAAGACCGGCCGATTGGCCACTACCTTTGGTCGAATCGAAGCACGGTCACGCGGGGATGGTGGAGCGAGGCAAGGCGATCACCGTGACACTCACAGGGGAGAAAATGGTGGAGCGGGGTAGTGGCTAGCCGGAGAGGGGCGCGGCGGCGGCCATGGCGAGCATCCGCGGTGCTCTCTGCGGGCGTGGGAGGAGGAATTGAGAGGGGCGAAGTGTGCTGGGAGGCGAGGCGGAGCTTTTATAGGCGCTGGCGCGTCCACTTCGGACCGGGAGGCACGGGCGAGAGGGGGATGGTCCGGCGGACGGCCATGGCGGTGCTCGACGTCATGGCGGCCCATTGCGATGCGCTAGCGGCGAAGCGGAGCGGGGCAGCGGGGCGGCGTGCTGGCGGGGTACTTGAGTGCCTCGCGTCGCGCCCGTTGCCGTCGTGGAGCGCTTGGCGGCTTCGGGTGGCGCGGCGCGGCGTGCGGCGGCTGCTCGGCGGTGCAGCGATGGCGGCAGGGCGGCAGCGGGGCAGCGCGAGCGAGGAGGGGACAAGGCCGGCAGACGGGATGCGCACGCGGGCGACAAAACGGACAGACGTGCGGGGGCGCAGGCGGGAGCGGCAGGCGAGGCGGGGCAGCGCTGCGGCCTGCGGCGCCCTGGCGCGCGAAGCGGAGAAGGAAGGGGGAGGAGAGAAGAAAGGTGATGACAGGTGGGCCCGGGTGGGTCCCACTTTGTCCACTTTTGAACTGGAAAGTTTGATTGCCCATAAATTCAAAAATATTGCGAATTTGAAAATGGTCCAAAAATGAAAGTTACTCAAAATTAAAAGATGAATAACTTTCATGTAGAAAGTTTTTGCAAAATCGGCCTAGATTTGAAAATAAAAATTTGGGCCTCAAAAATACATTTAAAATTGATTTTTGAAACTGTTTTTGCCATTTTTGAAGCACCATAAGTGATTTTCATAAATTGGGGTCAAAACAAAAGTTTCTCCAAAAATTCTTCTCTATAAACTTTGTTAAAGCCCCATTTTGAGAAAAGCACCACAAGTATGACTTCTAGAAATCACTTGAAATCACTAATTTTCTTTTTAAAACAAGCACAAAATTAATTGCTACAAAAATGCCAAAATGATGCTTATGTGATGATCATGCTCATGAGATGCAAGGTTTTGCTAACCCTAAACCGGAGTTGTTACAGCCTACCCCCCTTAAAGAAATCTTGCCCCGAGATTTGAGCGGACTAACCATTGCTTATGGAAATTCGGGTAAGCAATTATTTTAGGAATGACTTATGCATTTGTACATAATAGCCATCATCGAGAAGAGAAAAAGGAATTAGTCAATTTTTTTCCAGGCCTTCGATTATGCAAAAGCTGCATCTCAACAAGGTGCATGCTGCGGGCATGCTTGCCTTTATGTGAAAGAAACGAGGTCAAGAATACCATATCAACCAAATTTGGGGAATTAATGTGATAAACAAAATCAAAAGGTACCTGTCACATGCCAATATTCCACATGAACCTTCAAAACATATTGTCCGGCAATATAGCCATGTCATCCTCCATGAAATTCAGTTAACATTGCAAATCGGGGATAAAAAATTCACAGTTAACATTTGACATCTCACCAATCTCAAGAAACATGTAGTGTCTCTCACCAGTTTGCAGAGAAAGGTGACACCCGGAGAGTCGGGGGTGTTGGCCAGCAAGGCAACCCGGCGCCCGGTAGGAGGACAGGGAGCGTGAGGTCATTCCTAGGATGAGCCCTAACGCACGGCATGTATCTTGTACATTAATTTTTTCGGGATGAAAACAAGCCGCACCTCGCAGATGGTGTTAGTTGTGGAGAGATGGATCGGCTGCGCAATCAAACCCCGTTTGTTTCCTCTGTGAGTTTGCGGCCACCACAAAGGGGATGCCTCCACCTCCAACCACGGATCCATGTGACATGAGTCAGTCAGTCAATCCATGCGTCTTCATCCGGGCTTTGGCCGGGTCCGTTGCCACCGCTTGGAGGAAGATTTCAAAATTATCCATGTATAAAAAATAGAAATCAATACACACGTGTGGTGATTTGATCTCTCTCGAGCGAGCACAGGAGCTCGGGGACGTGGATCTACACTACGGCGGTCGTCGCCGGTCGGCTTTGTGCGAAATACGATGCGCACGGATCAAGAAAACTTCACAACAACGAGGTGTATGTGGGCGTAACCCCGGGGCGTTTTGGCACGGACACGAGGGTACAGGTTCCCGCTGCGGCGCGGAGGATGCGGGCGCACTGCCCTTGGCGCGGCACGCCGCCGGCATCAACGGCACGGGCGTGCCCTGCATGGGCTTCTTTTAGGTGCGCTGCGGCCGCTGAGCGGCGCGGCGGTGTGAGGGACGTTGGCGTTCTTGATGGTGTCTCCTAGTTCCACGGAAGTTTTGATTAGGGGGTTTTAGTTTGAATCTGTTAGTTTGATTTCTTATCGGATAAGCTTCTTTGCCTGAATTCACCTGTAAATTTTGGCTACAGGTTCTGTGCGGGCTACATGGACTTGCATGATGCTTTTGGGAAAAGTTTTTAAATTTGGACATTTTGCAGCTTGGTACTGCCTGTTGCATCCATTTTTTACTGGAATTTGGGCACCTGCTATGGAAGAAAAGCTACGGTGCATGCAAGGTATTCGACATTTACCCCTACCATCATACACATGTGTGCACGGTTCTTGAAACATTTGTCTGCTCTGCTCCTTGTGCACAGCCTTGTGCAATGTCCGATTACACTTTTTTGCATGGTTGGTTCGGCACTTCGGCCAATGGTTTCGGAAGACTTGGTTATTCCTGTGATGTGCTGAAGTCGATTTGCTGTAGGATTAGCATATTTGTAATTACCGGGTGCAGGCCATTTGGTTAACACATCATTCAACTTTCATGCTTTTTTCTGTGCTTAGAAGCATACTTAATTAATTTGGAATGGACTATTGCCAGAGGCCCATGCGCACGCCCATGTGCACGTAGCAGGTCAATACATATGAAGAATTAATATGCCGTGGTCCATAGAATTCTTTGCTTGGAATCTACTGCTGGTTCTAAAATCAAAATGTATGTCCTCAAGGACCTAAAGCTTCATGAACCCACTCATATGATTTTTTTATTCCAGATATTGCTATGTTCGTGGTAAAGTGCAGAGCTTCTGCACTTTATATTTTGAACAGATCCTACACAATTTGATTTTTGTGATAGTAGTTATCTATCTTTGGTGCAAAACACAAATGCAAGAAATGCTCTACCATATGCACAGATAATAAGTTGAACTGGAGAACAATAGACCACTTATGTTTTAATAAACTTGCTGCATTGTCTGATGGATGATGGTATTCCAGTGACACCCAACATAGAGAATGATAGACAACTTATGTTTTACATTACAATTCTTACTGCCTTGTTTTGTGTCGAAGGTATAAAAAACTTGAGGCGATCAATTTGGAAATTTAATTATTCAATTATGATATTCCTTTCTGTTTTAGCTCTTCCTACCATGAATCATTGAATCAGATGAGATTTTAATTTGGATGCAGAAGATGTGTCCTACTTCTACTGATTTGTAGGCTATATGCAGGAATTCCAAAATTTTCTAGATCTTGTCTAAATATTTTTGTATTTTTTACAGCTCAATATACGATGAGTTGACTGTGATCGCGAACCTGGCTTGGCGCAGCCTGTTGCTCCTCACTACCTCTCCACCAGCGTGATTTGCTAGCCAACAACTTAAAGTTGGCACCATTCCTTTCTTGCATCTCTTGTTGCTTTGTTTTGGAAAAAATGTCCCTGTAGCTACTTTCTCCATTTTACTCAGCAGGAAAAGATTTAGTTTTTTTACCAGGCTACATATCTGTGGCTACAAAATGTGTTGTTTAATGCCGAGACACTCACTTTCAGCTTAGTAGATTAGCAATTTAGCCTTACGCCTGTAAACTTTGTTTTTGAGATGCCTATTTTAACTTTCAGCACTAACTGATACGACCATTTCAATTGCAGGAAGGGAAGGGATGATTACTTCCTTAGGTTACCATGTAATTGCAATTTACGCTTACGCTACTTCGTGCTTGCAGGTCTAAACATCTATGCTTCTGTTGCTTATTATTTATTTTTTTTGACAAGGTGTGTTGCTTATTTTTTATTTCCTCTACGCAATCCAACATGGCTGACAGGCTGATATGTTTCCTCTATACCTAATAACCTAAAAGCAATAATTCCTTTACAAATTTTGTTATGATCTGTCTGATCAGTCCTGGATGGGGGGCTATGAAAATAATCAATGCTTTTCTACCCTTCATGTTCTGGTTCAATGAAATTGGCATGCATGGTCACTAAATACATGGCTTAGGTTATTTAATTTTCTCAGTCCTCACAGCTTGTCGCTTATGCCACTTGCACTCTACCATAATGAGGTTTGATGGGGGTCAGTTTGGTATAATGATAGCATATACAAGACCTGAAATTCATAAGAACACTGTTGCTAAGGACACTGAAGTTTATATTCTGGCCCTGATATCATAATACATTGCCTATTATCAACAAATTGATATACAAGAACTGAAATTTTTAGGCCACTTCTCTGTATCTGGTACAGGCACATAAGTCATAGGGTACAGTATCTATTGTTGGAAAGTCTCTGAAGATGCAAAATCCAGTGTCTAAGTGTGACCTGCCTGAACAATCATGATTTGGAGCCTGGCAAAGACTTATCCAAGTAATTTAATTGTCATTTCACTGCTTTTGGAAAATCCTAGAATCAGGCATCCAATTACTGATATCAATAGGAGCATATCAAGCCAAGAATAGAGTGGAAACATTGCTTCTAGCTGGGGTATTTTAATCACTCTTGTTTCAGGGTCTGGACCATATAAAGCAGATGCTATATGTGTGACATTCTAAAAATAACTAACCAAGACTCTATGCAAATTAGAAAATAGCACAGAATAAGATGTAACCTTTGTACTACTAATGTCACTGTTGATATACTATTTACAGATTCAAGTTTGAAGGTTAGGAAAATTGTGGTCAACAGAAAACAGGTTGCAGCCAAACCTACTCATACATTTCCACGGGATATTACAAAAATAGTTTCATTAAGGTTAACCTTTGCAGTCGATTCAGCAGACCTACTACAAAAAATACTATGCTTCGGTGGTAACACATGTAATGAACAGATGGACATCTTTTCTTAGACAGAACAATCATCTTATACATACGTCATTTACTATTCTCGCTATCATTTTACTTCAATGTTCAATGAACACTTTTTCACTTTTGTATACCAGCCCGAAGAATTCGGTGTGGATAGGGGAGATCCTTGAAGAAGCTTATGAGCAGCAGCTTAGAGGTGATATTGAGCTAGAACCCAAGGCTTCAATACAGTGTGACATTTCATGACCAAGATCGGGAGAAGCTCAAGAGCATTAGGTACTTCCCTCAAGCGCAATATAGTATAATATGACCTGCCATCTTAGAGATTGTCTTGTGGACTTTGGAACTTTATGTTGGCTATGCTAGGACCAATACTATGCGTGTGCTTCATGGCTCATGTAAAATATATGTAATGTTTGAACATATAAGATAAACTTAGCTTTGTAGCGACATAACATGCATTGACTTTCGTTTAAATGACTTAAACAGATTGCTCCCAGTCCACAGTTTTGAGCCAGATCGAAGCTAGAAGCTTTATTAATGACACTGGAGATCAGAGCAGCCTCTCAAGCAGATGCCAATTTTCTTAGGGGCTATATCTCATCATCTGCTACTATGACTTTTGTTGTATGCAGTATATGATGTGCCATCTCGCAAAGGTGTGCCTCTGTCTTGTCCTCGAGACTTTTCTTACATCATGTAAGACTTATACTAATTGAATAGATAATGTGCTGATTTGACGTCACACCTGTTTTAGAATGCATTGCTGAACTACCTCTTAACCAAACGGTTTACTATCTATCATTATTGTTCCATGGCGATACAAGCACGGCTAGGTGACTCGTGCGCATGGGCGCGGCGAAATCACTAGTAAAATACAATTGGCAAACGTCTCGACACTCGGCAAACATTTCCGGCAGTGCAACCGTGACAAAGGATATCTCAAGCCTTCACATACGAGGGAATCTGAATACACTGCTAGTACTGTGTACTGCTGGAGGTGGGATCACGACTTCAACGAGCGTCAATGGTTTCCGACACGACGGGCTTAATTATTGGATGCGAGGGGTGAAATCTCATATGCCAAGACTAATGAGTACTTAGATGCAGTGTGAAAGCGGCTTTTGAAGTTGGCAACGTATCATATGCAACTCAATTTAGTGTGCATTATATCACAATGGCCAAATTAAGTACAGATTTAGATCGCGTCGAGGTTTTTTTCACTTACACCCCTCCACCCGGGGGTTTAAATCTAACCCGTGTGTATTCAGGTGGGAGGGTTTAAGTGAAAAACCTCCGACGTTGGATCTAAATCTATGACCAGGTGGTGGATGGGCCCAGTACGTGGATACATTGCCAAGTTATCCTGCCACCAATACTATAATCTACTCCCTCATCTACGCCAAGTGGCTAGCTTTTTTAAGTCCGCTTGTATAACATTATCATTCCATTAGATTCCCCCTATGCATGCATCATGATTGGCTACATTAATTAAGCATAGGCTAGCTGCTTGGTTCGACCTTCGCATGCATGAACATGGTTGAATGCGTATGTGACGCACTTGGGAACATACACATATAATATATAATAAATCCAGATAAAATATACATTTGAAACGTATGAGACATGCAGAGCTTGATATCATGAAGTGATGAAAAAATTAAGCAAACACTCAACTACCATACAGATACGAGTACGCGCTTCTTTCACAAGTAGGCAAGCGATATGGCTAGCCCTGCAGCTGGCTAAGCGCCTAACCATGTCTGCCAAAGCAGCAACGTGCGGGGGCAGCTTGGCCTGGGCAACCACCAGCAGGCCTAGACGCTAAGCAGCAGAGGGCAAGGGCCTGGCTGGCTGGTCCAGCTAAAAGCAAACGCAGCAGGGAGCCCGTCCACTCTGTGGTCGCGCCGCATGCACATGCCCGTGCCGTATGCACACCAGGGCCGTTCCACAAATTTCATGGGCTCGTGGGCCACTAAGACACTAGGGACCGACTATCTAATATTTTAATATAATGATTGAAGTATATAATATTATAGATAAAAGATAACTTGTAACCATATTTAATTCTTGAAAAATAACAGTACATCAAAGAAGAAAAAAGAACGGCAAAATAACTATGATAGTTACCTCAAAATAAAACTACAATGTTTCAATGCTTTTTAAGAAACCGTCTTTGGGCATTTCTTGATGTAAAATCTTCGAGAACACTTTAAAGATCAATTGTACCCAAAATATCCTTCCAAAAATAAAATTACAAATCAAATCCCTGAAGCCTAGAGGGACGTACTGATCTAGTGAATACTGAATTGTAAAGTACTACTAATGAATTGTAATAATCAAATTGATTTGTTTATTTGGGAGGCTTCATACCTTTACTGATCACCGTGAAGAGGCCAAGAGAGACGTCCTCGTCCGTCCGTGCGCCTGCGAGCACTCGAGCAGCAGTTTGGCACTGCCACGCCGGTAGCCGCCTAGCCGGAAGAAGGAAAGGAAGATGGACATCCGTGGCCCTAGCACGCCGACGCCGTGGACGTGGAGTCCCTGCCGATCGGCGACGACGATCGCGGCAGGAGTAGGTCAGGAGTCAGGACTCGCGTCTGCCGATCGCGAATACGAGCGGGCGACTGTCTGGCTACTTCCTTGCCGGCTGAATGGCTGATGGGCTGTATACACATGGCTACCCTCATGGGCCCCTGGCCTCATGGGCCCATGACGGGCCTGATGCACACCAAAAGAAGGAATGGACGCACGTGTTCCCATGCCATGGTGCAGACCTCAGTACGCGTCAATTTTTAAATTAGGCCTTGTTTAGATTTCAGAATTCATCCCAAATTTCACTATGCAAAAAGAAGATTCTCCGTCACATCAAAATACCTAAGACACGGAGTCTAAATGTAGATGAAATCAAAAACTAATTGTACGGTTTATTATACTTTGCAAAACGAACATTTGAGCCTAATTAATCAATGTTTGAACAATTATTACCAAATAAAAACAAAAATACTATAGTGCTACACAGTGCAGCACAATGCATTCGGGAGGTGCCGATTCCGGCATCTAAACAAGGCCTTAGTCCTAATGCATACCGAGATTGGTCCGTTCGGACGGCCGCAAAGTATTACTGTTTCTTACTATTGGTCCGGCTATTTCACGCTGTAAAGTAATGTAGCATATCGTATCTAAGAGCAATTATAATAACAGGTTGCAAGCCAGCTAAATGCTGATATGGATGAGAGATTGGAGGAGAAAGAGGAGAAACGGACTGTAAGGCCAGTCTCAATGGTGTTTAATAAGAGTTTCATGCACATTAAATATGCTGATGTGGCACTATATTAATGTAGAGAGAGATGATGAAAATTTCATGGGAGCAGAGAGAGAGTTTCATAGGAATAAAACTCTTATGCACTTGTTTTCAAAATATTAATGCATTGGAAACTACGCCACGAAACCCCCACCGAGACCGGCCTAAGCTTGCTTACAATCGGCTCGAGCACGAAGCCACAAAACTCGAGAGAGACAAGTGGGCGATGCATTAACTACGAAGAATAAACTACTACATGAGTGAACTGAGAGAAGGCTGAAGCTGGCTGCATTATTAGTCTTGCTCTAATAGGTGAGGCAATTGCTGCTATAGGGTGCTGAGACAAGACTCCTGTTTCGTGACAGTATTTAATGGTATGCTAGTCAGTCGTCACGCGGTAATGCAATGGCCGGCCTTCCACTCGGATCGGATCGCCATCACCCGTGGTCTGCCCGTCGAGCAGCAACGCCACCGTCCTCTACCGGGGCTGCTTGCTCCGCTACTCGGACGCTCCGATCCTCGCCGATGAATTCGGCGACGACGGCGGCCAGTTGGACTTCTCGAGCCACGGGGCCGATGTCCCAGACACCGCCGTCTTCGGGCAGACGCGCAAGGAATTGTTCACGACTCTAGCCAACGAGGCTGTGGACTCGCCCTTGATGATTGCGTCGGGCAACCAGACGTTCAACAGCACGCACAAGCTGTACGGTCAGGGACTTGCCGCAGAATCTGTGCATCCAATGGATCACGAAGACCATCGTGGACCTCCCGAACTCCGTGGTGCCGTGGTCGGAGGGGTTCACCTTCACAGGGTTTAGCTTCTACGTCAGGTACGACCTGACGCCTTTAAAGTCTACCTGCCCCACGCCGATACCGCCCCACGCCGATACCGGCCCTTCGCAACCGGAAGCAGGAGAAGACGTGCCCCCCACCGGCCCATCGAAACAGAAAACAGTAAAAGGTACTCAAATGTAACCTTCGCCTTTTGTTTTTTTGTTCTTTCCATGTTATAATCTAGTAAATCGACTGTATGCAAGCACTTGATTAATTTATTCTTATGTATTGGATTCAATATACATAATTGTTGACATAAATAAATACAGTATTTTTAAACTACACGAGTTTATAATGCTTACTCCTTCAATATATGTACCAAATGTATTCCTAGTCGACCATCTTCAGTAGGGTTTTGTTCAAAGCTTTAGCAACATGCAAAATAGAAATGCTCTCAGATCCCATATAGTATATTACCTGCAAGTGACGCATCCCACCCCAACCTTGTTGTTTAGGACCCCACCCCGGCCCACTCCCTTCCCCTTTTCCCTCCAGGAGGGAGCAGCCACGCCACTGCTTTTTGCATCATCCTACTCCTACTGTCTAACCCGTGGCTCTCTACAGGCCATCCGCGTCGCCAAAACGCCAAGTCGAGATCTTCTACTACAGAATCTCTATTGGTCATTCGCTGTCGATTGGATGCCTCTACCTTGCCTGTAGGAAGCCTGCTGTGACCTGTGCTTGAGACATACTCTCTTCGTCCTAAAATAAGTATCGTTTTGTGTTTTCGTCTGCAAGTTTGACTCAATTTGTAGAAAATATGTGCAACATTTATATCTCCAAATAATTTTATTAAAAAACTAGAATTAAAGATCTTTCCGATGATACTAATCACTTAGCATAAATATTAATATATTTTAATATATAATTGCCAACAGTTTTTTCTCGGGAGCGAGAACGACATTTATTTTGGGACGGAGGGAGTAGCCACTCGAGTCTATAGATGAGCCTCAATTCTCTAGCACCATCTTGTCAAAGAAAAAAAAAAAATCTCTAGCACCACAGAGACCGGCCACAGAGAGGATGCGGGCACAGACATCAAGGGGGTATAGGAGTGTGAACATGGGAGCATTAGAGCTAAGAGATAGAAGTTGGATTAAAATGAGAGGATAAAAACTAGTGAGTAAATCCCACTTTTAGTCTAGAAATAGTGGCTGAGTTGGGATGGCCAGGACAGGAGTTAGTGGCGCAAACGTGCGGGGTTGTGGGCATCCCCATTTGACATTTGACGGCACAGATTTAGCGCTGGGGCTATTGCTAGAAAATATTGATGTTCTCCTAATATTGTAGTTCATTTGGAATTTTGTGTTTGTGTATGTTTTTCCTTACATACCTGATCCACCTTGTTTTAGACTTAACACCTTGTTATAATTTAGATTTTTATTAGGAAGTGTCCTATATGATGACGATACGAAGGATTACGTTTAGGAGCTAAGGGATCTTGAATATAATTTAGGATATCTAAGTTCGGGTTGTTTGGGTACCTCTAGATTATTGTGGTGGATTATTATTGTTGGTTAAGTTGAGAAATACACATGATCTTCAAATTTTAGGTCTCTCATATATCAAAGGATTTATTGTAATATGGTGTTTTAATAATCCATCCATAGTTAAATGTAGTAAATAGAAACATACCACGTCTGCTCGAAAGATAAGCAATTTCCATATTGTCGTGCGCTAGAAGTTCGAGTCAAGATCTCTCGCTTGCTCGTGGTACCACGGCAACTCTGAGAGTTCATCTTTTTCCTGTGCTACGTCTGTATCTCGGATGGAGTTAGGAGCATTTCCCCCCACCGCCAGCTTAATTACAGAGTTCCTCTAAGAGTTAATTGATGTTTTAGGATGGATGACGTTAGCGGGATTGAATGGATTCGTGGGATCACCGTATCTTGTCTTCACACTTCTTGATAGTTGATTGATCTTCTTTTTTCGCCCATCAAAGTTGCCAAAAAGTTTATTAAAAAAAAAATCAAAGTTGCCAAAAAATATGTTCATGCTGAATCGGATCTTACACCAACGACAGCGTGGGCTAGCACAGCTGAGGTCACACATGACTTATCACGTAGAAAGATACTCCAAGATCAGCAAGACCATCGAGTCGGCGGTGCTGATTTAATTAAAGGCCGTTCTTCGCCTCAAAAACTCGAGAACACTTCCCAGGGAGATACACATCGAGGTTGTCATAAGGTTGGCAGGACCACTAGAATGCCGCCGAATCTCGTCGAGAGATGTGCCAACCTAGAACGCCGCCGAATCTCGTCGAGAGTGTCAACCTAAAACGTTGCTGAATCTCATGAAGAGAAGTGCTTAATGAGGACTAAAAAGTTGGGGAAACAAGATAATAAATTTGGTCACATTGCATATATAAATATAGGTTAATAATATTCGTCCTCTGAGGTCTGAAGAACAAAAACATAGTAATTCCATAAGCTTTGATCAAACAATGCAAAATTTGTTACACAGGCTACCCATCGGAAAATGTAGGTATTACGAACCAAGTTCTGTCAAATCTTTTGGAGACCTATCTATGTTGTATGAAGCATGCGAAATAGCTATCAGCAAATAGTTCGTTTCCCTAAGTATTTATTCTTCTTCCCGACGGCAGAGGGACTGAGCAGACTTTAATTTCCACCCAAGAGCATATTACTTCTGCAGCTCGTTCACCTGTAATGAGATGTGTGGACTCGATTATCAAGAAGCAGTGACTGGGACGAGTCGATTGTATATGTCCGTGGCTGCAGGCCTAACTTTTGGTTCTTCATTGACACACTCGAAAGCTAAACCAACGCATTTTTCCACATCCTCAATGCAGTCATCATCCTGCAACGATGCAAAATTCTTCAGCTGCTCGTAATAACTAGCGCTGCATCTCTGGGGAGTCGTAGTTCCTTCCAAGTCGAAGGTAAAGTTCTCGCGGACCCTTTTGATGAACGATGTACCAGCGGGGTCAGTACAAGCACAACGAGGCCCTTCTCCCATAACTATCGCCAGGATGAGGATACCAAGACTGTATATGTCGCATTTGCGGCTCACCTTCCCGTGGTCAACAAACTCGGGCGCCATGTATCCGCTGCAAGGTAATCAAACAGTTGACATAGAGATAATAAGTTACATACTCCCCCTTTCTTAAAACACATATGAGACGCGGTTTGATCTGGCAATCTTTAAGTTTCCACTTTAACCGCCTATATATATCTTGTATCATCATTTCTTGTGGCAATAAAAGTTTGACCAGTAGAAAGTATTCTATAAAAATAAAGGTTTGTTTTAATAAATATTTAGAAAAAGAAAATTTATTAGACTTATTTATAGTCAACGAACACGGTGTTGTATCTTTACTAAATGTGTTTGAGCCTTGTATTTGGGGATAGTGGTGTATAGAACACAGCTGATAGTTGCATGAGCTAGAAATATATGCTGACGAAGGAAAAGAGAATCATTTTTGTCCATTTGGAGGAGCTGAGTTTAATTTTCTTCTCTACTTGTATCTGTACTGAATCGATCAACTCTAGATTAGTCGTGTAAAAAGGTTTTGTTTGAGATGTACTCACTCCATTCTAAACTATATAATAATTTTGGTTCCAGCTGATGTAGAGCTGCCCAGCACAGGCATGGTTCATGTGGTGTCTATATCTCACTTCTAGTTTGTTCTAAGTTCATTCTTTCTTTAACCTTATCCAAGTTTATATAAAAAAATAGATGCACCAACACTTGCAACTCAAATTAATTGGTATCATTAAGTTAAGGAGAATATATCTTGATAGTGCATTTATTTGAACCTGTAGGTGTTAATAAATTATTCTTAAAACTAGATCAAATTAGAAAGAAAAATGGCCTAGAACAAAGGTGAAGTGAACTATAATTTGAAACATATGAACTAGTTCACATTTCCTTTTTTCCTCTCTTGTCCAGAGGGCATTGGATTTTTTTCTTATTTACTTTCATCTCGTCCATGCAAGCCTAACTCACGGAACATATAATAACAAATAAACTAATAAACGCAGGCACATCAGTACAGATACTTACAATGAACCTGTCATTTTCTTTGTGTAAGTATGAGTATGAGTTTTGGTGTTCAGAAAATTTCTTGATAGACCAAAATCTGCAATTTTTGGCTCCATTTCCTTGTCGAGCAAAATATTGCTGGGCTTTAAGTCCATGTGCAAAATATCACTGTTACGTTCCTGATGTAGGTACTGCAATCCAGCAGAAATACCACGTATAATTTGGTAGCGACGTGGCCATTCAAGAACAGACTGCCCCTGTGAAGCTGATCAAGAAACATACAATGAGCAAATAAAGCATATATGTATACATGCATGCAAAATATACATGAAGAGCATGTGACCAAGAAGATAGGGAAGCCGACGTACCAAATATGTATTGATCAAGAGGGCCTTTACTGACAAATTCACTGCAAACGTACAAACCCCTGCCACGCTGGAACCACCGGTCATTGTTACAAAACCCTACCATTTGCACCACATTCTTATGCTTTACGCTTGCTAGTATATGTAGTTCAGACTTGAGATATTTTGCTGCTGAAGAATCTCTAACGCACTTGACAGCAAGTTCCATGACATTCTGGTTGATATTGAGCATAACCTAGATTGTAGTAGTCATTTTGAGTTTAAGTATTGTCTACACAAAAAACTTGGAAAGACATAATGCAGCATATATATTTAGATCAAATAAAATATAGGTTCCAAGGCATTCTAGAACAAAACCCCTCTCCCTTCCCCCATCTCAGAGTACGTAATTATAACTTGCCGTCTCTATGTGTGACATTTGTAGGGATGGATAATAAGCCAACTAAACTTTTCTTCGAAAACTGATATGTCTTATTCCTATTTATTATAGTCCTCCATGTTTTTTCCGATCCAACTTTATACCAAACGTCACAAGCCAAGCCAAAGTTGGGAAGTCATTTAAAATCCAACTAATTTTGATTTTAGAATTAAAAAGTGTTCAATCAAAGTGCAATTTCAAAATGAGCCACTGATTTAACTTGACAAGTTTTTTTTGTGTAGCCCTAAGTACATGGTGTTTCCTAAACCTAATTAGATATAATAGGACCAATATTTGTTTGTTTGATGAGGACACTGTGACTGTGAAAGCTTTCCTGTTGTACATTTTTTTCTTCAGTCGTTCTATTTCCACTGTCTATTTGATAACTCCCACCAGGGTGTTGGTGTTTCGCTGTTCTAGAAACTAATTTGTCAACATGATATATCAATTAGATACTGCCTGCGTCAAGTCACTTTGACTTTTAGGTATTACAAAATGAATGAACAAAAAGATTCAGAATAAATTATAATTTAGAACGTAGGGAGTATTAAAGAGAAGGTTTTCTCTGCACCAACAAATATAATTACTATATGGAGCCATCTAAAGTTCAAAACTACACGTAGACGTACCTTGTAAACATTGCCGAATCCACCTTCTCCAATTTTGTGTTTTTCATCGAAGTTATTGGTGGCACTCTTTATATCTGCATAACTAATATCTTGTAGACCGGTAACCTCTAGAATTTTTGCTATTTCCTTTTGTTTTGGTAATGTCTGATAACTATGAACATCACTAGCAGAGCAATTATTGAAATGGTAACAGGGATAACTATAACCTCCAACTGCTGGACCAATCCACCTGTTGACGGGCTCACAACCATTAGTAGAAATATAAGAGGGACCCACATTTAAAGCTATCTTTTTACAATGTGATCACTTAAAGCAATTCTAGAAAAATATTTGAATTTTTAAAGAAACTGGATGACATATATGTAAAGGCAAAATATGCAGAAAATATCAAATGTTCGCCAAGTAATAGACCCAGCTCCAAATCATAGCCCTCAAATGTCAAATGGGGATTGCCTATATTATTGCGGCCAAATTTTTGGCACCAGCCATAGCAGCCCCGAAACTCGCACCACCATTTTCGCACCAACAAGTGGCTATCCTCTCATTCTAATTCAACTTTTCTCTCTTGAGCTTGTATGCTCCCATGGCCATACTTGCTACCTCTTGGTGGCCATGTCCCCTCACCGCTGGTGAAGCCACGAACTAAAAGTGATAGCTGGCGGTAATAGCGTGTATTCGGGCGGTGTATGTATAAAAGGATGACAAACCTTCCTCTTTAATTTGGTAGGAGATGTCTTTTCTAAGATGCTTGGTAAAGCCACAGATAGAGGCCTCATCCGTGGTTTGTTAGAGGAGTTTATACCGGGAGGCATTGTGTCTACGCAATATGCAGATGACACAATCCTCTTTCAAAAGCTAATGACAGGCTTTTGTTTAACTTAAAATGCATTTTACTATGGTATGAGCAACTCTCCGGAATAAGGGTGAATTTCCATATAGTGAGCTTGTCCCTATAAACCTAGATCCTAGTGATGCACATAGGTTTGCCCATATCCCGGCATGTCCTTTAGGTTCTTTTCCTCTCTGAAATACTTAGGTGTTCCACTACATTTTGATAAATTAGAGAGAGAGGACATTCAGCCACTAGTGGACAAGATGCTGAAAAAGATTGCAGGGTGGAGGGGGAAGCTCCTATCCCTAGCTGCTGGAGTAGTGCTTCTAAAAACTTGTTTAGCTAGTATCCCTGTTTATCTTCTCTCTTTTATTCTTTTCCCTAAATGGGCTTTAAAGATCCTAAGTACACATATGGGTAATTGTCTGTGGAATGACACGAGAAGAGAATCATAAAATTCATCTTGCAAATTGGGGATTAGTATCTATGAGAAAAGAGTATGGAGGTTAGGTATCCCCAATTTGAGAGATTTGAACATTAGTTTAATGGCTTCTTGGTTGAAAAGATACAAACAGGATGAGAATAAGCTCTAGAAAGAGCTCATAGACTTCAAGTATGAAACTGCAAAGCCAAATATTTTTCAGACTTCTTCTCTAGGTGCTTCTAGCTTTTTTAAAAGCTTCATGTGGGTAGCTCAGGCTGCTAAAATTGGCTACAAATGGAAAATTGGAAATGGCAGGAAAATTAGGTTTTGGGAGGATAATTGGATGGGTTCTTCTAGCTTAGCAATTCAGTTTTATCCTTTATATAGGGTTGTGAATGAGAAAGGCAAAACTTTGTCCGAATTATGGGATGGGGGTAGATTTGAAATGCACTTTCGGGAGGAGTGTGTCCCAAGAGCTCTTCTAGGAATGGTTAGGGATTGTAGAATTAGTGTCTTCAGTTCATTTTTCAGATGAAGAGGATGAGATGGTATGGCGGTTCACCACCTCGGGGACTTACTCGTCACAATCCCTATACAAGATCATAAACTTTAGAGGACTGAAACCTGTGCATGTTTCAGTGGTGTGGAGCCTAAAAATCCCACCTAGAGTCCACTGCTTTTTATGGCTAGTGATGCACAACAGGGCCCTCACTAGAGATAATTTAGCTAAGAGAAAGAAATTGAAAGATGAGACTTGCTTATTTTGTGAGGAAAGAGAAACCATTCAACATCTGTTCTTTGAATGTGCGTAGTGAGAAGGGTTTGGGATATTGTGTTTGTTAGCTTAGGACAGCAAGTAGGGGAAGACTTAGCTAACATTGGAAAATTTTGGTTAAGTAACAAAAGATTTGTGTGCTGAATATGGTTTCTTCTGCAGTTATTTGGTCTCGTGTGGAAACTTAGAAATGACCTTTGCTTTTAGAGAGAGAATTGGAGGAGTATGGACATACTTCTCTTCAGGATCTCTGGGCTCCTAACCAACTGGACAGTGCTCCATCCACCCGACAAGAAGGAGGTGCTGGAAAGTTGTATCAACAGCATCAAGTGCGCAGCAAGACAAGTGCTGTGGATTCCTTATGGGGTTCCAACTACAACCTGAAGATCCAGAGAAGTGATGCTGCCCTGGAGGCGAGGGAGAAAATGAGCCGAGGAGGTTCTATGATGCTGATGAACACTGAGAAACTATCATGGTGGAGGGAGTTGGAGAACGATATGAACATGGCGTGGTGGAAAGACCTGGAAATCAACATGAATGTGGTGTGAAGAAATCAACGAGGCAAAGCTAGAGTCGATGGTCCGTTGTGACTCCTTCGGGGAAAGGCGTTTTGGTTTTCTTTCAGTTTCATCGCTTAGTTGTTCTTCGTTTTAGTCTGTGGTTCTTTGGTTTAAGCTTGTTTGGCGCCGCTAGCGTTGTGGTGCTAGTCCAGGTGGACAAATTCTGGGACTAAAATACGCTGTAAACCGATTTTGGTCTTTTATTAATATGAAAGGCCGGGGCTCGCCCCCTCGAACTCTAAAAAAAAAGGATGACAAATTAAAAGAAGGCACTATGAAACTTTTCTAGTTAATTATACTTTTGATCTATGTTATCAATTACATATAGTGATTCAAAAATACAAGAATAAATTAATCAAGTGCATGCAAACAGCTAATTGCTAGTCCATACATGCTGAGCAATCGACCTGTAGAATGTTTCACCATCAGTAGAAAATATAATCACCGGCGCCGATGAAGTTGTGGGGATGGAAGGGGAAAGGGAGTGGTGGTGGGGTTAGCGTGAGGAGGGGAAGGGAGATGGCCAAAACAACAAAATTGGGGTGGGATATGTGTCACTTGTGAGGAATGGGATCAGAGAGCATTTCTATTTCGCATGCTAATTAGGATGGAACCGCGTGCTAAACCCTTTCTTCTTTTTTTCTTGGACCTAAAAAATGAACAGTAACCCTAAGATGCTCAACTAGAAATACATTTGGTACATATATTGAAGCAATAAGCATTATGAAACTTGAGTAGTTTAAAAACACTGTATTTGTCTATGGCATCAATTTGATAAGTATAAATTAATCAAGTGCATGCATACAATTGATTTACTAGAGTATTGGTACAGAATTTTCTAATAACAAGGAAAGAACAAAAAAGGAAAAGGGAAGGTTACATTTGAGTACCATTTACTGTTTCCGATGGCGAAGGGCTAGTGGGGGCCACGGCTTTTACTGTTTCGGCCGGGAGTGGGGTGGGGTGAGGGTCAGGAGGAGGGAAGGGAGATGGCCTAAACGTATAACAATGTTGGGTTGGAAAAATGCGTCACTTGTGGGGATACTGAGAGCATTTATGTTTCGTATGTTAGGATGGACCCGTGCTAAACCTGTTTTTATTTTCTTGGACCTCAAAAAGTGAACAGAAACCCTACTGAAGATGGTCGACTAGGAATACATTTGGTACATATATGGAAGCAATAAGCAGTATGGAACCTGTGTATTTATCTATGAAGCAATATAATAGGCAGTATGAAGCAATAAGCGAAATTACATCTGAGTACCTTTTCCTTGCGAAGGGCCGGGGGGCACGTCTGTTAGAGCAGCCGCAATGGAGGGGAGTAAGGGGGTAGTAAGCTGCTGCACCTGGTAAGATACATTGTGGAGGTAGTAGAAAAAGGTGGGAGTAGTTACTACCGGTAGCAGTGCTACACCCGGGAGCAAGGAATAAAAAATTTGTACTCTCTCTCCGTGAACGCTTGGAGGCAGTAGTTCTGGGCTTCTGGCACATGCAGTCCAGTGTAAAGAATGATGGTTTAATATTATTTTTTTCTTGTCCTCGCTTATACCTGGATGCACATTGTGTAGAGATGTTGATGCCTACTACCACTGTTGTCTGGCCCTACCTTACTACCCTTTGGTGGGGATAAACATTGCGGTTGCTCTTACTGGTTCCGGTTGCGAAGGGCCGGTACTGGTGTGGGGCACGTAGACCCTAAAGGACGTCAGGTCGTACCTGATGTAGAAGCTAAACCCTGTGATGGACACCCCCTCAGACCACCGCACCTCGGCCAGGGACTCCGGGATGCTATCGATGGTGGACATGATCAAGTCGGAGCACTGGTTCCTCGGCAAGTCCCTGCTGCACTGCGCGAGACCGTACAGCTTGTGCGTGCCGTTGAACGTCCGGTTGGACGACGCAATCATCAGGGGCGAGGCCTCAGCCGCGCTGGCTATATCATGGGCTAGCTCCGTGAACAGGTCCGTGCGCGTCTGCTCGAAGGCGGCGGTGTCAGAGACGCTGGCTGCGTGGTTCTGCGTGCAGAACGCGTAGCCGCCAACGGCATGGATGGGAACGTCGGAGTAGCGGAGCACGCAGCCCCGGTACGCGACGCTGGCGTTGGTGGCCAGCGAGCAGACCTTGGGCGCATCCTCGCAGGCCGCTTGGAGGCACCTTTTGCACTGGACTGGCCACGGTATGTCGGCCTGGCACATGGCCATCCCGAACACCACCGGCGATGACTCCACCACCGTGCCACTGAAGAATCCGATGTTATTCATGGCGAGCGATGGAAGCATACCAAGGGAGCGGTCGAGGTTACTCTGGTAGTAAGGGTTGATGGGAAAGTACGCGGCGGACTCGTTGGGGGGGAAGCAGTTACTGCTGCCTCGGTAGAAGGCCATGTTGTGGTCGTCAGCAGCGCCACAGCTTGCTTGGAAAAGTGTAAGCGACAAGGCGAGGAAGACGATGGAGGCAGCAATGGAAGGCGACATGGCAGCTGGTTGTGTGTTTGTGTTGGACTAGACTGCAGTGGAGTGGCACAGCTGAGAGGGTGAGAACGAAGGCGATCCTATCTAACAAGTGGGAGCTCTCTATATTTAAATTGAAGGCCGGCCATTGCAATTGCATGCCGCGTGACGACTGACAAGCATACCATTAAATACTGTTACGAAACTGGAGTCTCAGCACCCTGTAGCAGCAGCTGCTATGAAATAGCCGTATGACTAGTATATGTAATACTCCGTACTAGGTAGAGGGTTAGTTCCCTCAAAAAAAAAAAAAAAGGTAGAGGGTTAGTTCACTCTCCATGTTAATATACTCCCACTACGTATGCCTAGGTATTATTTCTCCTGTGAAACGATGAAGTCGTGTTCCCACCTCCAGCAGTACTTAGCATGTGAAGGCTTGGCCTATACTTTGTCACGGTGAACCATATTTAAATGAGCTGCCTACTACTGTGACAATGGTTCACATACCCGCGCCTCACCGTTGTCGCGCGCGGCTCCATTACCCAGCGCCGCTGATTCCTGGAAACTAAAGTGCCGCTGGCCAAGCCGCGTTTCCCGCGCCTGGGTTTTCATGCGCGACGACACACTGGCCGCCCAACACGGACCGGCGGACCGCGTCCTCGCTCCCTGCTTTTTGGTGGACGTCGACGAATGTGGTCGCGCGACCCGCGCCTGGCTCCGGCCTGTCACCCATGCGCGCCGCTTCACCCAAGGGCACGTACTGCGCGTGAGCCATTTTTTTTGATGTGATTTTTTCAGAAAGACCCCGCAAAACACAGAGACAGCTCGTTGCCTTTTCGTAAGAAAAAAAAGTAGACAGCTCGTCTTTCGATCGCCGCGGCTCTCTGGCATAATAAGTCTACGGTGGGACAAATGTTTAAGGTTTCTTCGATCTGCGTGAGAGGGCCTCACTCCAAAGTCGGAATACCGGGGGCTGTTTAGCCCCACGGATCGAATTTTTTTAGTTTTCTTTAATATCAGTAGAATCCAACAAATACAGTTCGCTTACGTACATATATGCTCTCTCTCTCTCTCTCTCTCTCTCTCTCTCTCTCTCTCTCTCTCTCTCTCGTTAGTTCTCTAAGGCGTTCTCGTGTTTTTGTTAAGTCTACTATGTAATGCTTGCGGTTATTCCAAAACATCCGTCCACGGGAGTCGAAGCAACTAGCACTGTTGATTTAACAACGTACACCGATTTTGAAGCAAGCGTTACATGCAGCCTCCTAACGCATTGCGCCCTGAAGATATACGTAAATTATAGAAAAAACCCTTTGTATGTGTTTTGGGTACGGTTTTCCAAAGCTTGCTAACAAATTGTTTGCCTAATAATAAAACCCTTGCACTATTTGGAATCATCAATGTTTACGTACTAAGCCCAAACCATAGACTCTAGTAAACTTACTGTTGTCGAGCGCTTTTCAATTTGAATCACTAGTCCATCAACCCGTGCACATGCAGGGGCTAGTGATATATAAATGATATCTTCGTTATTTTTTATGTAAATGAAATAGATGCCTTTTATAATAACATGTCAAGGGCAAATAAAGTTTCCATAATATTCTGGGTATAGACTATAGTTTAGAATGTTGTGGCTCTATGGCACTGTATATAAAGTGAGCCCTTCAGTTAGTAAGACCTTATGCTCCCGCTATTAAAGGTTAAGTACACTTTTTAGTTAGAAAAAGGATAAGTGCACACACGTAAAATATGTTCCTAGAGAGTGCTCACAAAATCATGTGATTATTAGGTTTCCTATATTATCATTTATTTATTGAAAAATGTATTATAATCATAAGAAAGTCATGCAACTAGATTATAGTATTCTACAAAACCATACGAATCAAGGCAGGCATATATAGATCTAAATGCATGGAATGTTTTAATGTTAACTCACATCTCGATGAATTTGCTCAAGCACGGACATCCACAGTAGAAACATTCAAATGGTAACAAATGTTATTTGTTACCATTTTTAAATAAAATATATAGCGGCTCCACCTCATGCCATGTCCATTCATAATCACGGAGACATAATAACACACTAATAACTACTCTCTCCATTGCAAAATGTAAGTCACTATGACTATTCTACGTACATAGCTTTTGCTACGCACCTAGATAGAAAAGTCGGAACAGCTACTCCCTCCATTGCAAAAAAAAAAAAGTCATTTTGGCTATTTAAGATACATAGTTTTTGATATGCACCTAGATAGAAAAGTCGAACAACTTACAATTGAAACACGGAGAGTATATGTTTTGTGGAATTTGATATAGTGATATAGTTCACTCTTGTTGATGTAATTTGAAGCCATTAATAAAAAAGGATAATATCTATTTGGATCCATTGTGATAATAATTAGCTAAATTAATCTAATTGTGATCCAAATGGCCAAATTGATGTGGAGGCCAGCTCACATGGAGGTTAAACAAAAACTTCCTAAAATCTTGGTATCGAGAAATACCTAACTACTACTAAACGGTGTGATAATCTTTATCAAGCAGGTGAGCATACACATGGATGAAGCAGTGTCTGGCCATGTACCTAGGTATGTCTATCATCTTCGTGATGAAAAGGACGGAGTGAGTCGGTGTTCGTCAACACCGCCTCAGTCTACTTCAGCCATGTCCACATGAGTTTGATGTGGAGGCCAGCTCACACGGTGCCAGAAGTGTGGCTCATATACGTCAAGCAAGAAATAAAAATGGGTGGCACGTGAACACATAGGCCGCCGGTGACACAATGGCATCATGTCCGACGTCCATGGCATCTACATCAACGCTAGCACCAACTGCACCTATAGTAAAGGTATGGCCATCTTGCCAAATCCTATAATTACAATTTTATTTTTCTCATATGATGTAAGACATTCGACAACCTTGCTAAAACCCATATAACAATTAAATTTCTCTGTTGTGACATACAAATTTTATAGTAAAACTCTAAATAGGAATCCCTGCTGGTGCGATTCGACAATCGACGGCTCTTTCATAACTCAAAATTCGCTTAGGATCCCTGACTTTTTCTGGGGCGGGGCATCAATGCATGGGGTTATCATTTGAATAACCTGTTTAGTTATTCATTGAGAGGTTTTCTTCGCTGGGTGTGGCTCTTGCTTGCTTTCAAATTAGACATGACGGCAGGGGCATGTGAAACGGCCGGGAGCGTGGGGCACGTTAACGTGTTCGCTGGAACAGCCTTACAGACACAGCTGCTGTTAAAACAGTAACATGGGAGTGTGCAAGCTGAATTAATTACAACGCGTTCACATGCCTTCACATGCGAGGGAATCTGAATATACTTTGACAAAGGCTAACGTTCAGATGCGAGGGAATCTGACGAATATACGGTGTACTGCTGGAGGTGGGAACACGACTTCAACGCGCCAATCTTTTCCCCGGCTTAATTAGTTATGATGAGGACGCAAGGTAACATCTCATACCAAGACAAGTGGATGACTAGGGTCAAATCTCGAACTCAAACTGACTTAAGAGGTCGTCTTTGTCGTTTTCTTTAATACCAATGGAATCCAACATATACATTTTGCATACGTGCGTAAAGCCGATAAATGGATGACCGAACACCTAAATGGATCTACTTTCTTTTCTACAATGAGAGAAGCTCGCGCACTGCAACAAAGATGTAGGATCGTTCTCCAATGAAAAATCTCGCACTTTTGAGCCCTGAAGATATACATTAATTATCGAAAACCAGTTTTGTATATTTTAGGTATGGTGTGACAAAGCCTCCTAACACTTACTGTTTTCCGAATATAACCCTTGCACCACTTGGCAAGCACCAACCTCTGCATATTTGTGTGGGAAAGGTTGTTTGCTATTTTTCCTTCCCTGACCCCGCAGTGCGGGAGCGCACCGGGTACGCCCTTTTAACCCTTGCACCACTTGGAATGATCAATGTGTACTAAACCCATCTATCAGGGATAAATGTCTCGGAACCTAAGGATGAAGGGTTAATAAGAGTCAACATTAACCCGGTCGATAGTTAATGGTGGAGATATGGGCTTACAAATCCCTCGAGGGGAAATCCGCATCGCCCGAACCTGAGGGCATGGCTTCCAATTCGCCCGATGCTAAGGTAGGAGGCCCTAACTCATCCGACCCTACGAAGGGGGATTTCCACATGCCGACTTTAGACGATATTAATGCCAATAAGCCGTCAAATGAGAGCACGCGTGCCATAATGGGCCCACACCGTTCCTAACTACTTCGATGTGACCGGTACATACCACGAATGACCCGGAACAATGACCAGCCATGATTGAGCACCCACAATGGCCTACGATGCAGAATAGGGTGGTACTATTCTGTTATAATCCTCGTATGACCCGTGTCACCATCCACTATTTGATCACTCGATCCCCTATAACAGGATGGTGTACCTAACCCGGGATGACCGGAATCACACGTAGCTCCGTTGGCAAATAAGGACGGGCTCTGTAGCACCGACAGGGACTCGACAAAGCAGCAAGAGGACGAGAGGACTCAAGACTTATTGTTTTCCTCGCCCTCCTTCTCCTCTTCTTCTTCCTTCTTACACTACCTGAAAGGATCTTTGCCGAGTGCAAATGTCTTTGCCGAGTGCTAAAAATCAGACACTCGGCAAAGAGCTATTTTGCCGAGTGCCGCACTTGGCAAAGGAAGGCACTCGACAAAGAAGGCTTTCCGAGTGTCGGACACTCGCAAAGAAAGGCACTCGGCAAAGAAAGCTCTTTGCCGAGTGTCTCTTTTGGCACTCGGCAAATAGCTTCATTGCCCGGTGTCTCTTTTTGACACTAGGCGAGTTTTTTCAAAACACATTTTGAAGCAAGTATTAATTCAAATGAAAAAGTTTTCTACTACAAAATTATATAACTTCTTAAGATTCTAAAAAGTTTATTTTGGTCATTTCTTAATTTGAAAAAGCGATAAAAATGTTCTTCACAAAATCTACATCTCTCTCTTTCTAGTCTATGTCTCTAGTAGTTTCATAAACTGCAAGAGAGATTTATAAGATTTACAAACAATGTTAGAACCACCATGTCAGATAAACAAATGACAAAACAAGCAAAATAAATTTTGTGGATCTTGAGAAGTTATAGAATTTTGTAGTAGGCAACTTTTTGATTTGAAGTCATTTTGTTAAGGGAAACTAAGTTTGAATTTCTCAAATTTGAAATTCAAATTTTGTAAATGACCCGTAATAAAGAAACTTTTTAAACAAATAGTGTAGACCTTGAAAAGTTGTGAAACGTTGTGGTTGACCACTTTTTGATTTGAAGTCATCTTCTCGTGCAAAATTATATTTGAATTTCTTAAATTTAAAATAAAAATAAAAAAGTGGCTTTGCTTTGAGTGGGTGCACTCGACAAACTCGCTGAACTGGCCTCTTTAAAAATGGCCCGAAGCCCACTAGGACCATTACTTATGTGCACTATATAAACAATGCTTAGGGTTTGACAGGCCATTTTACTCGCTCCATCTCCTCACTCGGCAAGCAAGCGGTGCCACCCTCACTCACGCAGGCGCCTCCCTCGGCGCGACGGAGGCAGCGCAGCGTCGCCCTCCCTCTCTCATGGCGCTCCTCTCACCCGCTCTCCATCTTCCTCTCCTCTCCACAATAAGCACGACGGCGCACCTCCTCTCTCCCTCTCCACAGCCGGCAAGAAGCCGCGGCTCCTCTTCATCCCACCCATGGTGCTTCCAGCGACGTTGGCCTTCTCCGCTGCGGATTCGGCGAGGTTGCCCTTCCCCTCTACGTATCCAATGAGGTTGGCCTCCCCCACGGCGGATCCAGCAAGGACGGCCTCCCATGCGGCGGTACCCGCGAGGTTGGCCTCCCCCGCGGCGGATCCGGCGAGGTGGCTCTCCCCCGTGGTGGCTCCAGCGAGGCGGGCCTCCCCCGTGGCGGTTCTGATGAGGACGGCTTCCCCGCGGTGGCTCCGATGACAGCGGCCTCCCCCGCAACAGCTCTGACGACGACGGCGGCCTCCCCGCAAGGGGCTCGACGACGACCTCCCCCGCGGCGTCTCCGGTGATGTGGTGGTGGCAGCGGGCATGATGGTGGTGTCGGCGCTGGCGGGGAGCCTCGTCCGAGCAGCGATGTTTTTTTCTTAAAACAGTTTGCCGAGTGTTCGATAAAGAAAACTAGGCAAAGACTTCTTCTCCGATACTTTGTGTGCCGAGCGGTGTTTGCCCTATGGAACACTCGGCAAACCGTTTTGCGGAGTGTTTTCCTAGCTTTACCATGTGCTCGGGCACACGGCAAAGAACTCAATTCCGGTAGTGTTATCTCTTGAGTGTAACCAGGACCTCTCCTGCTTGTTCTATAAAAGGTAGGGTGCACCATGGAGGGCATCGAAACTCACTCGCCTTCAAGCTTACACACGCACTCACTCACAGAGACTTGGGAACTCTTCCGTCTCTCGACCGCTTGTAGACCGCTACTGCAAACCGAATCAGTAACACTAGCGTCTCTAGACTGGACATAGGGACATTCTGCCTAAAATAGTATGAATCTTGTGTCCTCTGGTTCACCATTCGAGCTTAGATGTGCATTATGCGTTTACTAGTAAGAAGATTAGAGACACCGACACCATCCTTAGACCCCAGTAAACTTACTGGTGTCAGAGTGCTTTCAGTTCGAATCATAGAAAACCTAAAAGGGCAAGACTAGTGAGAACTTAGATGCAGTGTGAAAGTGGCTCTTGAGGTTATCGAGACAGAAGTGTAATCTACTACCTCCATTATCTTCTATTGGGCACTAGAGTTGAAATCTGGGATACAAGAACCCAAGTGGCTGGCTTGTTTTGTCCGCTTGCATGCATTATCGTCCCCTCGGACTCCACAGTATGCATTATGACTGGCATGAACATGATTGAATGCGTAACGAGTAAATGTTGTGGCTTCGCCTCTTCTGGTCCCGCCTCGGAAGGTACCCCGCGCCCAACATATGGTTACAGAAATGAAAAATCACGGTACACACCCAAGAAGAGAACGGAGGGTGTATTGTAATCCACACCAGCTTTCGTAACAGTATTTAATGGTATGCTCGTCGGTCGCCGTCACGCGGCATGCAAATGGCCGGCCTTTAAACAGAGCTTCCACTCGTTGGATCGGATCGCCTTCGTTCTCACCCTAAGGCTCAACTCCCACTCCACTGCAGTCTAGTCCAACACAAATAGTACAACCCAACCATGCCGCCTTCCATTGCTGCCTCCATCATCTTCCTCGGCGTGACGCTTACACTTTTGCAAATAAGGTGTGGCGCTGCCGACGACGACAACAACACGGCCTACGACCTACGGTACAAGGACTGCTCCACCACCACCGGGAACTCATCAAGCAACAGCGGCAGCGGCCAGTACCAGATGAACCTCCGCCGGTTCCTCGCTGCACTTCCATCGAGCGCCATCAACAACAGCGGATTCTTCAACGGCACGGTGGGGTCGTCGTTGACGGGCACGGTCTTTGGAATGGCCATGTGCCAGGCCGACGTACCGTGGCCAGACCAGTGCGACAGGTGCCTCCAAGCGGCCTCCGCGGAGGCGCCCAAGGCCTGCCCGTCGAGTAGCAACGCCGCCGTAGCCTACCGGGGCTGCGTGCTCCGCTACTCGGACGCTCCGATCTTCGCCGTCGCCAACGACGACATCGCGAACGGCTATGCGTTCTACACGCAGAACCACGCGGCCGGCGTCCCTGACACCACAGCCTTCGGGCAGACGCGCAAGGACTTGTTCGCGTCTCTAGCCAGCGCAGCTGTGGTCTCGCCCTTGATGATTGCGTCGGGCAACCGGACGTTCAACAGCACGCACAACCTGTACGGTCTCGCACAGTGCAACAGGGACTTGCCGAGGGAACTGTGCTCCTACTTGACCACGTCGATCATCGACAACATCCCTAATTTCGCAGCCGAGGTACAGTGGTCGGAGGGGGTGTCCATCGCAGGGCTTAGCTTCTACATCAGGTACGACCTGACGCCCTTTGCAGTCTACGTGCCCCCCATCGGTACCGGCCCTTCGCAACCAGCCGGAACAGTAAAAGATGTGGCCCCCACCAGCCCTTCGTCACGGGAAACAGTAAAAGGTACTCAAATGTACACTTCTTTTTTTCTTTTTTGTTCTTTCCTTGTTATTAGTAAATTCTGCACCAATATTCTAGTAAATCAACTGTATACATGCACTTGATTAATTTATTCTTATCAAATTGATGCCGTAGACAAATACAGTATTTTAGACTACTCAAGTTTCATAATGCTTATTGCTTCAGTATATGTACCAAATGTATTTCTAGTTGAGCATCTTAGGGTTACTGTTCATTTCTTAGGTCCAAGAAAAAGAAAGAAGAAAAGGTTTTGCACGTGGTTCCATCCTAATTAACATGCGAAATAGAAATGCTCTCTGATCCCATTCCTCCCAAGTGACACATCCCACCCCAACTTTGTTGTTTTGGCCATCTTTCTTCCCCTCCTCAGGCACCCCACCACCACCCCCTTTCGCTTTCCATCCCACGAGGGAGCTGCCGTGCCACAACTTCAGCGGCACCGCTGCCCCTACCTGTACTCCTTGGCTGACTTAAAACATGGTTCTTATATTTTCTACTGATGGTGAAACATTCCGCAGGTCGATTGCTCAGCAAGTATAGGTTATAGTTATCCCTGTTTCTATTTCAATAATATGTTTTCTTGTGGCATTCGTAGCTATGGACTAGAAATTAACTGTGTGCATGCACTTGATTAATTTTTTCTTGTATTTTGATTCACTATATGTAATTGATAACATAGATGAATACTATAATTAACTAGACTAGAAAAGATTCATAGTGCCTTCTTTTAATTTGTCATCCTTTTATACATACACCACCAGAATACACTTTGTCAGCTATCACTGTTAGTTTGTGGCTTCAACGAGCAGTGAGGGGACACGGCCGCCAAGAGGTAGCAGTATGAGACTAGAAATTAACTATGTGATGCACTTGATTAATTTAGTATTTTGGTTCACTATATATAATTGATAATGTAGATGAATATTTAATCAACTAGAAAAGTTGCATAGTGCCTTCTTTTAATTTTTCATCCTATTTTGCATACACCACCACAATAAATGCCATCACTGCGGACTATCACTGCTAGTTGTGGCTTCAACCAGGACACAGCCATCAAGGGGGAGCAGTGCGGCCATGGGAGCGTACAAGCTCACGAGAGAGAAGTTGGAGATTGAGAGCATAGCCACTGACAACCAGATCTCATTTAGCTTGTTAACTGGGACCTCAATCGTATAGACAACCCCCATTTGACATAGTGCTATGATTTGGAGCCCCATCGTTATTCTAATCTTAGAGTCGGCACGGCGGAGCGGCATCGGCACGGAAGCGGTGGTAGGGAGAGAGAGCGGCGGGGCGGTGCCGGCGGAGAACGGGAACGAGGTCTGGAGGAGGCCGAGCGGACGAGATTTGGAAACCGCAAAGAAACCGTGGGGAGTGGGAGAGGTTAGGAGCTTACAGCTCGACCTCGTCGGTCGGTGGGCTGGGCCAGTGAGCCACAGGCTCGACGGCGGGGTGGCGCGGGGTGGGCGGGGTGCCTGCCTGCCTAATATGACGCTGGGTACCGAATATATATTTGGTACCCAGGTACCATATATCAATACTTACTATATATATATATATATATATATATATATATATATATATATATATATATATATATATATATATATATATATATATATATATATATATATATATATATATATATATATATATATATATATATATATATATATATATATATACATATATATACATATATATATATACATATATATATGTATACATATATATATATATATATATATATATATATATATATATATATATATATACATATATATATATATATATATATATATATATATATATATATATATATATACATATACATATATATATATATATATACGTATATATATATACATATATACATATATATACATATATATACATACATATATATATACATATATATATATATATAATACATATATATATATACATACATACACATATATGTATACATACATATATATATATACGTATATATATATATATACCATATATATATATATATATACATATACATACATACGTATATATATATATATATATATATATATATATATATATATACATACGTATATATGTATATATACATATATATATACATATATAATATATATATACATATATATATATACATATATATATATGTATATACATATATATATATATACACATATATATATATATATATATATATATATATATACATACATATATATATACATATACATACATATATATATATATATATATATATATATATATATATATATATATACATACATATATATATACATATATATATATATATATACATACATATATATATATATATATATATATATATATATATATATATATATATATATATACATATATATATACATATACATATATATATATATATATATATATATATATATATATATGCATATATATATATATATATATACCTACCAGTTCTTTTAAAATTCAAATATTTTTCTAGGCTTGCTTCACATGATCATATTGTAAAAAAATATTTTTGAATGTGGTCCCTGTTTAGAAACAATAGGGTGCTTATATTTCTACTAATGGTTGTGAGCCCGTCTACAGGTGGATTTGTCCAGCGTGTGGCTATTATTGTCCCTGTTTCCGTTACAATAATAGTTCTACTAGTGATGCTCATAGTCATCAGATATTATGAAAATAAACAGAGAAAAAATCTAGAGCTGACCGGTCTACAATATATTCCTTATGGAGAGATAAAAAGTGCCACCAATAACTTCGATGAAAAGCACAAAATTGGAGAAGGTGGATTTGGCAAGGTTTACAAGGTATGTATGTGTGTAGTTCTGAACTTTAGATGCCTCCATATAGTAAGTATATTTGGTGGGGTAGAGAAAGCCTTCTCCTTAATACTCAATCCCTTCAAAATAAGTCACATTGACCTTTTTTGTACATTCATTTTGTTATGCATTAGATATAATAATATGTTTAGGTCAAAAAAATCAAAGTGACTTATAATTTGGGATGGACGGTGTATCTAAGTGATGTCATGTTGACAAAATTAGTTTCTAGAACAGCGAAATACCAGCCCCCTGGTGGGAGCTATCAAATATAGTGGAAATAGAATGACACAAGAAAAAATGTACAACAAGAAAGCTGGCACAGGTAGTACTCACCAAACAAACAAATATTGGTCCTAATATTTCTAATTAGGTTTAGGAAACTCCGTACTTAGGACTAGACAAAAAAAAATGTCAACTTAGATCTGTGGCTTATTTGATTTAACACTTTTTTATTTCAAAATCAAAATTAGATAGATTTTGAACAACTTCGCGACTTTGGCTTGGCATGTGAAGTTTGGTTTTCAAGTTGGATCCAAAACAAGGACTATAAAAAATATAAGAATAAGAACATATCACTTTTTTAAGAAAAAGTTTAGTTGGTTTATTATCCATGCTTACAAAAGTCACACACAGAGAACACAAGTTATTATAATTACGTACTCTGAGATAGGGGAAAGGGTATCGCAAAAAAAGATGGTTCTAGATAGTCTAACTGATAATAATAGTATAAACAAAATGGGACTTAAAATGCTTTGGAACCTATATTATTTTTCCATGTTTTTTGTGTAGACAATAATTTAACTCAAAATGACTACTACAATGTAGGGCATGTTCAAGATCCACCAGAATGTCTTGTCAAAAACAAAGATCGACCAGAACATCACCAAGGAACTTGCTATCAAGTGCGTTAGAGATCCTGCAGCAGCAAAAGAGCTCAAGGCTGAACTACAGATACTCGCAAAACTGGAGCATAGGAATGTGGTGCCACTGATAGGGTTTTGTAACAATGACGGGTGGTTCCGGCGTGGCAGGGGACTGTACGTTTGCAGTGAACTTATCAGTTATGGCCCTCTTGATGATGATGATAATAGAATATTTGGTACGTCGGCTTCCCCTGCTCTCTGCTGGTCATGCTCTCCTTACATATTCCTCGCACTCTATTTTGCAACTCATTGAATTGTATATGTTTGTTATCAGCTTCATCGGGGCAGTCTGTTATTGAATGGTCAACTCGTTACAAGATTATACGTGGAATTTGCGCTGGATTGCAGTACCTACATCAGGATCGTAACAGTACTAGTCAGATTGTACACATGGACTTAAAGCCCAGCAATATCTTGCTCGATGAGGATATGGAGCCAAAAATTGTAGATTTTGGTCTATCAAGAGCTTTTCTGAATACCAGAACTCATACTTACACAACGAACAAGAGATGTTCATAGTAAGTACTTTACAGTGTACAGATGTGCATGCGTTTATTAGTTTATTTATAATTATATGTTCCGTGAGGCATAGAGGCTTGCATTGACGAGATGAAAGTAAATAACAAACAAATCCAATGCCCTCTCGGCAAATGAAAAACTATTTCATATGTTTCATACTATAGTTCACTTCACCTTTGTTCCAGGCCAATTTTTTCTAATTTTATCTACTTTCAAGTATATGCACTATCAAGATATATTCTCCTTTAGAACTTAATGAAACTAATTAATTTTTGCAGCTGTGGGTGCATATTTTTTAATATAAACTTGGATAAGGTGGAAGAAAGAATAAACTTATAACAAACTAGAAGTGAGCTATATAGACACCTCATACCTCATGCCTTTGCTCTACATCAGCAGAAACCAAAATTATTATAATTTAGAATTTAGAATGGAGTGAGTACATCTCAAACAAAACCTTTTACATGACTAATCTAGAGTTGATCGATTCAGTACAGATACAAGTAGAGAAGTAAATTAAACTCAGCTCCACCAAATGGGCAAAAATGATTTTCTATTTTTCTTCCTCAGTATATATTTCTAGCTCGTGGAATTATCTGCTGTTTTCTATACTCACTGTCCCCAAGCAAACACACTTATTCTTCTGCTAAAAGGTTATTACAATAAATCTGTATTTCTATTGGTCAAACTTTTATTGCCACAACAAATGATGTTACAAGATATAGGAGGTTAACGTGGAAACTTAAAGATTTCCATATAAAACCACATCTTATATGTGTTTTAAGAAAGGGCGAGTACTTACTATGTCTATAGCAACTGTTGGATGCTTGCAGTGGATACACAGCGCCCGAGTTCATTGACAACGGGAGGGCGAGCCGCCAGTGCGACATATACAGTCTTGGTATCCTCATGCTGGGGATAGTTATGGGATGTGGGCCTCCTAATACTTGTCGTGACCCCTCTGGAATATTGTTCATCAACAACATCCGCGACAAGTTTATGGTCGACTCAACTACGACTCCCCATAGATGCAGAGCTAGGGATCACAACGACCTGAAGAGGGATGCATCCTTGCAGGATAATGACTGCATTGAGGATGTGGAAAAATGCGTTGGTATAGCTTTCGAGTGTGTCAATGCAGAACCAAAAAATAGGCCTTCAGCCGCGGACATGTGCACTCGCCTCATCAGTCATTCCTTCTGATAATCGAGTCCACATCTCATTACAAGGGAACCAGCTGTAGAAGTAATTTGCTATTTGGTGGAAGTTAAAGTCCGCGCAGTCCCTCTGTCGTCAGGGAGAAGAATAAATACTAGGGAAACGAACTATTTGCTGGTAGCTATTACACATGCTGCATTCAACATAGATAGGTCTCCAAAAGATTTGACAAAACTTGGTTTGTAATACCTACATTTTTCAACTGGTAGCTTGTAACAAATAATTCGCATTGTTTGAACGAAGCTTATGTTATTATTATTTTTTTTGTTCTTGAGAGGATGCATATTATTGACCTATTTATATTCAATGTGATGAGCAGATTAGATACAAATTTATCTTCTTCCCAGCTTGTGTAGCTAGTTCCTATCACAACTACAAACCAAATTATCCCTGTCCAAAATATATTAAATGAAAAAAATAGAGTCGACCAGTGGGAATCTGAAATTTGCTTTGAAGCAAGCATCAGAAATCAACATGAGAGTTGCTCCAATCACCATGTAGAGAAAAATCACATATCTACTGATGAGGAAGCTTTATTTTAGGGTCACGCTGCCGAACAAACGTTCGACGCTTAGAACAGACAGCGCTACAGGGCCTGGCCCATCTCCCCGACACACACGAGCGAGGATACGCATGGGCGCCACACCCTTCCCGTCGCGGGCAAAACCACAACACACACGGACGCCAACCCCCCCAACCCGCCGCGTCACCCCCGCGCCATCCCTGCTCCTCCCGTGACCGGCCCTCGAGGCCAGAGATCTGCCGCCGCCGCCCGACATGGCTGCCGTGCCTCTGAAAACAAAAACAAATGAAACAAGCTGAGAAAAAACACAGAAACAACAAGGAGAAAACGATTGAAACAATCATGGTCATAGGATTGAAACACACACAAGTGATTCGCTGAAACAAAAAACAAACCATTGAATCTATTTAACTTTGTACAAAATTACCCACTTCTGCCATTATAATAATAAAACCTTTTACCAAAAAAAAAATGGCCGGCAATCATTGAATCTTAATGATTTACGTGTGTTTCCCATAAGGCAGAATCCATCTAATCTGAACTAACGCATCGAGTTCCATTCACCTAAAAGACAAAAACCTACCAGCGGCAACATGGGCTGCCGCCGTCGACAATCCTTTGCTCTGCCTAACCCGCGTCAATGCCTGATCCCTGCTAGCTACCGCCGCGCGCTGTCTTCCTTTGGCCGCCGAAGCCCCAACTCCGACGCCGCACCTCGCGTCGTCATCCCGCCTAGATGCCGGAGTCGATCTATCCCACACCCATCACCGACGCCGATTCCGACACGCACGAGGAGTGTCGAGGAGTTGGGGTCACGATGCCGTCGAGAATTGACGCGGAGATGAAGGAGCTGCCGTCGTCAGCACCGCACATATGTCGCAGGTGACCTTCCGTATAGACATGGCATCCGATGCAGAGAATTGATTACTTCTCATGCTGCCGTAATTTACTACTTTGGATTGTACTCCATCCAAGTTGTACTTAATTAGCAGAGAAACACAGGGAGTTTGCACCGAAGCAGTCTTCTTTTTCAGCTTGGATTTGGTCTATACGTCCTAAACCTTTCTGCGTTGCTGGTACCTGCCTAGAGGAGGTGTGAATGTATCCACCGGACATAATTAGTACAAATCATTGCATGGGTATTGACACTTGGTTTTGTTGCAGACAAGAATTTCTGCGGCTGGTGGTTGTGGGCAAGATGGATGTTGTGGGCGCAGGCAAGACTGTCAGTACGTGGCTAAGTATGTGCAGCGCATCATGAAAATCGTGTGAATGCGTTAGTTGTCTTCTGCTGCCGTGTATCTTGCATATGTTGAGAGACAGGCAGGATCAGAGCGGCACCCAACACTGTCCTACATGCACGTGCCTCTCATGTGCTAGAAGCAGCTGATTATTATCACTGCCCATGGAGGCCACACACCATGGCCAGATGAAATCTCAAAGGCAATGGCAATCTCTGAAATCGCATGGTACCTGAGAATGGCATCACGGAAGACCTAGATCAAGGAATCAATTTCCATGAGTTGACAGCTTCCATTATTTATTTGTCAAAGATGTTTCTACTATCGAAATTCAGATGTTTGGTCTGAAGGTTGCATCACTATGCATCGCATCGCAATGGGTAGTAGCACAAACTGAGAGCTTGGTTAAACTGAGAAAACCCAGACCAACCATGACTACTTTTCTTGTGCCCTCCCTCTATCTGTAAAATAGTTTTTTATAGATAACATGTTTTGTTACTGCCTTATGCTTATTTTTCCTATTTTAGGCAATACTCAACGCAAACATGATATACTCCTAAGTCGGAAGATTAGAGCTTGGGTCTTGGATTTATAATGCTTGATTTTTAAGGAGTGTACATGGTCCCAGTCATCAAGGTAGTGCATCCATGAATCTTATAGTGTAGTCCAAGTTAAAAAACTTCGGTTGCTTAGTAGCTTGGGTGTTTTATATCCTAGAAGTGTGAATAATCTTCTACTATTCATCAAGGCAGGGCTTTCCGCTGGTGATAGGGCTGTCGGCAAGGCATCACGGGGAATCCGTTCACTCAAGTGCATGGCTTCAAAATTGATGTGGAGGCCAGCTCACATGGAGGTTAAACAAAAACTTCCTAAAATCTTGGTATCGAGAAATACCTAACTACTACTAAAAGGTGTGATAATCTCTATCAAGCAGGTGAGCATACACATGGATGAAGCAGTGTCTGGCCATGTACCTAGGTATGTCTATCATCTTCGTGATGAAAAGGACGGGAGTGAGTCGGTGTTCGTCAACACCGCCGCAGTCTACTTCAGCCATGTCCACATGAGTTTGATGTGGAGGCCAGCTCACACGGTGCCAGAAGTGTGGCTCATCTACGTCAAGCAAGAAATAAAAAATGGGTGGCACGTGAACACATAGGCCGCCGGTGACACAATGGCATCATGTCCGACGTCCATGGCATCTACATCAACGCTAGCACCAACTGCACCTATAGTAAAGGTATGGCCATCTTGCCAAATCCTATAATTACAATTTTATTTCTCTCATATGATGTAAGACATTCGACAATCTTGCTAAAACCCATATAACAATTAAATTTCTCTATTGTGACATACAAATTTTATAGTAAAACTCTAAGTAGGATGAGACCAATAGAAGAATTATGAAAAATCAAAGAAAGAATGACTACAGTGTGGAATGCAATCTTTATTTGTCATGAACAAATAAGTCATAATATGATCCATATTGACCATTAGGTAGTATTTTTGTCTTAATTTTAATGTGCTTGATTTTTTTTTCGAACAAATTATTCTTGATATAATCCTTATTGATGATCAGGTAAAATTGTTTTTGCATTAATATTAATGTCATTGGGTTCTACTAGTTAGGTATGGTCAGTAAAACTTAAGTGAGATTTGTCCAGGAAAAGAATTGTGAAAATTCAAAGCAAGAGTCAATAGAGTGTGGGATAAATCATGGTCGTGGTGAACAAATAAGTCATGATATGATCATTATTGACAATTGGGTACAATTTCCATTTTAATTCTAATGTGAGTATTTATCCATGGAGTTATCAGTAAAGACCATATGAAAAAACTCAAACTTCCACAATTATATGAGATAACTGAACTAATCCCATAATATTTTTATAATTATACATCTCTTTCATTATGAAAATACTGCTTTGAGTTTGCCACAAAATTTCCATACAAGACATTATCAAAATTAGTGTAAAGAAATATATACCTATATATTTAGTACCTAAATTTGAAATACACATTTCAGCCACTATTTTATGAGCTTAAGTGTGGAAAAATATCCTAAGCAAACCACACAGCAATAATGACACGTATAATATACTTAAATTAATACTCCTGATAATCAATCTTAAAAAAAATGTTTAAACTTTTTGATGAAAACCTAATTTGTTTCTAATAAAAACATAAATATGATATAATATAAATATTATATAATAAATTCAACATCTTGAGTGCCATGGTGCATATTGAAACAACTACTTATGCCATTGTAAGAACTAGATTATTGATTAAACAAAATAAAAAATGAAAATGCTGGATAAACGTTACAATCAGCTTTAGAATTTTAAATTCACCTGTGTATAAATATTAAAACAATTACATCTTTCACGATATCATATATCACATAAAAGAATGAAATAGGAGTTTATATACGTTAAGTTTATGTTTCAAACAAATATATATCATGCCAGAAAAAAGATGCGCCCTGCAAATTATTACTCAAGAAACCCTTAGAGGTATAAAAGATGGATCCTAAGATTATTACAACAATCATAAATCTTTGTATTTTTTCTATAATTTTGGTCAAAATTTGACTCTCCAAAATTCTTAAATTTTCTTATAATTTGGAATGGAGGTAGTACCTATTATAGCTATTATTTTGGGACATTAGTAAAGAGAAAATATTTAATTTTAGTAATTTTTATTAGTTAGTATCCCTTAAGATTCTAACCGTGCGAGTGCACGAGTTGATGGACTATTAATAATAATAATAAAAGAAAAGGGATGCATACATGTCTAGCCACATGCATGTTGCTGTCGTCAGTAGGCCCCATGCAATCACAGTTACGTTGTATGTACGTTAAACTTAAATAAGAACTACTGCACGTTACAGAACAAACAAGGGCCACTTTTCCTAATTGAATTAGTTGCGAGAAACGAATCAACAACCTCTTGTACAGCAAGAAGGGCTTGATATCGATAGAGATTAGCAACGTTACAACGACAGCAGTGACAGCAAAACGGACGACACATCGAATCACCAGAGAAGGCCGCAAACTAAAAAGCCAACCTTGGACATGTCTAGCAGCTCCGGAACACCACGGTAGCGACCAAGGGGATTTGAGTCAAACAGCGCTACCCATGTGTGGCCAAGGATACATCAATGATACTCCCTCAGTTTTTTTACAAGTTTTATTAGCTCTATCATAAGTCAAAGCTTTATATTTTACCAAATTTATAGAAAACTATAACATATATAACACAAGTCATATATACTATCAAAATATATTGTCGAATGGATCCAATACAAAAAATTAGTATTGTAGATGTTTTATATTTTTCTTTAAATTTTTCAAGGTTAGACAACTTTGAACTTAGAACAAAGCTAATACGATATGTAAAAAAACGGAGGGAGCCTTAAGTGCATTTTCCAATACACATATCCAGTATAGATTAACCGCCAGTTGTTAATGAGCTACAAATTATATAAACCAAGACATCTTCACAGCTAAAACTGTAGCCATGCCAGGTTCCAGTCTCTCTCATCTTCCTTTTCATCCCGCTAACACTTCTCCATAGGTGTGGCGCCGCCTACATCACGGCCAATGAGCTACAATCCAAGAATTTTAGCCATATTCGTATTCAAACTCGAATTAAAATGTGTCCAAATCTGTATCCATCAGGATCCGATCCGAATCCATCCTTAGGTGAAGCGGTGCATGGGGGACTGGCGTAGGTAGGTTACGCGGCTGCAGCATGGAAGAAAGAGGGCGCGACACATCACAGGTGGGTCCTGTTTGTCAGTTGCCACCAAAGAGCAGGTGGACGCTGTGCGTGGTGGGCTTAGTTTCCTCACACGGGAATGAAAACCAAGGCGCGGGAAACGACATGACGCAGTAGAGGTGGGGCTGGGTAAACTGCTGGTGCGATTCGACAATCGACGGCTCTTTCATAACTCAATATTCGCTTAGGATCCCTGACTTTTTCTGGGGCGGGGCATCAATGCATGGGGTTATCATTTGAATAACCTGTTTAGTTATTCATTGAGAGGTTTTCTTCGCTGGGTGTGGCTCTTGCTTGCTTTCAAATTAGACATGACGGCGGGGGCATGTGAAACGGCCGGGAGCGTGGGGCACGTTAACGTGTTCGCTGGAACTGCCTTACAGGCACAGCTGCTGTTAAAACAGTAACATGGGAGTGTGCAAGCTGAATTAATTACAACGCGTTCACATGCCTTCACATGCGAGGGAATCTGAATATACTTTGACAAAGGCTAACGTTCAGATGCGAGGGAATCTGACGAATATACGGTGTACTGCTGGAGGTGGGAACACGACTTCAACGCGTCAATCTTTTCCCCGGCTTAATTAGTTATGATGAGGACGCAAGGTAACATCTCATACCAAGACAAGTGGATGACTAGGGTCGAATCTTGAACTCAAACTGACTTAAGAGGTCGTCTTTGTCGTTTTCTTTAATACCAATGGAATCCAACATATACATTTTGTATACGTCACTACTAGAAACTTGAAATACCTTGACGGTGCACTACCGTCAGGGAAAATAAATGAAAATGTACGTATCGTTATAAAAAATAAAAATATCGCCATAAACTTTTTTAGGTGCACTTACCGTCAGGGAAAATAAAAATACCGTCAGGGCTGGCTCGTCAGGGTAATTCCAGTTTTGCCTGACGGTCGTCAGGGTATTTCAAATTTTCAGTAGTGCGTGCGTAAAGCCGATAAATGGATGACCGAACACCTAAATGGATCTATTTTCTTTTTCTACAATGAGAGAAGCTCGCGCACTGCAACAAAGATGTAGGATCGTTCTCCAATGAAAAATCTCGCACTTTTGAGCCCTGAAGATATACATTAATTATAGAAAACCTGTTTTGTATGTTTTAGGTACAGTGTGACAAAGCCTCCTAACACTGTTTTCCGAATATAACCCTTGCACCACTTGGAATGATCAATGTGTACTAAACCCATCTATCAGGGATAAATATCTCGGAACCTAGGGATGAAGGGTTAATAAGAGTCAGCAATAACCCGGTGGATAGTTAATGGTGGAGATATGGGCTTACAAATCCCTCGAGGGGAAATCCGCCTCGCCCGCACCTAAGGGCATGGCTTCCAATTCGCTCGATGCTAAGGTAGGAGGCCCTAACTCATCCGACCCTGCGAAGGGGGATTTCCGGCTGACCTGACGATATTTATGCCAATAAGCCGTCAAATGAGAGCACGCGTGCCATAAGGGGCCCACACCGTTCCTAACTACTTCAGATGCGACCGGTACATATCACAGAATGACCCGGAACAATGACAGGCCATGATTGAGCACTGTTGTTCTAAGGCAAAACCTTAGAACCCCCTCCGGTGGTAAACCCGAATATACTCAACGAGTGGTGCTGAATCTAGCTACGAAATAACATACGGAACACGGAATGGACAGAACAAGAGCTCAATGCATTCCATTATATTCCGATCTCGTTTACAGTCCCATCAGGGCTGGATTTATAGGAGCCCGTAGGCATTTACATGACAATAATGCCCTTGAGCCGCTTCTCCTGATTTCTCGCGAGGGTAGGTAGCAGGGGCGTAACAGTCTTCTTGGTGCTTTTCCGGTTGCGGTCCGAATGGCCGACAACTCCGAGCCCACCGGCGCGAGCAATCTTCACAGGAGAGCGCGCGCAACGTCCACGCACAAGCAAAATACCCGCCGGCCGCCCGGTGCTGATTCGGTTAATGGCACCGAAACCACCCTTGTATGCGCATTTCGGTGACCTTACGACCGGCGAGCTGGACCGTCACTTGTGCCCGCAGGCGCACGTGCGACCGAAACGTCCGGTTATCCAATTCGGTTGACTAACCGGGTGGTCGTCTGTGCACGGCCGGCCGCACGAGACCGACCGCCATCTAGTCAATTCGGCGGGACGGGGTGCCTAGGTCCCGGTTGTCACCCAACAGTAGCCCCTCAGCGGTAACCGAATTGACTGTTCTTCATTTCGGCCGCCGCCGATCCGCATGATAACCGAAGTACCAAGCGCCGTCCCGCGGAGAGGACGATTTTTTTTTGGACCGTTAAACTGCCTCGGGATGCGCGACCGAGACGACGGTTAGGGTAACCGCCTGGCAGGCCGCCACGGGCGCCTATAAAAGCCCCCCCCCCCCGACCGCCAGCGGTCATTTTCCGCCACGCGCGCTTGAGCCCTTGCTGCTAATTCGGTCGCGCTCTCGTCCGATTCGGTCTGCTGTTTCGGTGCACCATCATCCGTTTCGGCCATCCGTTTCGGTGTCCTGCTCGGAACGCCTTGGTGTAATTCGTTCTCTCCGCCAAGTCACTGCTTTCGGTTTTCTTCGAGGTGAAGACTCACTTCCCTTAGATTTCTTTACTGGATATCATTGCCGAAGCGTACTCATTTTTTGTATTCGGTATTCTTCAAACGTTGTCTTGTTTTAATTCCCTTTTTTTCTTTTATAGTCGCGGTGGGTTTTTTCATTCTATATTGCTAACATGTCGAGGGTCCCGACTAGCTCCGATATTTCGGCTTCAGATGCCGAATCAGGTGATCGATCGGCTTCGGCCACGGTCGGCTTTCGGGTCCAGCTCTAGCGAGAGCAGTGGACGAAATATTCCGCCTGGGAAACAGCCGATGCCCCTCAGAGCCATTCTGCCCGATTCTGCTCACGAATCTGATGAAACCGAAACTGATGAAGAGGAAGGCGATGAATACGTTGAATGCTTTGACTCATCAGAGGGTGAAAAAGAGGCCCGTGCCGCTCAGGGCAAGGATGAAGTTAGTTCGGCTCCTCATGCCGAAGAGGTAGCCGAATCTGCTCCCGTCCGACCGCCGAGGCCACCGAAAGGACCAAGGCACACTGGCTGGACGTGCCGCCTTGGCCAGTCCAAATCCACAGTACGCATGCTCAACCAATACCAACGTGATGGTATTTTGACTGCCGATGAACGTAACCGAAGCCGCTCTCCTGGGACCGAAGAGTACCCGAAGCCCCAGCCAACCGAAGTTCTCGTGTTCAGGGACTATTTCAAGGCTGGGCTACGCTTCCCCCTTGAGGGTTTTGTTTCGGAAGTTTTGGACGCGTTTGACTTACAGATTCATCATCTGACACCGAATGCTATTGTGCGCCTCAGCTATTATGCCATGGCGCAAAAGATGATGGGCAGTCAACTGAGCTTGCCAGTGTTTACTAGACACTATGAAACTCAGCTGTACTCCACATATGGGACTGATGAAGCCGAAACGAAAGAACTTCGGTTGGAAGTGGGCTCTTACAATTTTGTCCCTGCTCGAGGTAACACGGCAGCCTGCATAGTTCCCACCTTTAAGAACAAATGGCAAGACTGGAAAAAACATTGGTTTTATTACCGAGTTTGTGATAATGCCGATGTTGCACTCGCTAAGGAACAGGACCGACCGAAAGCTCATCCTCTTGTTTCGGTTATGACTCAAATGGAAGGTCTTGTTTCGGTTCCGGAGATGGCTATGGGGCTGCTTGACGATGCCGCCGAATCGTATCGGCAAACGGCCGAAAGGCAAACCAAATGAGATCTTGTGGAGGAGATGCTTTCTCTTGGTCAGTGGCCACTTTGCACTAGCATGAGATTTGATGGTTTTTCATATCACCAAGGGTACCGGAGGCCCTCGGTCAATCTAGCTCGACCAGCTGGGTATGATTCAGATTCTGATTTTATCCAAGAAATGGAGAAGCGGGCCAATCGGTTGTGCGACCCGTACAGCGACAAGGAGTATGACTTGAGCATGGCTAAACTTGGGTCACTTCGGCGCCTCAACCGAATTTGGGAGTGCATGAATGTAGAGTACCCGGATCGACTGCCCCCAATAAGAAGACGTGCAGTTGATGCTACAGTTGGTCCGACTGATTCGGCACCACTACCGAATGTGCCGTGCGGTCGCGGAAGCGGCCGGGCTTCCAGCCGCGGCGCCCACGTTGCTCGTAGCACGCGCCAAGCCGAAGCACAGCGGCGCCGTGAAGTTGGTCGCCCGAAACGACTTCGAGAAGATGAAGACGTTCGGGTATGTCACCTGCTTGCCAAGCGTGAATGGGTGAAACCCATAAAACAGAGCCGCAATCAAGTTGTTGCCGCGCCCGAAGCCGATTCGGTCATGTCGGGTCAAACGGTAGAAAGAATTGGCTTAGACTCTAACTTGCACTTTTCATTGCGCGACTAACTCGTTTTAAATGCCTGATATTTTATTGTGTAATTCGGCTTGTTTTGATTCGGTTTTCTCTCTGCCTTGCAGGAGTTTGCGGAATCCAGCGAGGAAGCTTCATCCATGGCTGGCGGCAAGATGAGGAGTACTCGCGACCTGGCGATCGACGACCAGCCGACCGTGAGTGGATTCAAGCTGACGTCGAAGAAGCGGAAGGTGGGCCGAGATGGAGCTACTTCGGCTCACCCCACCCAGCTTCGGTCTAGGGGAGCCTCCAGCGGCTTAAGTCTGGGTGCCACTGCCGAAGCTGCTACCCGACCCGCCGAAGCTGCTACGCAAGCCACTTCGGGTAGCGTGCAGGAGATTGCAGGTGGCCCACGGAGTATCCCTTCTGCTGTTCGGCGCCATGGTAAGTCTCGGTTTCATGCCGAATCTACGCGCATGACACCGGAGATGTCCCCGAATGTCTTATTCGGCAAAGGGTTTGTTTCCCTTGAGCCGTCAAGCTTTCGGTTTGGCCCGATGAAGGTGTACTCAGGCTCGTGCTCTGGCGACGAGCACGGCCCGACCGGAAGAGACTTACGAACTTGCTCGTGCTTTAGGAGTTGACTCGACGCTCGTTTGGTGGCGTATGTGGACCCCCGCGAAGTGGGTATTCGCCCTCCCAAGCTGCTTTGGGCTTCGGTCGGGAGTGTGGCTCGTCCTTTTTGGCCGCCGGACCGAACAAGCCTGCGGCGACGGACCGAAACGAGATGCTTTCGGCGATTAACTTTCATGCCATTTCGGTATGTATCCCGAATCACCCAAGTGTTTAATTTCTTATTTCCCAAGAATTTCTGCTAGTATGGGTGCTTATCTTCTTGTTTTCACGCGAGGCTTCGGTCTGTCCGGCGCCTTTGCTAAAGCAGGGCCATGCCACCCTTGCCCATGCCGAGAAGCAACTTCTCCTTCGGGAGAAGGAAATTAAGCGGCTGGAGACCAAGTTGGCAGACACCGAAAGCCTTCTTGCCCAAGAGGTTGGGAAGACCGAAGCGGCCCTGGATGCCCAGAGGTAGGCCGAAGCCGCTCTAGAGACCCAAAAACAACTTGAGCGGGATGCACGCCGTGCTGCCGAAAGGGGCCAAGCTACCGAACGCGCTGCTGGTGAGAAGCTGGATGAATTAGCTGTTTTACTCCGCCGAATCTTAAATGGAGTTGGTGGGGATTGCGAGCCCCCTGCTGCTGCCGAATCAGCGCTTGCGAAGATTCGGTTTCTCAATCAAGAGATATCCCAGCTCGACCATGTCATCCAACTGGGCCGCGAGTATGCTGGTTTTGAAACCGCCCGCGCTCTAATGAAAGCGGTGAAGGAAGAGGGCTGTGACCACTTTGCTAGAGCCACCTGCTTTGGAAATGCCATGAGCTACTGGAAGCCTGATGAAGATGTTCAAGCTGCCGCAAAAAAGTGGTTTTTTGATTTATTCTAGACCGAAGCCGGGGGGCGAGACTTGGCGCTGCTTCGGGCTGCTTATGCTTGCGCCAGGGTAACTGACTTGTACTATCATGTTTGGTTTTAGCATTCGGTATGTCTTGCGCATTCAGCTATTATTGCCGAAATTGACATGACTCGTATTGCAATTCGCAGGATCCTAGTGAGCGGCCAGCTATCAAGGCTAGGGTCGAGGCTTATATGGAGGAGCGGAATGCCCGGGAGGGTTCCCCAGCCGTGCAGACACCGGTTGGCACTCCCGAACTTCCTCATGCTTCTGCCGAAGATCCCGCCGCCGAAGCACAGGCACTTGGCACTCAAGGTGAAGGGGAACAACCCGAATCCGCTTCGGCTGCCGACCCTCATGGGGCTCCTGCTTTGAACGCTTCTTCCTCAGCGCCTGGGATTTGAACAATTTGATCGAGACTTGCTGTAATACTCTACCAAATTTGTTGAACTTATTCGGCCAGCGTGTTGGTCGTCTGTGGGTGTTTTGTATTGCTACAAGTTTAAGTTGGGATGTGGCTTCGGCTCTTAAAGCCGAATTTCTTAGGATAATATTATCTGCGTTGAAGTTAAGTTCGACAGAATGCGTGTTGCTGTGGTCGGCGTTTAGTTCGGTGTGCGATGCTCTTCGGTCTTCGAGCCGAATACATGTTTAAGAAGCGCCGTCCCGCCCCGTCTTTTTAGACCGAAGAGCGAATGACTGGTTAAGCTCAAATGAAGATTCGGTTTGCGTAACCGAATCACCACCGAATGGCGGTTATTGTTTTTCGAGGCTAAGTTGTCGCGCCACCCTTCGGTGTTCATACCTGATTGAGTTGTGTTTGGAAAGCGCCGTCCCGCCCCGGCTTTTTAGACCGAAGGGGTTCACGCTGCTTAACTTAGTCCGAATTTTTGTGTATCACCACCCGAATTGGTGTTTGTGGGATTCGGTAATTGAGTCCTGCAATTCCGCCCTGTCTTTTTGGACTGGGGGAATAGCTTTAAACAAAGATGTAGTAATAATTCTCTTTATTCTCTTATTACAAGTGTGCGCTGTTACAATTGAAGGTTGCGCATCACCACCCGAAATATCTTCGGTTTGACCGAGACCAGCATGTGGCTCTACAGTTTGTGGCTAGGATCCAGAAGCCCGTGGTGGATGCGCTTGCTCTCGTGGCGGCTGACACCGACCAAGACCCGCAGGATATTGGCTTCGGTGAGATAACCGAAACCCAGGTAACAGGCCCCGATGCTGACATCGCGCTGCGTTGCACCATGCTCTATGTTAACCTCATAATGATTCCACATTACCATTAGCTGGCGCATGGTCGTGCAGAACAGAACGTGGTGAAGAGCGCGTGCTTTTCGGCCACTTGGCGGAAAGAGCCTGGGTCTGACCTTAGGACTGTGACCGCTGAGGTATATCTTGTGAAGACCGAATTGTCCTCACCAAGAACACTGAAACCAAATGTGGTGTCTCTCTCAGCCACCCAAATTCGCCCCTTCCCCGAGGCCTCTCATGCCTATTTTGACAATGACTTAGCACCTCTCCCATGTTTGAGCTGGAACATTCTTGATGGAATGATCTGCAAGAGAGTTTTGGGTGCTCTTATATAGGGTTCTGTGACCCAAGGGTTCATAACTACGTTGAGCTACCTTGGTCATTAAATGTTGACAGGTACTTTTCGTTATTAATTACGCCTGTTGTAACGCACATGACTATGTGTTGGAGGTTTTTCTCGCCCTTTCGGCTTGTTTTTGGTTGCTTGCAACCTTTTAAATTGATACCGAATATATGGACAGGCGCTTGTTGCCTGACCGTTTTCGGTGATGGTGCAGCTGATGTTACTGCCTTTCTGAGTAACTCAGTCATACAACCAACTGTACAAACGTATCTGTACGTTTGGGATATCTCCTGTCGTTTCCGCAGGAGTTCCCAGCCTTTTCTGGCTTTATAGGTTGCTTACAACCTTTTGCTGTTGCTGCTAACCGAATCGTATTCGGTAGCTGTGTCGCAGACATGAATATACTTCCGCGAAGCGTAACCATAGACAAAGTTAAACTTATTACATGGGATGCCTCATTAAAAAACCTCGGTGAGGAAAAAGAGTGCAGAGCCCCGAATGTCTTTAGACAAGAGTACCAAAATTACATGAAATTAAATTATTACATCTCCTTTTCTCGAGCACGCCATAGTCATGGATAGAATCGACGCAGACATATCGCATTCCAAGTGTGGGCTGATTCGCTTCCATCTTCGGTTACCAAGGTGAATACGCCAGTGCTGACCCTTCTTGCCACGATGTACGGTCCGTACCATGGTGACTGCAGCTTGCCTTGTTTATCTGGTTGGCGAATAAGAACCATGTCCCCTGGATTAATGTCTTTCCTCAGGATTTTCTTGTCTCTCCAACTTTTGGTTTCGGCGTGATATTTGTCTAGATTATCTGCGGCCTGAAGCCTCCTTTGGTCGGACGTTTCCACATCCACCATTCTTTGAATCGGGTTGGTGGGCGATATCTCTGTTCTGAACGAGCCCATCCTTACTTCTTCTGGTGTTATGGCTTCTTCGCCAAACAACAGCCGAAATGGGGTGAAACCCGTAGCTCGGACACGGAGACATTGTGACCCCAGCTCTTGGGCCCATTTCCCTTTCTTTGATTCCTCGAGCGTCTTTAAGATGGTGGTGAAGATATCACCATTTACTCTTTCAACTGCCCCATTCGACTCCGGGTGATTCACCGAAGCGAATGACAGTTTGATCCCCAACTCTTCACAAAACGTTCTGAATTGTGCCGAGTCGAATTGTTTGCCGTTGTCAACTGTGATGTATGAGGGTACCCCGAATCGGCAAATGATGCGCTGCCATACGAAATTCACCAAGGTCCCCGAAGTTATCTTAGCTAGTGGCTTGGCTTCCACCCATTTGGTGAAGTACTCGAGCCACTGCTGCATATTTGAGGTTCCGGAGTCAGGGTAACGGTCCAACGATGTCTACTCCCCAACGCTGAAGTGGCCAGGTCGGGAATACAGGTGACGTAGGGTTAGCTGGAGAATTCTGCTTCTTTGCGAACATCTGACAACCCCTGCATGTTTTCACAATCTCTTTAGCGTCGATTAAGGCCATCGGCCAATAGAATCCCTGCCTCATTGCTCTATGTGCAATTTCATGATGACCTCTGTGAGCTCCACATGAACCTGAATGTATCTCGGTGAGCAGCTGTTTCCCTTCTCCTCTACTTATGCACTTGAGCATTGGAGCAACCACGCCTTCCTTGTACATGTTTTCCCCAATAATGGAGAATTGCTTCGTTCTGGAGTTCATTCGGTGCATGTCTTTCTTTGAGGCTGGTTCGTATGAGCCGTTGAGGTATGCCCAGATGGGCGCCCTCCGGTCGTCGCTTGCGATTGCATGAACGACCGAAGGTGACTCTTCTTCTTCCTTGACAGCCTTGACTGTTAGAACTTGGTAAAAAACATCGGGCAACGGACCGGCGTTGGCCGCCGCTTTTGCTAACTCGTCGGCTTCGGTATTCTCCGACCTTGGAATATACTTTAGGGTGAAACCCGTGAAATACTTCTCCATTCTCCTTACGGTGGCCGGGTATGTGGCTAGCTCGGGGTCCTTTGTTTGTGTATTCTTTACGGACATGGCCGACCACTACCCGTGAGTCGACCGAATCACACGGCGTTGGACTCGAGTGCTCACGAGCTTTCGTAACCCCAAGCATCTTGCTTCATATTCGGCCGTGTTGTTCGTGGTGAGGAACCGCAATCCGGGCGCATACCGTATTCTTGGCCCATTCGGTGGTGTCGGTATGGCGATATTCCCGCACTTTCTTGAACACCACGACCCGTCGCATGTGTACGGTCCATTCGGGTTCATCAAACCGCTTGGTGGAGTCATCCGCATTCGGTGTCCGATCTGCTATGAAGTCTCGCTAACACCCGTGACTTGATGGCTGATCGTGCTCAAATGATATTATGTATTCATTCAGCTCGGCGCCCACTTGCCGATTCGGCCTATTGCTTCGGTGTTGCAAAATAAAGATTCCAGCGGGCCGAGATGACAAGACCCGAATCGGGTGTGCTTGGAAATAGTGCTTGAGCTTTACGGAAGCCATCACTACCGTGTATGCGATCTTTTCCAGCTCGGTGTAATTCACCTTAGCACCCGAAAGGGCTTCGAGACGAAGTAGATGGGGAATTGTTGCATTTTACCCTCATATTCCTTCTCCTCAATCAATGCTTTGCGCTTCTTGCTTTGCAAGGCGCTGCTGATAGATATAATATCAGAGTTGCTCCGGATGTTGGCTTGGACAATGTGGTGAGTCTGGTGAGATACTTCTTGAGTTCCTCGAAAGCTTGCTGTTGTTCAGGTCCCCAACCGAAAGTCGATGCATTCCGGAGTGCTCTGAAAAATGGTAATCCCTTTCGGGTGATCTTGATATGAATCGCTCGGGGCTGCAATTCTCCCCGTGAGTTTCGCACTTTTGCTTCTGTTTTGAGGCGGCTCCATGTTTGCGATGGCTGCAATCTTTTCGGGTTGGCTTCTATACCCCTGGCGGAGACCAGACAACCGAGTAGCTTCCCTTTGCTGATACCGAATACACACTTGTCGGGGTTAAGTTTGAGGCCACTTGAGCGCAGATTTGCGAATGTTTCTCTGAGGTCATCGATGTGTGCGTCCCTTTGGTCGCTCTTTACCACAATGTCGTCCACATAGGAAACGAGATTGTTCTTCTTCTTCTGCTCCCGAATATTTCGTCGCTTAACCTGGAGAAAGTAGGTCCGGCGTTCCTTAGCCCTTCGGGCATTCTCTTGTAACAAAAAGTGCCGTCTGGTGTGATGAAACTTGTCTTTTCCTGGTCTTCCGGTCAAGCCATATCCGGTGATAACCCGAAAAACATCGAGCAAACTCATTATCTCACAACCAGCGGCAATGTCCACCAATTTGTCTATCCTGGGCAATGGATATGGGTCCTTCGGGCAAAGCTTGTTGAGGTCAGTGAAATCAACGCACATTCGCCATTTGCCATTCTTCTTCTTCACCATGACCACGTTTGCTAGCCATTCGGGTACTTGCACTTTTCGATTACGTCGGCATCCGAAGTCTCGCACTTCGGCGCTTCGCTTCTTCGCTCTTTCGTCGATATTTTGCGGAGCTTCGCTTTCTAGGCCTGGCCGACTGTTCACGTTCAGCCGTGTCTTTGTGCAAGGCTTCGGTCTACTCCCTGCTGATCGCGTGTTGACCAAGCAAACACGTCTCGGTTTTCCAGTAGGAATTCCGTCAATCTTGATGCTTAACCCTGACCCAAACTTGCGCCGATGTTGACGCATTCGTCAGGCCGATTCGGGCTAAAAGACACCCGAATTGTTTCTTCTGCAGGGAGCGCCTTTGGCTCTTTGTTGTTACTTTGGTCTTCCTCTTCCTTCTGTTTGAGCTTGGATTTCACCTCATGCACCATGCTTTGTATCCCGGTATGGGTTTTCCGTCGATTCTCCTTCCGAGATCGATCTCCGAATACCGAAATGATGCCTCGTGGGTGAAGGTATTTTCATACACGGATGAGTCCGCCGAATCACCATGTCGAATTTATCGATGATACCTCTGCCGAAAATGGCTGTATACGGGTAATCAATGTCGACTATATCGAATGCGATTTCTTCCGCTCTGACTTTTGTATCCTCGCTGAACGCGACCGTGATTGTTTTCTTGCCAATCGCATCTATTCTCCTTCCACCGAAACTGAATAGGGGTTCCCGCTTCGGTCAAGTGTTTTTCGGTCTAGTTTCATCTTGTCGAATGCCTTGGTGAATAGAATGTCTGCTGAACTGCCATTGTCGATTAGAATGTTGTGGAGCGTATATCCTCCGACATACGCTGTAACTACCAAGGTGTCACAGTGCGGGAAGTCCTTCACCCTGAAGTCGGCTTCCGAAAAAGTGATAGGGGTTGTCTTCCAAGCAGGGTGCGCTATCGGTGTTTTTGGTGAGATGGTCAATACTCTCTTGACAAAGTCACGTCTGGCCCTCTTGTTATCGTGCTCCAAGTTGGATCCACCCGTGATGGCGTAGATATGCCCGCCGGAGTTCATCATGTTAGTTGGTGCGACGTGTTGACTATTTGCGGCTCTCTTGAAGTTTACGGATTCGACCGACCGTTGCGCGTCTTGATCAATTGTGGCTGAAGATGATGCGGCTGCCTGAAATGCCTGATTGTGCATCGGCATAGGTTGGTGATATTGTGCCATATGGGGCATCGGCCACGCCATCGGTTGCTGGTATACCTGCGCCGATGGCAGGTTACATGGTGCCTGGGTGAAAACCGGATGGTGAAACGATTGCTGAGGAGGTGCCATGGTGTGATAAACGTGCTTTCCTGCCTCATTCGGTTTGGCTGCTTCGTCCTTTTCCCGCTGCTCCTTTGCTAGCTGGGTATATTTGCACTCTTTTGTTGTATGACCCTTGTGCTCGCCACACACCACACAATACTGCATTCTGGGCTGGCCTCTGCCTCTGCCCCTTCCACGCCCGCCGTCGGAACCTCTACCGCCTCTGCCCTGGTTGCCAAAGTTTTTGATTTGATTCGGCTGGTTCTGGGTTGAGTCTTCCTGCACATTGTTCACGGCGGTGGACTTTGGCTCATTCTTCTGCTGAGTTTGCTGATTCGGCTGGTTGGACTTGGGTGATGCTTGCTTGATGTTATACCGTGTTGCCTTCCGTTGCACTAAGTCTTCCTCTGATCTAGCGAACGCGCATCGATCAAACAGTGTTTGATTGTTGTTGGTGCTACACCGGACATGGCTTGAGCGCGGGGCCCTATCTTGATCCCTTGATCGCCGCGGCGATGACGATATCGTCGACACATTCGAGTAGGCCGAGCTTTCAACCGAATTATTCTCTCAAGGTATTTTGACAATGATTCGTCATCCGGTGGAACAGTTCATGAGATCCGCCGTTGTTTTTTCTTGTCTCGTTTGGAACCCCGAAAGGTGGTGAGCAGTCCGCCTTCACCTGATGCCATGAAGTGACTGACAACGGTCGTTGGGACACGAACCAGTCGTATGCTACATCTGTTAACGCCATGACCAACGATTTTGCGAGGATCATGCCGTTGCCGCCGGCCGAATGGACACATGCTTCATAGCTTGTGATAAATCTTCTTGGGTTGGATCGCCCGTTGAAACTTGGCAACTTCGGTTACGTAACCCGGTGGCCAAGGACATCTTTAGATTTCCGTGATAATGGGGATGCCAAGTCTATTGCTTCGGCTATTTCCCTTCGTGATTTTTCTCCCGGAATGACAACATCTTTCTCTTGATTCTTCCCCGCGGATGATCGGAGGGTTCGAATTTCCCTTTCTAGTTTCTCTCGCTTCTTCTCTTGCTTGGTTGATTGCCTCTTGAGTTGCCGACATTCGGTTTTGTGTCGCCGTTTGGGCCTCGCAACGATCGTGATCTTTGCTTCAGGGCATTCACCTTGGCAGACTGCTCTTCTAACTGCTTCAGTAGCCGGGCGTTTTGTACGTCCGATCCCTCGGGCTCTTCGGTTTCTTCTTCTTCGGGGTCTTCGGTTATGCGGGCCTCCGGAAGCGCACCTCCTAGTGCACCAAGTTCGCTTGTGCCGCCCTCTTGATTGTACTGGACCGCTGTGTCGCTAGTCAATGCTGGTGCCACCGCACCTTCGGCTTGCTGAATGGATACTCCCGGTTGCAAAGTGCCGGACTGCTGTAGAACTTCGGTAGGTGCAACCGAATCTGTGACTGCAGGTTCCTTGGATGACCCTGCACCTGTCTTCGCCTTGCCTTTCGGAGCCATGGTATGTTCGGCGACAACCACGGTGGCGCCAATGTTGTTCTAAGGCAAAACCTTAGAACCCCCTCCGTGGTAAACCCGAATATACTCAACGAGTGGTGCTGAATCTAGCTACGAAATAACATACGGAACACGGAATGGACAGAACAAGAGCTCAATGCATTCCATTATATTCCGATCTCGTTTACAGTCCCATCAGGGCTGGATTTATAGGAGCCCGTAGGCATTTACATGACAATAATGCCCTTGAGCCGCTTCTCCGATTTCTCGCGAGGGTAGGTAGCGGGGCGTAACGGTCTTCTTGGTGCTTTTCCGGGTTGCGGTCCGAATGGCCGACAACTCCCGGCCCACCGAGCGGCGAGCAATCTTCACGGAGCAGCAAGCGCAACGTCCCTGCACAAGCAAAATACCCGCCAGCCGCCCGGTGCTGATTCGGTTAATGGCACCGAAACCACCCTTGTATGCGCATTTCGGTGACCTTACGACCGGGCGAGCTGGACCGTCACTTGTGCCCGCAGCTGGCACAGGCGACCGAAACGTCCAGTTATCCAATTCGGTTGACTAACCGAATTGGTCGTCTGTGCACGGCCAGCCGGCACGAGAGACCGAATCGCCATCTCATCATTTCGGCGGGACGGGGTGCCTAGGTCCCGGTTGTCACCCAACAAGCACCCACAATGATACATTCTGTTATAATCCTCGTATGACCCGTGTCACGATCCACTATTTGATCACTCGATCCCCTACAACAGGATGGTGCATCTAACCCGGGATGACCGGGATCGCACGTCGCTCCGTTGGCAAATAAGGACGGGGCATGGCGTTCGCCGCCATCGCCCTCTGTAGCACCGACAGGACTCGCACAAAGCAGCAAGAGGACGAGAGGACTCAAGACTTATTGTTTTCCTCCTTGTCCTCCTTCTCCTCATCTTCTTCCTTCTTACACTACCGGAAAAAGGATTGCAAACGTCTTTGCCGAGTGCTAAAAATCAGACACTCGGCAAAGAGCCATTTTGCCGAGTGCCGCACTTGGCAAAGGAAGGCACTCAACAAAGAAGGCTTTCCTGAGTGTCGGACACTTGGCAAAGAAAGGCACTCGGCAAAGAAAGACTTTGCAGAGTGCCAGACACTTGGCAAAGAGCTTCTTTGCCGAGTGTCTCTTTCGGCACTCGGCAAATAGCTTCATTCCCCAGTGTCTCTTTTTGACACTAGGCATAGAGTTTTCAAAACACATTTTGAAGCAGTATTAATTCAAATGAAAAAGTTTTCTACTACAAAATTATATAACTTCTTAAGATTCTAAAAATTTATTTTGGTCATTTCTTAATTTGAAAAAATGATAAAAATGTTCTTCACAAAATCTACATCTCTCTCTTGTAGTTTGTCTCTAGTAGTTTCATAAACTGCCGAGAGATTTATAAGATTTACAGACAATGTTAGAACCACCATGTCAGATAAACAAATGACAAAACAAGCAAAATAAACTTTGTGGATCTTGAGAAGTTATAGAATTTTATAGTAGGCAACTTTTTGATTTGAAGTCATTTTGTTAAGGAAAACTAAGTTTGAATTTCTCAAATTTAAAATTCAAATTTTGTAAATGACCTGTAATAAAGAAACTTTTTAAACAAATAGTGTAGACCTTGAAAAGTTGTGAAACGTTGTGGTTGACCACTTTTTGATTTGAAGTCATCTTCTCGTGCAAAAGTATATTTGAATTTCTTAAATTTAAAATAAAAATAAAAAGTGGCCTTGCTGAGTGGATGCACTCGACAAACTCGCTGAACCGGCCTCTTTAAAAAGGCCCGAAGCCCACTAGGACCATTACTTATGTGCACTATATAAACAATCCTTAGGGTTTGACAGGCCATTTTACTCGCTCCATCTCCTCACTCAGCACGCAGGCGGCGCCACCCTCACTCACGCAGGCGCCTCCCTCAACGCGCGATGGAGGTAGCGCAGGCGTCGCCCCTCCCTCTCTCATGGCGCTCCCTCTCACCCGCTCTCCATCTTCCTCTCCCTCTCCACAATAAGCACGACGGCGCACCTCCTCTCTCCCTCTCCACAGCCGGCAAGAAGCCGCGGGTCCTCTTCATCAAACCCATGGTGCTTCCAGCGACGTTGGCCTTCTCCGCTGCGGATTCGGCGAGGTTGCCCTTCCCCTCTTCGTATCCAATGAGGTTGGCCTCCCCCACGGCAGATCCAGCGAGGACGACCTCCCATGCGGCGGTACCCGCGAGGTTGGCCTCCCCCGCAGCGGATCCGGCGAGGTGGCCGTCCCCCGCGGTGGCTCCAGTGAGGCGGGCCTCCCCCGTGGTGGTTCTGATGAGGACGGCTTCCCCACGGTGGCTCCGATGACGGCGGCCTCCCCCGCAACGTCTCTGACGACGACGGCGGCCGCCCCGCAGCGGCTCCAACGACGACCTCCCCGCGGCGTCTCCGGTGATGTGGTGGTGGCAGCGGGCATGGTGGTGGTGTCGGCGCTGGCGGGGAGCCTCGTCCGAGCAGCGATGTTTTTTCTGAAAACAGTTTGCCTAGTGTTCGATAAAGAAAACTAGGCAAAGACTTCTTCTCCGATACTTTGTGTGCCGAGTGGTGTTTGCCCTATGCAACACTCGGCAAACCGTTTTGCGGAGTGTTTTCCTAGCTTTACCGTGTGCTCTGGGCACACGGCAAAGAACTCAATTCCGGTAGTGTTATCTCTTGAGTGTAACCAGGACCTCTCCTGCTTGTTCTATAAAAGGTAGGGTGCCCCATGGAGGGCATCGAAACTCACTCGCCTTCAAGCTTACACACGCACTCACTCACAGAGACTTGGGAACTCTTCCGTCTCTCGACCGCTTGTAGACCGCTACTGCAAACCGAATCAGGAACACTAGCGTCTCTAGACTGGACATAGGGACATTCTGCCTGAAATAGTATAAACCTTGTGTCCTCTGGTTCACCATTCGAGCTTAGATGTGCATTACGCGTTTACTAGTAAGAAGATTAGAGACACCGACACCATCCTTAGACCCCAGTAAACTTACTGGTGTCAGAGTGCTTTTCAGTTCGAATCGTAGAAAACCTAAATGGGCAAGACTAGTGAGAACTTAGATGCAGTGTGAAAGTGGCTCTTGAGGTTATCGAGACACGAAGTGTAATCTACAACCTCCATTATCTTCTATTGGGCACTAGAGTTGAAATCTGGGATACAAGAACCCAAGTGGCTGGCTTGTTTTGTCCGCTTGCATGCATTATCGTCCCCTCGGACTCCACAGTATGCATTATGACTGGCATGAACATGATTGAATGCGTAACTTGTAAATGTTGTGGCTTCGTCTCTTCTGGTCCCGCCTCGGAAGGTACCCCGCGCCCAACATATGGTTACAGAAATGAAAAATCACGGTACACACCCAAGAAGAGAACGGAGGGTGTGTTGTAATCCACACCAGCTTTCGTAACAGTATTTAATGGTATGCTTGTCGGTCGCCGTCACGCGGCATGCAAATGGCCGGCCTTTAAACAGAGCTTCCAGTCGTTGGATCGGATCGCCTTCGTTCTCAACCTAAGGCTCAACTCCCACTCCACTGCAGTCTAGTCCAACACAAATAGTACAACCCAACCATGCCGCCTTCCATTGCTGCCTCCATCGTCTTCCTCGGCGTGACGCTTACACTTTTGCAAATAAGGTGTGGCGCTGCCGACGACGACAACAACACGGCCTACGATCTACGGTACAAGGACTGCTCCACCACCACCGGAAACTCATCAAGCAACAGCCGCAGCGGCCAGTACCAGATGAACCTCCGCCGGTTCCTCGCTGCACTTCCATCGAGCGCCATCAACAATAGCGGATTCTTCAACGGCACGGTGGGGTCGTCGTCGACGGGCACGGTCTTTGGTATGGCGATGTGCCAGGCCGACGTACCGTGGCCAGACCAGTGCGACAGGTGCCTCCAAGCGGCCTCCGCGGAGGCCCACAAGGCCTGCCCGTCGAGTAGCAACGCCGCCGTAGCCTACCGGGGCTGCGTTCTCCGCTACTCGGACGCTCCGATCTTCGCCGTCGCCAACGACGACATCGCGAACGGCTATGCGTTCTACACGCAGAACCACGCGGCCGGCGTCCCTGACACCGCAGCCTTCGGGCAGACGCGCAAGGACTTGTTCGCGTCTCTAGCCAGCGCAGCTGTGGTCTCGCCCTTGATGATTGCGTCGGGCAACCGGACGTTCAACAGCACGTACAACCTGTACGGTCTCGCACAGTGCAACAGGGACTTGCCGAGTGAACTGTGCTCCTACTTGACTACGTCGATCATCGACAACATCCCTAATTTCGCAGCCGAGGTACAGTGGTCGGAGGGGGTGTCCATCGCAGGGTTTAGCTTCTACATCAGGTACGACCTGACGCCCTTTGCAGTCTACGTGCCCCCCACCGGTACCGGCCCTTCGCAACCAGCCGGAACAGTAAAAGATGTGGCCCTCACCAGCCCTTCGTCACGGGAAACAGTAAAAGGTACTCAAATGTAAACTTCTTTTTTTCTTTTTTGTTCTTTCCTTGTTATTAGTAAATTCTGCACCAATATTCTAGTAAATCAACTGTATACATGCACTTGATTAATTTATTCTTATCAAATTGATGCCGTAGACAAATACAGTATTTTAGACTACTCAAGTTTCATAATGCTTATTGCTTCAGTATATGTACCAAATGTATTTCTAGTTGAGCATCTTAGGGTTACTGTTCATTTCTTAGGTCCAAGAAAAAGATAGAAGAAAAGGTTTTGCACGTGGTTCCATCCTAATTAACATGCGAAATAGAAATGCTCTCTGATCATTCCTCACAAGTGACACATCCCACCCCAACTTTGTTGTTTTGGCCATCTTTCTTCCCCTCCTCAGGCACCCCACCACCACTCCCTTTCGCCTTCCATCCCACGAGGGAGCTGCCATTCCACAACTTCAACGGCGCCGCTGCCCCTACCTGTACTCCTTGGCTGACTTAAAACATGGTTCTTATATTTTCTACTGATGGTGAAACATTCTGCAGGTCGATTGCTCAGCAAGTATAGGTTATAGTTAGACCTGTTTCTATTTCAATAATATGTTTTCTTGTGGCATTCGTAGCTATGGACTAGAAATTAACTGTGTGCATGCACTTGATTAATTTCTTCTTGTATTTTGATTCACTATATAAAAAAAAAAAAAAAAAAAAAAAAAAACATGTCAACTTAGATCTGTGGCTTATTTGATTTAACACTTTTTTATTTCAAAATCAAAATTAGCTAGATTTTGAACAACTTCGCGACTTTGGCTTGGCTTGTGAAGTTTGGTTTTCAAGATGGATCCAAAACAAGGACTACAAAAAATATAAGAATAAGAACATATCACTTTTTTTAAGAAAAAGTTTAGTTGGTTTATTATCCATGCTTATAAAAGTCACACACAGAGAACACAAGTTATTATAATTACGTACTCTGAGATAGGAGAAAGGGTATCGCAAAAAAAGATGGGGCAAATGGAGAGGGGGCTTGTTCTAGATAGTCTAACTGATAATAATAGTATAAACAGAATGGGACTTAAAATGCTTTGGAACCTATATTTTATTTGATCCAAATATATTTGTTGCATTATATTTTTCCATGTTTTTTGTGTAGACAATAATTTAACTCAAAATGACTACTACAATGTAGGGCATGTTCAAGATCCACCAGAATGTCTTGTCAAAAACAAAGATCGACCAGAACATCACCAAGGAACTTGCTATCAAGTGCGTTAGAGATCCTGCAGCAGCAAAAGAGCTCAAGGCTGAACTACAGATACTCGCAAAACTGGAGCATAGGAATGTGGTGCCACTGATAGGGTTTTGTAACAATGACGGGTGGTTCCGGCGTGGCAGGGGACTGTACGTTTGCAGTGAACTTATCAGTAATGGCCCTCTTGATGATGATGATAATAGAATATTTGGTACGTCGGCTTCCCCTGCTCTCTGCTGGTCATGCTCTCCTTACATATTCCTCGCACTCTATTTTGCAACTCATTGAATTGTATATGTTTGTTATCAGCTTCATCGGGGCAGTCTGTTATTGAATGGTCAACTCGTTACAAGATTATACGTGGAATTTGCGCTGGATTGCAGTACCTACATCAGGATCGTAACAGTACTAGTCAGATTGTGCACATGGACTTAAAGCCCAGCAATATCTTGCTCGATGAGGATATGGAGCCAAAAATTGTAGATTTTGGTCTATCAAGAGCTTTTCTGAATACCAGAACTCATACTTACACAACGAACAAGAGATTTTCATAGTAAGTACTTTACAGTGTACAGATGTGCATGCGTTTATTAGTTTATTTATAATTATATGTTCCGTGAGGCATAGAGGCTTGCATTGACGAGATGAAAGTAAATAACAAACAAATCCAATGCCCTCTCGGCAAATGAAAAACTATTTCATATGTTTCACACTATAGTTCACTTCACCTTTGTTCCAGGCCAATTTTTTCTAATTTTATCTACTTTCAAGTAAATGCACTATCAAGATATATTCTCCGTTAGAACTTAATGAAACTAATTAATTTTTGGAGCTGTGGGTGCATATTTTTTATATATAAACTTGGATAAGGTGGAAGAAAGAATAAACTTATAACAAACTAGAAGTGAGCTATATAGACACCTCATACCTCATGCCTTTGCTCTACATCAGCAGAAACCAAAATTATTATAATTTAGAATTTAGAATGGAGTGAGTACATCTCAAACAAAACCTTTTTACATGACTAATCTAGAGTTGATCGATTCAGTACAGATACAAGTAGAGAAGAAAATTAAACTCAGCTCCACCAAATGGGCAAAAATGTTTTTCTATTTTTCTTCCTCAGTATATATTTCTAGCTCGTGGAATTATCTGCTGTTTTCTATACTCACTGTCCCCAAGCAAACACACTTATTCTTCTGCTAAAAGGTTATTACAATAAATCTGTATTTCTATTGGTCAAACTTTTATTGCCACAACAAATGATGTTACAAGATATAGGAGGTTAACGTGGAAACTTAAAGATTTCCATATAAAACCACATCTTATATGTGTTTTAAGAAAGGGCGAGTACTTACTATGTCTATAGCAACTGTTGGATGCTTGCAGTGGATACACAGCGCCCGAGTTCATTGACAACGGGAGGGCGAGCCGCCAGTGCGACATATACAGTCTTGGTATCCTCATGCTGGGGATAGTTATGGGATGTGGGCCTCCTAATACTTGTCGTGACCCCTCTGGAATATTGTTCATCAACAACATCCGCGACAAGTTTATGGTCGACTCAACTACGACTCCCCATAGATGCAGAGCTAGGGATCACAACGACCTGAAGAGGGATGCATCCTTGCAGGATAATGACTGCATTGAGGATGTGGAAAAATGCGTTGGTATAGCTTTCGAGTGTGTCAATGCAGAACCAAAAAATAGGCCTTCAGCCGCGGACATGTGCACTCGCCTCATCAGTCATTCCTTCTGATAATCGAGTCCACATCTCATTACAAGGGAACCAGCTGTAGAAGTAATTTGCTATTTGGTGGAAGTTAAAGTCCGCGCAGTCCCTCTGTCGTCAGGGAGAAGAATAAATACTAGGGAAACGAACTATTTGCTGATAGCTATTACACATGCTGCATTCAACATAGAGAGGTCTCCAAAAGATTTGACAAAACTTGGTTTGTAATACCTACATTTTTCAACTGGTAGCTTGTAACAAATAATTCGCATTGTTTGAACGAAGCTTATGTTATTATTATATTTTTGTTCTTGAGAGGATGAATATTATTGACCTATTTATATTCAATGTGATGAGCAGATTAGATACAAATTTATCTTCTTCCCAGCTTGTGTAGCTAGTTCCTATCACTACTACAAACCAAATTATCCCTGTCCAAAATATATTAAGTGAAAAAAATAGAGTCGACTAGTGGGAATCTGAAATTTGCTTTGAAGCAAGCATCAGAAATCAACATGAGAGTTGCTCCAATCACCATGTAGAGAAAAATCGCATATCTACTGATGAGGAAGCTTTATTTTAGGGTCACGCTGCCGAACAAACGTTCGACGCTTAGAACAGACAGCGCTACAGGGCCTGGCCCATCTCCCCGACACACATGAGCGAGGATACGCATGGGCGCCACCCCCTTCCCGTCGCGGGCAAAACCACGACACACACGGACGCCAACCCCCCCAACCCGCCGCGTCACCCCCGCGCCGTCCCTGCTCCTCCCATGGCCGGCCCTCGAGGCCAGAGATCTGCCGCCGCCGCCCGACGTGGCCGCCGTGCCTCTGAAAACAAAAACAAATGAAACAAGCTGAGAAAAAACACAGAAACAACAAGGAGAAAACGATTGAAACAATCATGGTCATAGGATTGAAACACACACAAGTGATTCGCTGAAACAAAAAAAAAAACAAATTTGAAAACCAAAACAAAAGATGAATGCCGTTGAAACAAAACAAATTTGCAATTAGAAAAACACAGCAAAAGAACATAGAACAAAAATAACAGAAACGAAAACAAAGTTGTTTGATGTTTCTGCAGTGCAAAAATTTGATGTTTCGCCAAAAACCTGCTGCTGAAACAAAAACCTGCTCAAAAAACAAAAGGCAAACCCCTGCTGAACAAACATCCACAATGATGCTGTTGAAACAATCATATGCAACAAATTGAAACAAAAAAAATTGAGAAAAAGAAACAAAGGAGCAACTGGATAGAGGGGGAAGAGGGAAGGGGAGGAGGAGGCTCCAGATCCTGAGTTGGAGGGGGAGAGAGATGGATTGGAGAGGGTGATAGGAAACCTACCTCGGCGAGAGGAGAGGAAGGAGGAGCACGCCTGCTTCTGCGCGGTCCCGCTCGCGCGTCGCACCCATGCCGGTGGCTGGCCGAGCCCGCGGCGGAGCTCCTGCTCGGGCGTCGCGTCCACGCAGGCCCGCGGCGGAGCTCCCGCTCGTGCGTCGCCCCGTGCAGGTGGCCACCGAGCCCGTGGTGGGCTCCCGCTCGCGCGTCGCCCCGGGCCGGTGGCCGGCCGAGCCCGCGGCGGAGCTCCCGCGTCACGACCGGCAGAGCCACGGCGGCGCTCCCGCTCGTGCCAAGGCCACGACCGATGGAGCTCGCTCCCATGTCCTAGGAGCGCGCGACAGCAGAGCTCGTGCCCTGCGGTGGCGGCATGACGGCAGCTGGACTCGTCCATCTTCAGAGCTCGCGCGCTCTCCATCCGGCGAGCTCGTGCGGAGGGGGCAACAAAGAGATAAGGCAGCGGAATGAGTGGAGGAGAAGGAGCGGTGCCGAACGCGTCGGTGTGGGCATGCGGATAAGCCGAGGCTGAGCATGGTTGCGTGGTGGGCCTGTGCCGCACGGCCCACGAAGCCGCGTTCGATGCGTGGATCGTATGCCCACCAGCATTATCGTTTATTTTAAGATTCTAGCTCTACATTTGCTCCCACCTATCATGGGCCAAGGCCAAGGCCCACGAGGGCAACGGACGAGGGGTAGGGCGACCCCGACACTGCCGACATGGGCCCGCATGCCACCGTCGTGTGTCGTTGCCGTGTCCGTGCCAAGTTAGGGTTTAGGTAGCTTAGGGGCTAAGTCTCCCTGAGATTATAAATACAAGGGGAATTGTATCTATTCAATCTAAGCAAAGAAACAAATTCCTCCCTATCTCTCTTCTCATGACAATAGCTCCTTCTTCCTCTCTCTCCACCATGCCTCCACCCCCCAAAACCCTAGCCGGCGCTGCCCTCCACGCCACCGCCACCACCGCCAAATCACTGAAAATACCGCCCTCTAGGGCCCCTGCGTCACGCCCATGACAGCTGGTACTAGCTGAAAGGATCAAGATGCCCAAGAGGAGGGGTGAATTGGGCTAATTCTAAAATTTGTTGCGGAACTAAACCCTACTAGCCCATATTTACCCCTCGGTGCCTAAGTGTGTTTCAAATGATTCTACCGACAAAAGAGTTCTGCACCCTAGGTTTCAATCCTATTCTAACATGGCAATTCTAGGAATGAAATTGTGGGAAAGTAAATGCTAAAAGGTAAATACCTAAAGTAAAGGGGCAAGGAACACGGCGATGTTTTTCTGAGGTATCGGAGAGTCACCACTGCCAACTAGTCCTCGTTGGAGCACCCGCGCAATGGTATAGCTTCCCCTTGATCCATGCAAGGATCAAGTGCTCTCTAGTGACTGATTCTTCATTGCCCCGATGCGGTGAATCACCAAGAACCGCTCACACCATAAGTTGGGTCATCCACAAACTCCATCGGATGATCACTAAGCTCCCAATCACCACCAAGCCGTCTAGATGACGGCGATCACCAAGAGTAACAAGCACAAACTCTCACTTGACCATGACAAGCCTAATGAGAAAGGTGGATGCACACTTGCTACTCCCTATGCACTAATGAGGTCCTTAATCTTGATTCTCAAGTCTCAAATGACCTCAATAGGCTCTTGCACTCCCTTGCACTCAAATGGATGCCTCAGCTGAGCAAATGGGCAAGAGAGCTAAGATGGAGGAGTTGGGATTGTATTTATAGGCCCAAGCCACAAATCCAACCGTTACCCCCAACTCAGCCTTTTTTGGGGGCGTCGCACGCGCCAGGCACCCAGCGTCACTACAAGAAATCTGCTAATTCGTGACGGAATGCTAGTGACGGATCTAGAGAACGTCACCAAAGAGTGCATTGCGATTAGGAATATGCATCCACCATTCTGGATATCCGGCCCAAGGCCCAGTATTTCTCACATATATAAATGAATTCCAGAAACCCTAACCTCACACACCCGGCCGCCTCACTTCTCCCTCTGCTCCCCCGGTCTACCGCTCACCCCAGCCCGACCTCCCATCCCTTCTCACCAGATGCTCACTGCCACCCGCATCCAATCCCATCTGAGGACGGCGGCGGCAGCCCCCCACCCCAGCCGTCACCATGACCGAACCCGCGGCACAGAGGAGGCGCGCATCGCCGGGAGGACAAGGACGGCATGTGGCCTGAGGAGGTTGGAGCCGTGCCCAGGTCTTCATCGAGCCCTTCACCGGCGACGAGCACGCAACAGGTACGCTCGCCCCTTCTCTTAGCTTCTGCAATACTCAGTACCCAATCCGTATCTTAAGCTATTTGGCTATTTGCATCTAGATCTACTGGGGCTCTCACCGGCGTCTGTTGCGACGGCACGTCCCAGTGCTAGTGTGGGATCCCTGGAAGGCATGGGCACAGGATGCGTGTCGATGTGGGGTAGCGTACCTCATACCCACCAGACTGCTGGGCGAGGGTTTCACGGTGGCGCCGTCGTCGGCCATCAACACATGGAACGGCAGCTGTTGCCGCTGCTGGCCTTCGTGGACGCGTGGTGCTTGCGTCAGTCATCTGCATGTTCGTAAGCAAAATGACTTAATAAATTAGCTGTTGTTCACTGCTTTCCACGGATAAAATTCCCCATTCGCTGCTGGCTACCTCCCCTGTATGAACCAGTCTAGATTCGTGATGAAGTTCTTTTATATAATTAATTGATTATTCTTTTATATAATTAATTGATTCATATTGGGGCATGACGAGATTCTTATGTTGACTATAAAAATGAAACATCCAATGATTTCTTTTTAGAGCAACCATTCAGGCATTTACGTGAAGCATCTAATCATTCAGAGTCTGATTGTGTAGGCATTGCTACAAGAATTTGACAGTAACTTGTTTCAGTATAGGATTTTCCATTTTGGCATATGACCTTTTGATCCCTAGCAATTCTTGAACTATAGTTATCTAGCATTATCTGGAAATTTTGTATGCGGAGATAGTTGTAACCTATTTTAGTAATGCACATTAGAGCCCTGTAATTACTATGGTAACTGGACTCTGAAACAAGCATCCAGTGCACACAATTCAAAGAACCCAATCTGAGAACTGACTAAAACTGATATTGTACCAGATCTTTTCCATAGCTAGTTCTTACTCCCCTTTTTTTTCCATTGCAGTGGTTTCTAGGCATTCTGAAAGAAGCATATTACAACTTGTTAAGGCTCATCATAGTGATTTTCAGTACATTTAAAATTCTGTTCAGAAATTCAATACATATTAAACTTGTAATACCTATTAAACTTGTGAACCTTGTTCGAAACCTGTCATGTGTATGGGAATGGCTGATCAGAAATTTCTGTTTAATTTCCATTGTGCTTGTTTAATGCAGCTTTGTTTGAAAGTTAATATACCATGATTATTATTTTCTGCTTTGTTTTATGCATGTGCAGGAGCTCACCGTGTCCTCTCTTATCTGTGTCTTTGTGCAGCAGCTTCTGGGTCTTAGCTTCCTTGGTTTTCTTTGATAGCAGCTAAGCCACAACTGTTTCTTGGTTCTGGTTCTAACAGAGCAGCTTGTATCTCTCTACAGCAGCACCAGTTCAGCTGTATCATTTTCTTCAGAGCCAGTTCAATATTTTTCCAGAAGCAAGTGTTTTAACAAGTGGAGTACTGCAGTAGCAGAGCAGTTCAGTGTGTTGCTTATTTTCAGGTTTGTCCTATGAAATTTTCTGAAATGTCATTTTCTTGCTACAGCATTATCAACTTTAGATTAATCCAATGCTGAATGTTTTGGTTCTTTGGCTTCCTTCGGTTCTAGGAAATTATTAGCTTGATTCTTTGCATGGTACTCTATCCATGTCTTAGTTAAGTGTGCATTTTTTTTTATTTACTAGCAACTGCACATGATGTTCAGTTAAGTGTGTAGTTTTTTTATTTGAGCTGTAATAGCGAACTTTATCCTGATTGTCTTTGAGCTGTAACAACAAACTTGTAAAGTTTTCTATTCTGAATGTCTAAACAACCTGAATGTCTTTGAGCTGTAGCAGCAAACTCTAAAATTCTCTAACTGTTTTTTTAGACTAAAATTTTCCAAGTGTTAGCATGCTGGCTTTGTCTATGACTGTAGGTTTGTTCATTGTTCCGTGCGCAGGTAATGGCTTTATATTTTGAGTTACTTTACTATGGGACTTTTGTTGTTCTAGTGAATAAATACGATTGTAGTAGCTCCAAATAAATGCTATGCTTTCATGCACGTGACATATCAAATGGAAGTGACGTGTTTACATTTGTGGTGCGTTTTGCTGTAAGGTGACAAATCAAATGGAATTATTCTGCAGTTTGGAGGATAGACAATCGACGGTGTTCAATGTTCAGGAGCATGAAAGATGCTGCAGCAGCAGCTGGTGTTACTTCTACCTCATGCTCTCAAGCGAACACCCCCATAATGTAGTGGAAGACGATTGTTCATAAATTTTATATAAAAAATCCTGTAATTTGTTCGGTTGGATGAAAACTTATATATGATCTATTGTTGGGTGAAAACGTGAGACCTTGTATTTGATTATTGGATGAAAACTTGATTTATTAAATGTGATGTGTATTGTGTCATTACAAGAATCTAAAAATTGTCTAGAAATGTGACATCAATGTCCACATCAGCACTGATGTTAGTATCCACGTCATTGGTAGCTCATCGTCCACATCAGCATCCTTGTCAGCGTAATGATAAGGTGGTTGTTTAATCCATGACGGTTATTATTCGTCACGGGAGATGGATTTGGGCTGGGCTAACTGGGCCTCGGGCTGAACCGTGACGGTCTAAGACCGTCACCGATTCTGCTAATCCGTGATGGTTTTCAGTAAACCGTCACCAGGGTTAATCCATGACGCTCAATCCGTGACGATATCTGAAACCATCACAGATGCTGCATAGCGAAGGTTTTTTGGTGATCTGTGACGGAATGTTTTCATCACGGATTAGCAGGTTCCTTGTAGTGGTCGGACGCGTCCGACGCGTTCAATATTTGAATCGGCCAGCTAGCCGTTGTTATCGCCAGATGTGTCCGTCGCTTACCCACCGGACACGTCCGATGGTCTAGCCAGCTGCAGGTCTCTCTGTACTGCGTCCGCAACCCAACTGACGCGTCCGACACCATACACACTCAGCGTCCGACGCGTTGAATCTCCACCTCTCCTCAGGGTGCTATCTCCGGACGCGTCCGTTGCAGCACCGTTGGTGCGTCCGACGCTCGCAAGCCGCCAGCACACGCACACTAAGCCAGGCCGGACGCTAACGCCAGCGTTCGACGCACACAGGGCCAGCGTCCGACGCATGCTTTTGAAGCCCGTTTTACTTCCAATTCAAACACTTTGTCAACGGCTTTAACTCCAAATAATTTTAGGGCCATTTTACAGCTACCTAGTGATAAGTTTGACAAGTGTGCACCACACCTAAACCATTAGATTCACCTAGGTCAAGCTACCTGTTTGCACCCCTTAATACTATGGCCAAAGGAAAAAAAACAAAGTCCTAACGACTAATCCAACGTGACTCAACACCATCGATGATAGGAACTAACCGTCCTTAACCTTGTCATCCATCCTTTGAAAACCGAAACGATTTCCATCGACAAGGGCATGAAAACCATGTTGCTCGAGATTGCCATTACCATGACCTAACACTCTAATGTTTCTACAAAACACACGTTAGTCATGATAATTAACATTGTCATCAATCATCGAAACTCGCATCAAAGGGGCCTAGATGCTTTCAATCTCCCCTTTTTGGTGATTGATGACAACCTCTAGAGTATGGAGATTAAAGTTGAGGTTTTCAAGCATGCTTGGTTCACATGAGCCTTTGACAATAAGAACAAGGGTTAGAATGACTCAGGTGACACCAAGCCAATATAATGTACTCATAAGATCTGCATGAAGTGTTAGTACAATATATATATAGCTCATACGGAATCGGAGTAGAATGCGGAAGCATAACACATATGAGCATAGATCATAACAAGTGACATAATATAAGATACCGAAGTGAAAACCACAATATGCCACAGAGAGTATCTCACACACATATAAACAAATATGATGCAAGGAAGTAAACATGATGCATGAGTGTATCACACAAAATAAGAACCAAATCCCTCTCACATGCTCCTCCTAAGACTACATACTCTCACATCTCTCTCCCTTTGGCATCAAGGACCAAAACCTAAGAGTCAGGCGGAGAAGGAGCAGACGAGCCGGTCGTAGGAGTGCGGTGAGTCACAAGGAACTAATCTGCATCATCTGGACTCGTCTCAGGACTCAGAGCAGGCTGACCATCAGTAGCTGACTGACCCTCTGGCTGTGGCGCTAGCGGAGAAGCAGTCTCAACTATCTAACCCTATGGCTCTGGAAGAGAAGCAGACTACTGAATTGGAGCCATTAGGGCCGCTATCTCAGTGACTGGAGGGATAACTGGATCTGTATAGGTGACTGAAGACGGAACTGTCTCAGTAGTGTCCGTCCCTATCACTGGAGCAAGCTGAGTCTGAAGCTGCTGAACTGGCACCACCGAAGTAGAAGGACCTACCGTGGTCTGAGTCAGTGTCAGGTGACCTGTGATCTCATTGAAGCTGGCCTGAAAAGCTCCTGAGCCTGGAGTGAACTGCTGAGAGGTCATGATTGATCTAAACCCCGTCTGAATAGGAGTGAAACCGGGGGACACAAACGACTGAGGCACCTAAAGTGGAGAAGAGGTAAACGGCCCTGGTGGCTGAGTCTGGAGTAGCTGCTGGCTCTGAAGCCCACTGGGCTGTAATGCTGGAGCCAGGAGCAAATGTGGTGGCAGCTGAACCCCTGAGTGCTGAACTAGGTGGGTGATCAAGCCAAGGTACTACGGCTAAGCTGCCTAGGACTGCCTCTAAAACTCCAACTGCTGCTTCTGCATCTCAAGCTGCTGCTGCTGTAGCTGAAGCTACTGCTGCTAGAAAGAATCCTAACGAGCATGAATCTCAGCAAGTGCTGCAGCTGACTCCTCTCTCAATGTCACGCTGATGATCGACTCTCTCCATCCTCTGAAGAGTCTGAGTCATGAGCTGCTGGCCTCATCATCATGGCGTCTAGGCTCATAGGGAGGAAAGAAATCATCATCATCACTGTCTGTAGTGTCATAGTCAAGCTCAACTCCACCTGCCTCCTCGGCCTCTAACTCTACCTCCTCTGCCTCTGCTAGCTGTCGAGGGATAGCATCCTACTCTGCTGCAGTCTCTAGCACCACTGGTCTATGACTCTGCTAAATAGGAGTAGCTGTGGTGGCTGACCTCAGAAGCTGTGAGGCGTCGTATGTAGGGAACTCAGGAGGGTTGGTACTGTCCTGCTAGACTGCTGCTGGTGGCAAGGGCCTGACACCCATGAAGATCAGAAAAGTAAGCCAATGAGCATAATGCATGTGTCATGTGGATGTGAAGCCCCATTGATGACATCCTCAATATCTAAAAGCATCAAGTCCTAGATGTCAAAAGGAATCCGCCTGACAAGATGTGACACGATCTACTACTGCAGGCGAGTGAATCCCTCATCTAAAGCCCTCGCTAGGTAGGATAGTCCACCTCACTATAGCATCAAGAGCTCGAGTTGTAGTAGTCAAATCCTTTGGTAGCCTGCTCGACCCCTCACCAAAGTCATCTCTGAAACATGCACGGACATCCTCAACTGAAGGTAACACGCTAGTGTGTGCACATCTGGGAGGTTGTGCGTCTGGAAAGCAAAGTCTGTGGAGCTTGGTCTCCTGATGTGGAATCCTGAGAGTGATCTGGAGCAATCCAAACTATGGCATAGAACTCCCGGATCCAGGACGGAACATAAGTGCCAACTCTGCCAATCAGATCAACTAACCCTGGGAGAAAAGTTAGGTACTGGCGAAAGTCATCTCCAAGCACTGAGGCAAAGTTCTGAAGTGAAATAACTCTCTGAGTTGCGAACCATGGCTGTGTGTCTAGGTAGGCTCTGTAGAAGTCCTCCTGAAGAGCTGTGTGGAAGTAGTCAACCCCTGGCTGCCTCTCTCTGGGAAACCACTCATGAAGACGCACACAACGAAGTTCCCTGATCGCCTTGGACTTCTTCTCAGTGAGGTCATAGTGCCTGACATGGGGTGCTCTGGGTATACTGCCACTCTATCTCTATGGCTCTAAAGGAGTAGCTGCCACTGACTGAGATGCCTGATCCTGAACACGAGTAGAGCGTCTACGAGTGGATTGCTCCTGCTACTCCAAAAGCTGCTCCTCTAGCCCCATGTCCCCTACCTCAAGCTGGGGCTCATCTGCCTAAGCCTCTGCGGTACCAGCCTCTCTGATGACTACACCACCTCTATGGCCACCACGCTCTATACGCTCGACGGCCTGGGCCACTACTAGTGCCTTTCGTGCCTAGGAGAAAGCTTCCTTTTCCTGGCGGTCCTCTTCTGCATTTTTCCTTTACTCTTCAGCAAATCAGGAAAGCTACGTGGACGCCTACCACCATCATCTCCACCACTTGTACCCCCAGTTGGATTCTTGCACCTCATATCTGACAAGATCAACTGCCGCTGAACAAGAAATCCCCCTGTAGCTGCAAACCTCTGACAAGAAGATGAACTGACATCTTAAGAGGCTTGGCCTCAATCCGTACCCTCAGGCTTGGCCTTGGGTTAGCTGTCACTGCTCAACTATCAATCAACAAACGACTCGGCTCACTGCAATAGATAGAGTAGAGAGAGTACATAACATTAAGCAAGTTGTCTAGAGAAGTGACAAACCTATCGAAAGCAAGCATTGAGATAAGAACAGAGGGAAGGCTTGCTACCTTAGCGACCCAAAGTCCTATGAAAGGATGTGAATTGACATTGTAGGGCACCCGAGGAGTCAAGGTTAGTCACTACAAAGAATCGACGAAGAACAAGGGTTACATAGTGACTTGAGGCGGTTGAGACATTTTGTTGAACACGTGCCGGGCAGGGGAGCACCACAGGGCGAGGGTCTCACCACTAAAAGAAGAAGGGGCCAGCCAAGGTCGACGACAAGGGAGGCTGGGTCGGTCAGGTCGACTCCGGTGAGGAGGAAGCAGCTCCGGCGATGGAACACTCCGAGAATCAGCGGCGCGACGAGCGACGGCGGTGGGTGCGGGCGCTGAGCTGGGCGAGTACGGGCGCAAGGCAATGGCGCGGGCGCGGCACGGCTCGGTGGAGCAGCGATGAGGGGTGACGCGTAGGCATGGAGGAGTGGCGCAGTCACGGATGTATGGCGGTGAATGCGCGGCTAGGGTTCGGTGCGGCGGCGTACGAAATCAGGGAGAGGAAAAACTGCCGGGCCGATTGGATTTGAAGGAAAGAGGAGGGGTCCCACTTATCAGTTACAGAATGAACCACGCGATCAATCTGAGCATCAGTCGCATCAGTGGGTCCCCGTCGAACGTGGCCACAGCCTCTGGATGCAGTCCAGAGAGTGCTGCAATCGATCAAGACCATCGGACATGTCTATCGACGATCGTCGGACGTGCGGATCCCAGCGTGCAGCGCGTTGTGCTCCTTCATCAAATTTTCAACACTGTCGTCGGACACACAGATGGTTTGCCTTTGAATGCGGGTGAAACACTGTTCAGCGTTTGACGTGTTCTCTCTACTGCTTTGATTTTTTGCAGCACTCGTCGGACGCCAGCTCCAGCGTCCGGCTCTCCTTTGCCCAGCGTCTCATGCTCATATTTGAGCAAATTTTGATTCCAATTCGCATGACGCTTTCTCCCAACCAAGTCCCAACTCAAATAAGATCCAAATAAACACCAATTGGAACTGATATGAGAACCTCACTCATTAACCCTCAATTTTTCAAATATTTTGCCATAGGCTTAGTATATTTTTATGAAAATAGGCGACAAAGCGAGTGAGGAACAACATGTGGCCATGGAATAGAGTTTTTAAACCATTAGGAGCATCAAATGCTCTCTCTATTCATGGACGAACGTAGCGGTTGCTCAAAGGATGACCGAAAAGAAACAATGAGCAACAAACATGCATATGCAATGCAATACAAGAATTTGAATCTAGGTGGCTTGTCAAGTTTGAGCCAAGGGTAAGCTTCTTCACACCTCCGACGAGGGTTATCTTAACTGTGTTAGACAAGCCCTATGTGCATCACAAGAAATTAAACTTGTACTATATTACAATGCAATGCAAGCGACAACACATCTCATCTTCTAGTGAAGATGCTTAGGTCAAGGACATTGAGCTCATTCCTTAACCTACAAAAGGTTGATTCATCCAATGGCTTTGTGAAGATATCCGCAAGTTGATCCTCGGTCCTCACACCTTCAAGTGATATATCCTTTTTAGAGACATGATCCCTAAGAAAGTGATAGTGGATATCTATGTGCTTTGTGTGAGAGTGTTGAACCGGGTTGTTTGCAATTTTAACCACACTCTCATTGTCATATAAGAGTGTAACTTGACCAAGATTTACACCATAGTCAAGGAGGGTTTGTTTCATGTACAAGATTTGTGCACAACAAGCCCGCTCGACTATGTACTCTGCCTCGACGGTGGATAAGGCCACACTATTTTGCTTTTTCGATGACCAAGAAACAAGTGACCTCCCAAGCAAATGGCACCCTTCGGATGTGCTTTTTCTATCAATTTTGCAACCAGCATAATCCGAATCCGAATAGCCAACGAGTTGGAATCTTGCTCCTTTGGGATTCCATAGGCCAATGCTTGGGGTGATCTTGAGGTACCTAAGGATTCTCTTAACAGCACTTAAGTGAGCTTCCTTAGGATCGGCTTGAAAGCGAGCACACATGCACACACTAAACATGATATCAGGCCTAGATGTGTTAAGGTACAACAAGCTACCAATCATAGTATATTAAAGAGTTTGATCAACCAAGTTACCTCCCTCATCAAGGTCGAGATGTCCATTAGATGCCATGGGTGTGTTGATTGGTTTGCAATCCTTCATATCAAATCTCTTGAGAAGATCCTTGATGCACTTTTCTTCAGAGATGAAGGTCCCTTCTCTCATTTGCTTGATTTGAAACCCAAGGAAGAAGGTGAGCTCACCGATCATAGACATCTCGAACTCTTTTGACATCATGTCACCAAACTTCATGCAATGTTCTTCATTTGTTGAGCCGAAGATGATATCATCAACATATACTTGACAAATGAAGATTTCTCCATTATGCTTCTTGGTGAATAGTGTTGTGTCAACCTTCCCAATGGTGAAGCCCTTCTCAATGAGAATGTCCCGAAGGCACTCATACCAAGCTCTTGGGGCTTGCTTAAGCCCATATAGTGCCTTCGACAACCTATAAACATGATTAGGATATCTAGGGTCTTTAAACCCAGGAGTTGATCAACATAGACTAGTTCATTTATGAAACCATTTAAAAATACACTCTTCGCATCCATTTGAAAAAGTTTCATCTCATGGTGTGAAGCATATGCAAGGAGAATATGTATGGCTTCAAGTCTTGCAACCGGTGCAAAGGTCTCTCCAAAAATCCAAGCCTTCAACTTGAGAGAACCCCTTTGCAACTAGCCTTGCCTTATTTCTCACTACATTGTCTTGGTCATCTTGCTTGTTGTGGAACACCCACTTGGTTCCAATGATTCTTGCATTCTTAGAGCGCTCTTCAAGTGTCCAAACTTGATTACGAGTGAAGTTGTTCAATTCTTCATGCATGGCATTCACCCAATCTAGATCCATGAGAGCTTCATCTACATCTTTAGGCTCAATGCAAGAAACAAAAGAGTGATGTTCGACAAAATTAGCAAGTCTTTGAGATCGAGTCATTACACCCCTTTAAAGACTCCCTATGATTTGACCTTGAGGATGATCTTGAAGTAGGGGATTTCTTCTTTCAACCACTTGAGGGGATGGTCAGGGAGCATCAACATCTTAAGCTTGTGCCTCTCTTTGCTCATGGGAGACATGAGTGTCTTCATGTTCAACTCTCCCTTCTTTATCATCACCTTGAGGCACACTTGATGAGGAAGAAGGCTTGTCCATGACTTGCACTACATCATCATCATCTTTTGGCTTGATATCTCCCACCAGAATATTCTTCATGACCTCTCTCAATGGTTCATCACCTACGTCATCAGTATTCTCAATTGCTCCTTGGGAGTCGTTAGATTCATCAAACTCCACATCATACGTTTCTTCTACCAAACTGGTGGCATGGTTGAATACTTGATATGCTTTGGATTTTGATGAGTAACCAACAAGAAAAACCAATATCACAACGTCTTTGGAACTTCCCTAGGTGTTGCCTTTTCTTGTAAATGTAGCATTTGCAACCAAACACCCAGAAGAATGAGACGTCCAGCTTCTTCCCATTTAGCAACTCATAGGGGGTCTTGCCAAGGAACTTGTGGAGATATAGCCGGTTGGATGCATAGCATGCGGTGTTGATGGCTTCGGCCCACAAGTTATGAGGTGTGTTGTACTCATCAAGCATAGTTCTTGCCAAGGTGATAAGTGTTCGGTTCTTTCTCGCTACTACACCATGTTGTTGAGGAGTGTAGATGGATGAGACTTCATGCTTGATGCCAACTTCATCACAATAAGCTTCGACATTTGTGTTGTTAAATTCTTTCCCATTGTCGCTTCTAATCTTCTTGATCTTGAAATCAAATTCATTTTGAGCTCTCTTGGCAAACTTCTTGAAGCAAGCGACCACTTCGGTTTTGTCATGAAGAAAGAAGGTCCAAGTGTATCTTGAGTACTCATCAACAATCACTAGGCAATAGAGATTTCCACCAATGCTCTTGTATGTGGTTGGTCCAAACAAATCCATGTGCAATAGCTCTAGCACTCTTGATGTTGACAAGTAAGCTTTGGTTGGATGAGTGTTTGCAACTTGCTTGCCGGCTTGACATACACTACATGGTTTGTCCTTCTCAAACTTGACATCCTTCAAGCCTCTCACTAGCTCTTTCTTCAATAGCTTCTTGAGTGTACCTATTCCAACATGTGCTAGCCTCCTATGCCACAACCACCCAAGTGAGGTCTTGGAGAATAAGCATGCATTCAAACTTGCATTTTTAGAGGTGAAATCCACTAGATAGAGATTATTGTATCTAAAGCCCTTGGATATCACTTGAGCATCTTCTCTCTTTGTCACAACCACTTCTTTCTCATCAAACAAGCATTGAAAGCCAAGATCACACAATTGACCAACGGATAGCAAGTTGAAGCTCAATGGGGTGACATGAAGAATATTTGACAATGAGTGATCTTTTGATATAGCAATTTTTCCCAAACCCTTGACTTTGCCCTTTGAATTATCACCAAATGTAATCTTGTTTTGATCTTGCTTCCCTTCATCAAGTGAGGTGAACATACGAGGATCACCAGTCATATGTTGAGTGCAACCACTATCAACAACCCAATGAATTCCATCGGTCTTGTAGTTCACCTACACACATGAGATCAAGCTTGCTATTTAGGGACCCAAACTTGATGAGGGCCCTTGACTTTCTCAACTAGAGACTTTGCAACCTAAATTTTCTTAGGCCTATTCTTGTTGGGACATCCTAAGAACATGACTTTCATCTTTCCACTAGAATCCTTTCTAAGCATGTTGTGAGCATTGAAAGCAAGGGGTCTAGCATGCTTGGTTGTAACATTTTGGTTGTAACATTAATTTTGTGTTACTATAATTATTGTTAGTAACACATTTTTATGAGAAAGGTGTTTTCTATTATAAAGAAAGTCTCAGTAACACACTAATTTGTATTACTATGAAATTTCATGGTAACACATCAAAGAATATGTTATAAGAAAGTGATACAATATCCCTGTTGTGTAGTAGTGTTGGATCCAGTGAGTCGATCCATTCTCTGAGAGATTGGAGATGCAGAAGTGAGAAATCGATTGAAGAGGCTATTGCGCTGCATATTAAGGATCTAGATGAGGGCACCAGAGATGGAGATGATGGCACTGATGATGGATTCGGCTGCACCAAAGGGGATCGATATCGAAGGACATGAGAGGGCGCGACCGATGGCGTGGGAAATAGTGCGTGCTGGAGGAGAATCGAGCGCGCGCAAGAAGAGTAGGCAGGGTGTGTGAGAATGGAGGGAAGTGGAGCTCATGAGGAAATTGGCAGTCGCCACGTAAGCGATCTGGGCGAGGCGAGCAAGAAAGTAGCTGGGTCTCCCCATGTGGTCGTGCATCGGCACGAGAGTAAACCATTTCTCTCTTTTCTCTTCTCTCTCCGTAACAAATCTACTGTCACATTAGCAAATTATTCAACTATCAAGCTAATTAAGATAGATAGAAACTTTTATTGGGACTTTCCTTTATTGTCCCCTTGGATCCCTCCACATGTATGCATTAGGCCAATCTCAGTGGAGAGTGTCATAGTATTGTTTCTAAGACAGTCACGTCATGTAGAATAAAATGAAACACGGATGAAACTCTCACTCTCAATGGAGAGTTTCATTTAATAGTTTCATAGTCATTAAATTTTATGAATCATGGAGAGTTGGTATTCATGCCAAGAAAGTTTCATCCTATGACACTCATTTCTTCTCTCTCTTCTTAAATACGGTGTCACATCATCTAAAATGCCTACGTGGTAGCACATTAAATACAAATAAAACTCTAATGGCACTCTCACCGAGACGGCCTTAGGCCAATCTCAATGGAAGATTTCATCTCCCGGTTTCGAAGATATGAAATTCAACCTGAAATAGGTCCCTCACCAAAATGCACAATTTCATAGCACGGTTTCGTATGTTATTTTTAGCTTTTGTGGGTCCCATCCCTCTCTGAAAGGCCCTTGTTTGGTTTTGATAATTGAGTGACAACTTTAGGTGGACTAACATGTGTGATGATTGAGATACACAGGAGTTAGTTTACAAGCACATGTGTGTGAGCAACATATGCCATGGTGGAGATGGTTTGGAGATGTTGTGAGGCTCAACACATGAGTTGATGAAGGAGCTCATTGCAAATGAGACATGACATGGAGTCATGTGACCAAGAGGTGAAGATCAAGATGAGGCTTGGCTTGATGGACCGGTTGCAAGTGTGAAGGGCAAGTTGAGGCTGCAAAGCGAAGGACCATGCGATGGTGAAGCTTGGGCAAGACTTGGCGCCGATGGACCGACGCAACGGTAAAGAGCAAGTGAGGTCAAGATCGATGGACCAAGAGTGTCACATGATGATATGAAGTGGATCATATCATTTGATGATCGTGTCGTGCATGCGGTGCATTGGCACAATGGAGGATAACGGTGGAGATGGAAATGCGCAAGGCAAAGGTATAACCTAGGGCATTTCATTTCACCGGTCTAAGGTTGAGTAGAGAAGTACTTGACCGGATTTAGGATAGATGGCCGTACTATCAAGAGGGGTAATCTTGTTTGCATATCGGTCATCTAGTGCCACTTGAGCGATCTACCATTGCGATGTGCTAGGATCGAGTGGCGTGGTGAGTTGAAGAGAAAATCCTTTGAAAATGATTGTGAAAATGCTAACACACAAGCACATGGAGTTGTACACTTGGTGGTGTTGGCACATTTACAAAGGTGGCGAATGTTCGCGCGTGGTTTGTAGGGTTGAGTTGGGCTTGGGTCCCTCTCCCCCCGCCGAGCTTGCGAGGCGGATTCGCGCTTTCGGGAAAATTGGAGGCATATTTTCCATTGCGCCGGATGCAAATTATTGTTGGAAACATACTATCCATGGTGATCAAGTTGGTATACTTGTTGGATAGCATGGTGGAGAAGATCGCGTTCTCGACGGCCGTGAATCATGGATTCACAAGGCGCGGACGCGGCGCCGGACGCGGCCGGGCGGGCCGGACGCGTCCGGCGTGTGCTGGAGTCGGCGTGGATGTGCTGGTGGGGCGCGGTGAGCGCCGGACGTGGTGGTGGCGCGTCCGGTGGTCCTCAGACGCCGACCAGAAAGTTTCTGGCCGAGTCGTGCGCGTGTCGGGACGCCGGACGCTGGCGGCGGACGCGGGCCGGACGCAGGCGGCGGACGCGGTGCGATCACTGTGCAGCGTCCGACGGAGTATGTCTGCACGCGCTGAGGAGTTAGCCGTTGGGAGCCAACGGTCGTCTTCGAATCGCAGGGACACGTGGAGCGCGGAGGAGCGCCGGACGCGTCCGGCGGCTTGCTCCGGACGCGTCCGGCGAGTACTGCGGTGTTGCCCGAGGTGGCAACGGCTAGTTTGGCCCTTGGGGCTATAAATAGATGTCTTGGCCGGCTGTGGCCGGTAGCTGAGCACGCCCTAGCTATGTTGCCTTGTGTGGTGGTGCTTGGAAGCCCTCTAACTCACATATGCTTGGTAGTGACCATCCGATAGTGTGAGAAGAGCGATTCTAGTGCGAGTGCTTTGTGAGATTGCATTTGTGGCACTAGGTGGTTGTGTTGCAAGCTGGAGAGCTTGTTACTCTTGGAGGTTGCCACCTCCTAGATGGCTTGGTGGCAAGAGGCTCCGTGGTAGCACGCGTGGAGATACGGTGCTCCGGAGAAGAGATTGTGAGAGGTCCGTACTCACCTCGCGGGGATCGCGAAGAGTAGCCCTATTGGATTGCACGTGTCATTGAGTTACCACCCTTGAGTGTGTGGGTTTGCTCGGTGCCTTGAGGGGCTCACTTGAGAGTGGTGTCTTGCGGTGCCTTGCGGGGCGTGCCTTGAGGGGCAAGTGACTTGAGGGTCACACCGAAGAACCATCTAGGTGAAAAGACCGGAGGAACCACCGAAGGTGTTGGTCGACACAACAGGACGTAGCTTGGGGGCAACCAAGTGAACTGGTGAAAAATCGCCGAGTCATCTTGTGTCCACACTTCGCGGTGGTTTGCAATCTCTTTCACAAGCTTTGTATTTACTTTTCTTACATTCTTGTATAGCTTGTGTAGTTGCTCTTGTGGTTAGTTAGCTTGAGTAGCTTGTTAATCACCTTCTTGCTTGTGTAGCTAGAAGTAGAGTAAGTTGCCTTGCTTAGCTTGTGTAGTTAAGTAAGATTGAGCTCTTGGGTTTGGCTTGAGTAGCTTTGTCCATGAGCATCTAGTGAGCTTAGGTTGGCTTTGTGCTTTTGCTCATTAGAATTGTGTAGGTGCACACCCGGTTGCTAAAGTACTAGTTGCTTAGGTTTGTGTGACCTTGCAAGCTAGACTTGTTTAGTGTGCACTAGCTAGATTGGCACCTTGTCTTCTTGTTTAGGATCTTTTACAAGGTGCATCTAGAGACATAGATAGAGGGGTGAAAGTCTTGGTTAGGCCGATAGATTTAATTCCGCACTTATATCGGTTAGCCAGAGCGATTAGTTTTAAAAAGGACTATTCACCCCCCTCTAGTCCGCCATCTCGACCTTACAGGTGGTATCAGAGCGGGGTCTCTCATTTTAGTGGTCTTCACCGACCCGAGAGGATGGCGACTAGTGGGATAGATGTTGAGTGCTCTTGTGACACACACATTTTTGATGGCACGGACTTTGCTCGGTGGAAACACCATATGCTTGCTCATTTTCGTGCATCGGGACCTAAGGTTTGGTGGGTTGTCACAAAGGGTCTCACTCACGTGATGGACGATGAGAACCTTACCGAAGCTCAACAAGCTCTTTATGATCTTAATGATAAAGCTCTTTGCTTTCTAATGCTTGCTTTGAGTTTTGATGTGTTTAAGAAGGTGAATCATCGAGGAACCGCACGTATGGCGTGGGATTCCATCAAGCACATCTTCGGCGATGCCTCCACATGGAATGATGGCAAGTATGAGGTGGAGGAAGCCACGATGGTGCTACATGAGTGTGTTGAGCATGATCACAACAAGATTCTTTGTGAAATATTGCTCCATCTCATGGTCAAGTGAGGAAGATGATCGATCTACCTCAAGCTCACTTGATAAGATAAAGGATGATGCCTCAAGTGATGCAAGTAATGATTCTACCCCAAGCACACTTGACGGCGATGATGGATCATGCTCCAATGATGATGCAACTACAAGCTCTCCAACATCATCATATTGCTTCATGTCACAAGGTGACACTAAGGTATCAAGTTGCAATGTGATTGATCATGGTTCATATGATGAGCTTGTTAGTAGACTTGCTAGCATGACCATATCTTTGGAAAAAGAGAAAGCCAAAACAATGAAACTTGAAAATGAAAACTCTTTTCTAAAGACAACATGTGAACAACAAAAGCATCTACTTTATGTTATTAATTGTTCACATGATGTGTTAAACTTGGCCCATGAGGAACTTAGTGTTGCTCATGAAACTTTGTTGCAAGATCATGCTTTTCTCACTAAGAAGTTTTCCATTGAAGAAATTAAAACTAGTGAGAGCTCATCACTTGGGTTGAATGATCAATCACATATGACTAACCTTTGTGATGTAGGGAAGAAGCATGTATCCACCTCTTGTGATGTTTTACTTGCTATGCCTTGTTCTTCACATATAGATGCTTGTTCTACTTCCTTGTCTAGTGAGACTAACATTTTGAAGGAGAACAATGAGCTCAAGAAGAAAGTGGAGAAGTTGAGCAACAAGCTAGAGAGGTGCAACAACTCCAAAGTCCTCTTTCTGGAAAATGTTGAAGAGTCAAAGGAGCTCTCATGACAAGAGTGGCCTTGGCTTCATCAAGAAGAGGAAGGTGACAAAGGGAGCAAGAAAGTTGACCAAGAAGATGATGAGGCAAGAAGAAGAAAATCTATCTCATTTCATGTGCTATCAATGCCATGAAAAGGGACATCTCGCAAAAAGCTTGCCCCAATGAAGATAAGCTCAAGTTGAAGAAAGAAGAAGAGAGGCTCAAGCATGAGAAGCCTCAACCAAAACCCCAAGATCTAGTCAAGATCAACAATGAAGTTAAAATTGATGACTTGAAGATCAAGAAGAAGAAAACAAGAAGGGGTGGAAGAGCTTATTCAAGGCATCCAACTCTTATTATAGATGCCAAGATGATGATGAGCAAGAATCAAGAGAAGAAAGATTTGGTTCACATCAAGTGCTTCAAGTGTGGAGAGATGGGACACTATGCCTCGGGGTGTCCTACCAAGCTTGAGAAGAAGGCTCAAGCAACTCAAAAGAGGCAAGGCAATGAAGAGCATCACATGAGCAATGAAGAAAAGGCTCAACTGAAAAGAAGATGTTATTCATGCCGGAAAAGGGGACACATGGCTCATTCATGTCCCCTAGGTAACAATTCTAAGCCTATTTCAATTGATGCAAATAATATGCTTAGAAAGGATGGTAATGGTACCTCTGCGGTCTCTATTGCAAAACATCCCGCTACTCATACTAAGGCTTTGCCTAAGTATGTTGCTCCTAACTTGAGAGGACCCAAACATGTTTGGGTACCATCAAAAAGTGGATGATTATTTGTAGGTACCATGGCATTGGAGACTTGATTCAATTGAGTTCATTTCATTCATCATTTGATTGAATCAAGTATTGAAGCTTAGTACTATTTCTTTCCCAATGCCAAGTCATGACTAGTGAAGTCCAATGTGCTACAACATACAAGTGCAATAATCAAGTTGTGGTAATCAATTGGTATTCGAAGGCTTGCAAATTATTTGAGTTGAAGCTTGCTAATGGATGATCATGAGTTATCAAAGTTATATTCCTAGTTGATCTATTCATTTGGGTGCATATGAGTTGATTGAATTGGATATATGCATATGTTGCTTGCTATGAGATGATTGAATGGATATATGTCTTGTGTTGGTATTCAAACAAATTGATATCAAGTTTGACTCAATTTGAAGAGGCATAGCTCAATTGCTTAAAATCTGTCCAAATATTTAGAATCTGAGCTAGCTGAAAAGACGGCCATGATTGAGTGATCAAATTTATTTGGATTGGCTTGAAATTTGGTATGGATGCTCTACACTTATGGTACAATATGCTGTACAAACTTCATGAAGATTGGATACGAATTGCTTCGGTTTTGGAGTATATCTTGTCAGCATTAGTGCATCAGTTTTCAGCATGCAACAGTAAGTAAAGATGTGAAATCTGGTAGCAATCTAGAAGGCCAATGAAGCTCAAATTTTTATAGCTGCTGGTATACTCAATGTTGCACATCTCCACCAAATTTCATGGCATTTGGAGCTGTACATTGTGAGATATGAATTATTCTTTGAAGAGTACAGAATCTGCCAGAAAAGTGACTATCATTGGTTATATCAAGAGTCACTCAAATTGAAAGGTCCTCAAGTTGGTTTCATGTTTACAAGTGATTGAGGAACCTAAGTTTGGTTTTGAATTGGTCTAGAAGCATGAAGATTAATGAGTACAAGGCCATTTGATTGTGGAGTGTATTTGTTACACAGTTTGGTACTCAAATTGAAGATCAAGATCAAACTCAAGATGAAGATAAAGTTTAAGTCCCAGTGAATATTGAAGATCTTTTGGTATTTAAACAAGAAAGAAAAGGACTTAAAGAAGATTCCAAGTGATTCATCATATCAAGTCCAAAGGATCAATCAAAGAAAGGCAATTCAAGTGAATGTCAAGGATAGTTCTTGGTGATCCAAGAGATATTGGAGATGCTCGGTTGAAGCAATCAAAAGGGTTGATAAAGTAAGCAAGCAACACCCAAGATAGAGAGCAATACATGAGAAGTCAAGAAATAATACAAGTGGTGCACAAGTGGTACCCATTCAAGTGGTATTCTCTCATGCAAGCAAGAATCACAAGAAGAAGCGGGCCAACCACAACAAGAAAGTGCACTTGACCTCAAGTGGGTTTTCATCTCATATGGGTGAAGCATGGTATTCAATCATGGTATCTTTTGGCTTCATCAAGCTTATAAATGGACTTCACATTGCTATTGGAGTAATGAAACTGGAATCTATGTGACTATCCTCTACTCCAACATAGCAAAGGTATCATTGTATTGTGCATGATCATTTCATCCCTTACTAGTATGCAATTAGTGCATATAGTACATGCTTATTAGGGTCATGCATAACATTAAAATGTTTTAAATTCATAGTCTACCACTATTGCTTGAATGTTTGATTTACCTAGTGGTATGAGTATGAGTTTGTTCATGAGCTAGTGAACCCAAGTACTTGATCTAGTTTGAATTGCATATAAGTTTCAAGTACAACATTGACAAGATAACCCTTCTAGTGAGGTGTGAAGAAGCTTGTCATTGGTTCAAACCGGACTTGGATGTTTATAAGTGATTCATATTGGCTCAAGTCAAAGAGAAAGAAGCTCATGAAGTTTATCAAGTTCAAGAATTGGATATTCATGACAAATCCAATAAGTGGTTACCATAATGATAGTTCTTGCAAGAAATGTCTAGTCTATCACTATCTTCAAGTGGTGTTCCTGCAAGTGGTATGGTACACATGGTTTTCATTCAAGTGATATCTAGTACATCAAGATGATGGTTCCACAAGTGATCCTCAACTTTAAAGTGATCAATTCAAATCAAGAGAAGCTACCCTCACCGACAAGAAAGTGTTTACTGATTGGTTTGACTCATGCTTTGTCATAGGGGAGGAGCCCCACTTCATCGGTATTAGAGACAAAGAAACTTCAAGTGACCTACATGTAGTATCTTTGGTGCTATGACAAAGGGGAGTGCCCAATGCATAGTTACAAGTGGATTCCTTGCAACTACATGTGGATTTTACAAGTGGTGTCATTCCAACATATGGTGTTGTCCATCAAAAATGAAGATTCAAGACTCAACCATCAACCCCTAGTTCCAATCCTTTGCATCAAGAGAATTTTTCTTACATGTGGTATCTTCAAGTGGTATTGCTTTTGCATACCTTTATGGTCATTGATGACAAAGGGGGAGAGAATTGTACAAAGATATGCGAAGAAGCATACAAAGGGGAGAAATATGGAACAAAAGAAGCATACAAAGGGGAGTAGAAATATGGAACAAAAGAAGCATACAAAGGGGAGTAGAAAATAGACATGGATCAAGAGGGAGCAACATTAAAGAATGGAGGAGGATAAAAATTCCTGATTAAGAGAAGCACACAAGTAGGGGGAGCAAGCTCATGAACTTGTTTGATTGCATTTGATATGTGCATATTCATGTGCTTGCTTGCATTCGCATAAGTTCTTATATTTCAATATGCATTGCTTGTGTGGTGAATGCTAGTTATAGAACTTGATTGATGATTTGAAAAACTAGCACGTATAGGATGGTTTAGCTAGTCACATGTGCTTTACAAGTGGTACTAGAACCTTGCTTATAATGTTGATCTCATGAGGTATCTAGTGTTTTGTTTCATGTGATTTCTAGCTAACCATGATGCTAAGGATGAACTTCAATGGTGCAACTCCGATTTGTATCATGCTTCAAAGGTTTATCTTATACACCTTAGCATCACTTAGTAGTGCTAACTCTCCCAAAATTTCCATATTTATGCATGTGTGCAAGCTTGAAACCAAACCATTTGAGCACACATGTAGGGGGAGCTATCACTACCAAGTTGACTTTGTGGTACTTATCCAAATCATAACATTGAGCTTAAACGTTGGATAAGTGGCATAAAGTCTCTCTATTCTTAAATTCCATATCTTTGTAGAGTTGTCATCAATTACCAAAAAGGGGGAGATTGAAAGGCCCTTGTTTGGTTTTGATAATTGAGTGACAACTTTAGGTGGACTAACATGTGTGATGATTGAGATACACAGGAGTTAGTTCACAAGCACATGTGTGTGAGCAACATATGCCATGGTGGAGATGGTTTGGAGATGTTGTGAGGCTCAACACATGAGTTGATGAAGGAGCTCATTGCAAATGAGACATGACATGGAGTCATGTGACCAAGAGGTGAAGATCAAGATGAGGCTTGGCTTGATGGACCGGTTGCAAGTGTGAAGGGCAAGTTGAGGCTGCAAAGCGAAGGACCATGCGATGGTGAAGCTTGGGCAAGACTTGGCGCCGATGGACCGACGCAACGGTGAAGAGCAAGTGAGGTCAAGATCGATGGACCAAGAGTGTCACATGATGATATGAAGTGGATCATATCATTTGATGATCGTGTCGTGCATGCGGTGCATTGGCACAATGGAGGATAACGGTGGAGATGGAAATGCGCAAGGCAAAGGTATAACCTAGGGCATTTCATTTCACCGGTCTAAGGTTGAGTAGAGAAGTACTTGACCGGATTTAGGATAGATGGCCGTACTATCAAGAGGGGTAATCTTGTTTGCATATCGGTCATCTAGTGCCACTTGAGCGATCTAACATTGCGATGTGCTAGGATCGAGTGGCGTGGTGAGTTGAAGAGAAAATCCTTTGAAAATGATTGTGAAAATGCTAACACACAAGCACATGGAGTTGTACACTTGGTGGTGTTGGCACATTTACAAAGGTGGCGAATATTCGCGCTGTGGGTTTCAGGAAAATTGGAGGCATATTTTCCATTGTGCCGGATGCAAATTATTGTTGGAAACATACTATCCATGGTGATCAAGTTGGTATACTTGTTGGATAGCATGGTGGAGAAGATCGCGTTCTCGACGGGCTGTGGATCATGGATTCACAAGGCGCCGGACGCGGGCGCCGGACGCGCGGCCAGGCGGGCCGGACGCGTCCGGCGTGTGCTGGAGTCGGCGTGGATGTGCTGGTGGGGCGCGGTGAGCGCCGGACGCGGTGGTGGCGTGTCCGGTGGTCCTCAGACGCCGACCAGAAAGTTTCTGGCCGAGTCGTGCGCGCGTCGGGACGCCGGACGCTGGCGGCGGACGCGGGCCGGACGCAGGCGGCGGACGCGGTGCGATCACTGTGCAGCGTCCGACGGAGTATGTCTGCACGCGCTGAGGAGTTAGCCGTTGGGAGCCAACGGTCGTCTTCGAATCGCGGGGACACGTGGAGCGCGGAGGAGCGCCGGACACGTCCGGCGGCTTGCTCCGGACGCGTCCGGCGAGTACTGCGGTGTAGCCCGAGGTGGCAACGGCTAGTTTGGCCCTTGGGGCTATAAATAGATGTCTTGGCCGGCTGTGGCCGGTAGCTGAGCACGCCCTGGCTATGTTGCCTTGTGTGGTGGTGCTTGGAAGCCCTCTAACTCACATATGCTTGGTAGTGACCATCCGATAGTGTGAGAAGAGCGATTCTAGTGCAAGTGCTTTGTGAGATTGCATTTGTGGCACTAGGTGGTTGTGTTGCAAGCCGGAGAGCTTGTTACTCTTGGAGGTTGCCACCTCCTAGACGGCTTGGTGGCAAGAGGCTCCGTGGTAGCACGCGTGGAGATACAGTGCTCCGGAGAAGAGATTGTGAGAGGTCCGTACTCACCTCGCGGGGATCGCGAAGAGTAGCCGTATTGGATTGCGCGTGTCATTGAGTTACCACCCTTGAGTGTGTGGGTTTGCTCGGTGCCTTGAGGGGCTCACTTGAGAGTGGTGTCTTGCGGTGCCTTGCGGGGCGTGCCTTGAGGGGCAAGTGACTTGAGGGTCACACCGAAGAACCATCTAGGTGAAAAGACCGGAGGAACCACCGAAGGTGTTGGTCGACACAACAGGACGTAGCTTGGGGGCAACCAAGTGAACCTGGTGAAAAATCGCCGAGTCATCTTGTGTGCACACTTCGCGGTGGTTTGCAATCTCTTTCACAAGCTTTGTATTTACTTTTCTTACATTCTTGTATAGCTTGTGTAGTTGCTCTTGTGGTTAGTTAGCTTGAGTAGCTTGTTAATCACCTTCTTGCTTGTGTAGCTAGAAGTAGAGTAAGTTGCCTTGCTTAGCTTGTGTAGTTAAGTAAGATTGAGCTCTTGGGTTTGGCTTGAGTAGCTTTGTCCATGAGCATCTAGTGAGCTTAGGTTGGCTTTGTGCTTTTGCTCATTAGAATTGTGTAGGTGCACACCCGGTTGCTAAAGTACTAGTTGCTTAGGTTTGTGTGACCTTGCAAGCTAGACTTGTTTAGTGTGCACTAGCTAGATTGGCACCTTGTCTTCTTGTTTAGGATCTTTTACAAGGTGCATCTAGAGACATAGATAGAGGGGTGAAAGTCTTGGTTAGGCCGATAGATGTAATTCCGCACTTATATCGGTTAGCCAGAGCGATTAGTTTTAAAAAGGACTATTCACCCCCCTCTAGTCCGCCATCTCGACCTTACACTCTCTCATGCACCCCTCTCTCTGTTTCCCGCATCGTGGTTCCACGCGACCTCACCGTCACGGGTCTCGTACTTGCGTCGCTCGTACCGGAGGCCGTGAGCCCCGGCGAGTTCGTCTCTCGGCAAGCTGTGCCCCCAGCGGCTGTGTCCCAAGATCTGGTGGAGCCAGTGCCTAGCGCCGGTGACCAGGGTTGCTGTCGCGGTGGATCTCGTGCCTCGCGCCCACACCTGGGGGACGGCGTCGCGGCGGAGGTCGCAACCTCCCGTGGCCGCGCCCCGCAGACACTACTATAGATTTCTACATCACTGCCCACCTCATCACTGCCGAAAATGGTGAAACCGGTAGTGATGAGTCTTCACTGCCGGTGCCAAGCTCGATGGAGCCTGACTTGCATTAGGCAGCGAAGGCACCGACAGTGATGACTCACATTGCTGCCGTTTGTGTCTAGAACCGGCAGTGATAGGGAAGGCATCTATCACTGTCGGCTCTACCCAGGCCCCGGCTGTGGTGAGAACCATCACCACCGGCGTCTAGCAAGAGCCGACAATGGCCGCCTGACAGCACAAGATGGCTGCAACCTTCCTCTATTTTTTTCTTTTTGGGGACCTGTTGACGGTCGTTAACTCATAAAATTAACCGTCAACTTAGCATGCAAATGGACCTATTCATAAATACTTGATAGATACGGGGTTACCACCGACGGGAATTCCACGAGTTTTGGTGAATATCTATTTCGCAGGGGTGACAGCTGAAAACTAACCAAGATGGCCCACATGTCGGGTTTACATAGAGAGAAAGACCGAACGGGTGAAAAAGTTTAATCTAGAAGACTCCGAAGGCAACACACGAAACACAGGGCCCACCCGCACCGGCCGGGTCGGCCGACCGAGGGAGGGAGTCGGCCGACTCCCCCGCCTCCATCAATCGGTGGAGTCTCGCGGATCCCGCCTCCACCGACTTCGAAGATCAATAATTATCGTCCATTTAGGTCGGTTTGATCCGAGGGCTGGGTTAATCCTAGGGGGCTATATAAGCGGAGCCCCCGGCCCCGGGTGAAACCCTAATTCATTCTCCAATTCATTCAAGACTTCAATCTAGAGAGTTAGATAGAGAAGGGTCCCTCGAATGGATCTATCTCTATAGGGTATTAGTATCAAGAGAGATTGAGAGAGTATAGAGTGGAGGTAGATTTGGAGGAAGCCCGGCTGTCGGTGTCTCCTCTCCAAGTGTACCTGCGGGATCAAGTCTCCTAACCCGAGGCTTGGTTTTGAATCATTCGGCAATTCAACTTCTAATACTAGTAAGTTCGTTGTTATTATTGTTCTTTGGTTTACAAGTTTACTTTATTCGCTTCGCGTTGGGAATAGAGTAATCGTTCTTTAGCATAAGCGTGGTGCCTAGGCTAGATTCACTTGTAGATGCTCCCTATTCGGCCGGAACCATGGTAGTAGTGAGGGAAGTGACAATCCCTTTATTACCTTTGTAATCCACTTCCCGTTGGTAGGTAAGGTAGGTCCTTTGTGCCCGGTTTAGCATCTTCTGTGGTGTCTATTCCTCAGGTACCCCCTTAGAACGAGTCTCAAAGCTTGCCATAGGTTAGAAGAAGGCGACGAAGGAGTTCTCTCTATATCGCTTAATTCTCACTTGACTAGCAGCCCGGGGTAGTAGTAAAGATCGGGTTAGTCTATTGCACGTTTTCTCTTAGCGGATAAAAACAAATACGATACTCGGGACTTATCTCCCGGGTGAAGTGCTCACCGATATCCGTGCGCTTGCGGATTATTTCTCTTGATTCTTTCGTGTGCGTATCTAGTGTCAACAAGCATTTTACGCGCCGTTCTTGCAGGGAGAAAGACGATGCGCTAGATAACCTAAATCTTGCTCTACCTTGTACCTATACTTTTATCTTTTTCTTGCACTTTACTATTCCGTACATTTTATCTTTTTCTATCCTTATGGATAATTCAAATTCTATTCCTATCTTTCAATTTTCTGCACCCACGGAGACCACCTAGTGCCACATGAGTCATCACAACCTATCCAAACACCTAGCTATAGGCCGAGTCCGGTTGATTGCATTGGTCCAAAGCCTATCCTTTTCGGGAGAAGGAGACGAAAACCCTTACCTTCACATTAGAGACTTTGAGCAAACATGTGACTTGTCTTCGCATAGAGGGCATGTCCGACAAAACCCTCCGCCGGAAGCTATTTCCTTTCTCATTAAAATGAAAAGCTAGACAATGGTATGATAAAGGCGTAGGTAAGCAACAAGGAGATTGGGGGTCCTTACGCTCCAACTTTTGCCTAGATTTCTATCCCATCTCCCAAATCGTCGACCTTAGAGTCAAGGTTCGACTATTAAGCAAGAACCCGAAGAATCTTTGGCCTCATCCTGGAATCGTTTTACTACACTTTTAGCATCGTGCCCGAACCTTAGTCTACCGAGATCCTATTCTTTTACAACACTTTTATAAAGGTCGAGTAGAGACAGTAGAAAATTGCTCGACACAACTTCGGGAGGATCATTCTTGCATATCTCTCGCGAGAAAGCAAGATCAATCCTAGACCAAATCCTATCCGTGTGAATTAGACTACCTCCTAGAAGTAGAACCTCAAGTAGCTGAAGACAAACATTTGCCAGATACACCATCAACCTCAGCTAATCCATGTCTTGAGCAAGACAAGGAAGACATTCCACTTCCTGATTTTATGCTAGATATTGAACCTGATCTGTTTTCCAATTTTGGAAACATCTTCAACTATCACAAGGTGAAGAAGCCACAAGGCAAATATCACCCAATAAAGCCATGCAATATTGATGAGGATATTCCAACGGAAAAACCTCGGGAGAGTTAGTGTCTATCATGAGCAATGAGTTGTTAGAAGAGTCGAGCTTTCCTACGAAATAATTCGTTTGGATTCATTTTCTCTTCCCATTCATTGCATGATTAACAATGATTGTATAGACGCTCTCTACAATCCAGTTGTGGGTATAAATATCATGTCTACCACACTAGCAAAATATTTGCAAAGAAACATGACATTGACTCCAACAGTGAAGTTCATAAGAAATCTTTCAAGACAAATTCTTCCTTGTTTAGGAATCCTACATGTCCTACCACTCCGGGTAGAAGGAACCCCTGTTCACTTAAGCTTTTATGTCTTTGACATAGGGGATTTCCACCTGTTGATAGGACAACCATTTAGAAGACTTCTTTATGAAGGACAAGCGGGAAGCTAAACATTTGTTTAGGCAAGAAACTCCAGTTTGCAATGTCCATTTCACACTCTTTAAATGCTAGGACCGAGCCTTATCCACATTATGATCCATTGGAGGAATTTAGAGCAGCTTCTCTAGAATTCCTAGTGAAGCCAGAATTAGAAGACGAAGCTAGATTCTTCATAGAAGAAGAAGCTGACCCTTATGAGAATGAACCATTAGATGAGTTTACCCTACCACCTAGGCCTCCTATTGAGTTCAAACCTTTACCAAGCCCGGTCTTAGATATGCCTTTCTAGGAAATGATCCGAGACACTCCTGTCATCAAAAGTGATACTCTCACTTAGGAGCGAGACTTTTCGCTTAATGGCTATCCTAGAAAAACATAAAAAAGCTTTTGGCTACTCACTCCGGGATCTCAAAGGAATTAGTCCCGCCCTTTGTACCCATCGCATTCCCACGATCCCGATATTCCACCAATCCGAGAACCCCAACGTAGGCTCAATAATGCGATGAGGGAAGTTGTTAAGAAAGAAGTTTTAAAACCGTTGCACGCCGGGATTATTTACCCCGTGCCACACGGTGAGTGGGTCAGCCCCTGTCCAAGTTGTGCCTAAAAAGGGAGGCATGACCGTTGTCCAAAATGAGAAGAATGAGTTAATCCCACAAAGAACCGTCACGGGATGGCGAACGTGCATAGATTATAGAAAGCTTAATAAGGCAACAAGAAAAGATCACTTTTCTTTGCCTTTCATTGATGAGATGCTTGAGCGATTAGCCAACCATTCTTACTTTTGCTTCCTTGATGGATATTCTGGATATCATCAAATCCCTATCCATCCTAATGATCAAAACAAAACGACCTTTACATGCCCTTATGGAACCTTTGCTTATCGTAGGATGTCTTTTGGGTTATGTAATGCACCAGTTCTTTTCAAAGATGTATGATGTCTATATTTTCGATATGATTGAAAAGATTATGGAAGTTTTCATGGATGATTTTTCTTTTTATGGAAAAACTTTTGATGAGTGCCTTGAAAACATAGATCGAGTTTTGCAAAGATGTGAGGAAAAACACTTAGTCCTTAATTGAGAAAAGTGTCATTTCATGGTTAGAGAAGGAATAGTGCTAGGACACTTAGTGTCCGAAAGAGGCATCGAGGTAGATAGAGCCAAAATAGAAGTTATTGAACAAGCGCACTCCTCCTATCAATGTGAAAGGAATTAGAAGTTTCCTTGGTCATGCTTGGTTTTTATCGTAGATTCATAAAAGAATTCTCTTTCATCGCTAGACCTCTTACCCGCTTATTGGCTAAGGATGTTCCTTTTGACTTTGATGATGCTTGCTTACAATCATTTAAGATTCTTAAGAAAGCGCTCATCTCTGCTCCAATCATTCAACCCCCTGATTGGACTTTACCTTTTGAAATTATGTGTGATGCAAGTGACTACGTCGTAGGAGCGGTGTTAGGACAGACTAAGGATAAGAAGCATCATGCAATAGCTTACGCTAGCAAAACTTTGACTTGGACCTTAGCTTAATTATGCTACCACTTTGAAAAAGAGCTCCTAGCTGTTGTCTTTGCTATTGATAAGTTTAGATCCTACTTAGTGGGTGCCAAAGTGATTGTTTACACCGATCATGCCGCTTTAAAATATTTGCTCACTAAGAAAGATGCTAAACCTCGATTGATAAGATGGATTTTATTACTCCAAGAATTTGATCTATAAATAAAAGATAAAAAGGGAGTAGAAAACTCGTTGCCGATCACTTGTCTAGAATGCGGTTTGAGAAACCACAGAACTACCCATCGAAGACGCACTCCGGATGACATGCTCTACGGAATCAACGAGATCGACCCCTGGTATGCGAGATATTGTTAATTTTATGGTTACGGGTTACGTACCACCGGGAGGCAACAAAAGGAAACTTATCCGGGAGAGTTGTACTCACATATGGGATGAGCCCTACCTCTTCGAGTGTGCTCGATGGCACCGCTTTCGGAAGATGTGTGCCCACTTGAAGAAGGAATCAAAATCATTGAAAGATGCCACTCATCACCATATGGAGGCCATTATGGGGTGTTCCGTACACATGCGAAGATTTGGCAATGCGGATTTTTCTGGCCAACAATGTATGAAGACACAAAAGATTTCATTCGGAGATGCGGTCCTTGTCATAAAATTAACCGTCAACTTAGCATGCAAATGGACCTATTCATAAATACTTGATAGATACGGGGTTACCACGACGAATTCCATGAGTTTTGGTGAATATCTATTTCTGCAGGGGACGGCTGAAAACCAACCAAGATGGCCCACATGTCGGGTTTACATAGAGAGAAAGACCGAACGGGTGAAAAAGTATAATCTAGAAGACTCCGAGAAGGCAACACACGAAACCTAGGGCCCACTGGCACCGGCCGGGTCGGCCGACCGGGGGGGAGTCGGCCGGCTCCCCAGCTCCACCAATCAGGTGGAGTCTCGCGGATCCTGCCTCCACCGACTTTGAAGATCAATAATTATCGTCCATTTAGGTCGGTTTGATCCGAGGGCTGTGGTTAATCCTAGGGGGCTATATAAGCAGAGCCCCTGGCCCCTAGGTGAAACCCTAATTCATTCTCCAATTCATTCAAGACTTCAATCTAGAGAGAGAGTTAGATAGAGAAGGGTCCCTCGAATGGATCTATCTCTATAGGGTATTAGTATCAAGAGAGATTGAGAGAGTATAGAGTGGAGGTAGATTTGGAGGAAGCCCGGCCTGTCGGTGTCTCCTCTCCAGTGTACTGCGGGATCAAGTCTCCTAACCCGAGGCTTGGTTTCGAGAATCATTCGGCAATTCAACTTCTAATACTAGTAAGTTCGTTGTTATTATTGTTCTTTGGTTTACAAGTTTACTTTATTCGCTTCGCATTGGGAATAGAGTAATCGTTCTTTAGCATAAGCGTGGTGCTTAGGCTAGGTTCACTTGTAGATGCTCCCTATTCGGCGGAACCGTGGTAGTAGTGAGGGAAGTGACAATCCCTTTATTACCTTTGTAATCCACTTCCCGTTGGTAGGTAAGGTAGGTCCTTTGTGCCCGGTTTAGCATCCTCTCGTGGTGTCTATTCCTCGGGTACCCCCTTAGAACATTAGTCTCAAAGCTTGCCATAGATTAGAAGAAGACGACGAAGGAGTTCTCTCTATATCGCTTAATTCTCACTTGACTAGCAGCCCGGGGTAGTAGTAAAGATCGGGTTAGTCTATTGCACGTTTTCTCTTAGCGGATAAAAACAAATACGATACTCGGGACTTATCTCCGGGTGAAGTGCTCACCGATATCCGTGCGCTTGCGGATTATTTCTCTTGATTCTTTCGTGTGCGTATCTAGTGTCAACAGGACCGCACGCAGCTTGTGTTTTTTTCTTCTCTTTTTTGATCCCGGGTTGCTTTCTTCCTCATCGAGTACAACATGGCAACAGAATATAAATAAATAAATAAAAATGAAAATTCATAAGACCAACATAATTAGAAATTTTTGTAGAATTCTTGCATTACATATGTATAGAATTGTTATACGAATTCTGCATTATATAAAGGATTGATTATATTATAATAAATAACAAAAAAGATCGATGACGGCGGTCATCACATCGCAGTCGCCGCTGCGATCACCGCCGCCACCGCCGCCGCCGGCCTAACGACGGTTTGCCGCCACGGCCGCCTCGGCGGCCTCGCGGGCCGCCTGCTCCGCGTGCAGCGCTTTGCGAAGCTTGTCGGCCTCCTCCTCAGCCCCGGCACAGGCCGCCTGCTCCACCTCCACCTCCGCCGCCTTGAGCTGCGCGAGGCGAGAATCTGGTTCTCCGGGGTGCTCAGGTGGCGGCCGGCGAAGGATGGGAAGTTGGGGTTCACCCAACGCTGTCCACTGCGGCCGCCGTCGTCGCCGCCGCGGCCACCGGAGTTCATCGTTGGATAGTAGGGGATCAGGGGAAAGATCAGAAGCAGGAGAAAGAAAGGGCCTGGTGAAGGAGCCATAGTTGAATGGCGCACCTTTGTAAAGTCCACCTAGCGTGGCCGCTTCAGTTCCCCATTGCCGCTTCCAGTTCCCCATGCATGGTTACGCTGGTTTCCCATGCAGCCGTGAGGAAGACGAAGCATCCGCTCATCAGTCCCGGCATGGTCCCAGCCGGCAGTGATGTATAGAGTATCACTGCCGGTTCTAACCACCAACAGGCAGCTGGTATGGACATCACTGCCGGTTCTATCCACCAGCCGGCAGTGATGTATTGATAAGACAGAAAGGCTTGTACCATCCTCTGCTTTCCTCCTCACTCCATTCCAGAACAGAGGAGCGCGCGCAGGCCATTTTCTCCATTGTTGCGGCACCTGAAAACCGTGAGCTAGAACTTGAATTTTGAAGAATGCCTTGATCTTTTTGCTTCACGGTTAGTCACAAGCATCCACTCCTTTGGTTTTCATGCTTCAATCTATGTTTTGATGGCTACATTGCTTGCTTGATTCTCATTCTAGTTCTTCCTCTCTCATTCTAGTGCAACGTAGGTGTTCTTGGTCAATTTTGATAAATAATTTAAGTATAATAGTGTACAATAGTTTTCTTCGCATGAGACAATGAGTGGACACATTCTTTGGAGCTACATTGCTATGGTTTTCAATTTAGATATGCCTAGGGCTACCCTTTTCAATTTTTTTCATAATTAATGCATAATTTTGTTCATGAAGCTAATCCACTAGGTACTACTTTTTCTTCTTTTGTTTTGAGCATAGATGGATCGAGAGTGGATGAATCGCCCGAACGGACAAGCTTTTTATGGATGGCGTAAAAGATTTTGTCATTCTTTGCGGTAGCTCACGCCGGGGTTGGGAAGATGATCTTACGCCCATGCAAAGATTGCATGAATGTTAGGATGCTTTTGAATCCAGGCGCTATCAAGTCGCACTTGCTTATGAGGGGGTTCATGCCGAACTATAGGATATGGTGTCACCATGGGGAGGTTGCTGTGAATGATGTAGAGGGAAACAATGATGATGTGAACATGCCTGATGTGCACCATGATGAGATGACGACAATCCCATTGTCAACCCAGAACCTATGGCTAAGGTGCTTAGGAATACGCTAGCGGATGACACGGCGGAAGAAGATGGCATTTCTTTGATGCTACGTAATGCTGATACCGGGTTTCTTAGTGATAGTCAACTTAAAAAGCTAAAGAAAATGATAGAGGATGGCAAGACACCATTGTTCAAGCATTGTCCTATGAGTAAATTGGAAGTCATCATCATGTTGTTAGAGTTCAAATCTACAAATGGATTGAGCGATACAGGCTTTGATGACTTGTTAGGTAAACTAGGGAAAATACTCCCAGTAGACAGTGAGCTACCAGAAAAGACATACCAGGCCAAGCAAATGATCTGCCTCCTTGGACTCGAGGTTGAACGAATACACGCGTGTTACAATGATTGCATATTGTACCGTGGAGACAAATACGAAGACCTGGATAAGTGCCCCATTTGTAAACATCCACGGTACAAGGCAAGGCCGTCAAAGGAGGGTACGAAGATGAGAGGAGGCCCCATAAAGGTCGTCTGGTGCTTCCCTATAGCTCCACGGATACATAGGCTATATGCATGTGCGAAGACAGCCAAGCTGCTGCACTGGCATGGTGAGGAGCGTAAGAACGACGGCATGCTGAGGCATCCTGCCAATGGACAGGACTGGAGGACTCTGAAAACCATGTTCTACAAGGACATCGGTGGAGATGTAAGGAACCTTTGGGTTGCATTGAGCACGGATGGAATGAATCCTTTCAACCAGGTTAGAAGCACTCATAGCATGTGGCCAGTGATGCTCTGTATATACAACCTTTCGTCTCACCTCATTATGAAGCGATCGTACATCCAGATGCCATTACTGATCCAAGGCCCAAAGCAACCCGGGAATGACATCGACACTTTCCTAGAGCCAGTTATCGATGAACTAGTGGAGCTGTTCAATAATGGTGTTAAGCATGTTTGGGACGAGTACAAAAAGGAACAAATCACTATCAAGGTGGTACTTGTCGCTACAATCACTGACCTTCCAGGGTGAGGTTCCTAGTCTGGAGAGAAGACAAAAGGCTATACAGGTTGCGTCGAGTGCCTAGACGAAACCGATGCGGTACTACTACCCAATAACTCAAAAATTGTTGTACTGGGGCACCGTAAGTTCCTGCCTATTAAACACAGATACCGTAAAAACAAAATAAATTTTAATGGGAAGGTTGAAACACGCAAGCCTCCTGAGTATCGAGACGGGAAAGAGATACTTCAAGAACTTAACGAACTGGACGTTCGCCTGAAGGGAGCATCTGGAAGAAAAAATCAATATTTTGGAAACTACCTTCGGGTCGGTTTGTCTCGTACGCCCTTGTCTTGATCCCATGCACATTACAAAAAACGTGTGCTTTCACACACTTAACACCTTGATGAAGACGGGGGGACACATAAGGATTCGTACGCCACACGCAAAGACATGCAGCATTTGGGAACCAGGCCAGAGCTGCATCCTGTGGAGCTAGAAAATGGCCAATATGAACTTCCAGTTGCGTCTTGGACACTAAGCAAGAGGGCTACTGTGTAAACCCAAAGAGGCTAGTGAACAAGAGAGAACGCAAGTTCAACTATGGACCTATGAAGGCCCATGACTATCATGTCATTATGATTCAATTTCTCCCAGCTGCCTTGCGTGGTATCCTGACGAAAGATGTTCGCAACGTGATCATAAAGTTGTGCTGGTTCATGAATGTGATCTCGAAAAAGGTCATTGATCCGAGCATGCTACAACAGCTACAGGACGACATTGCTGAAGCTCTCTCTAATTTAGAGATGCAATTTCCACCAACTTACTTTGGTGTATCAGTCCATCTTCTCATTCATCTTGTTGACCAAATAAGAGCACCTGGTCCAATGTACCTACATCAGATGTTTCCTTTCGAAAGGTTGATGAAAGTTTTCAGGAGGTATGTTAGGAACAGATTCAGACCAGAAGGGAGCATGGTTGAGGGATGGTCAATGGAGGAGTCCATTGAAATATGGACATCAACAAGGTAGGAGTTCCGGAGTCCCATCACCAGGGAAGACTAGGTGGCAAAGGCACACTAGGTAGGAAACCTTGTACAGTAGATAACTATGTGTCTTGGACACGTGCTCAGTTCACTATTCTCCAGCAAGCCAAGGAGGTGATGCCATACATTGCAGAACACTGTCAAGAGTTGCTAAATTAGTATCCACAAAGGTTACGGGCTTGGCGTCATAAAAAACATAAAACCGAATTTGTCGACTGGTTGCGACGTCGCTTGCTTACAGAAACATTGGGTAATCAACTGGACAATTTAGCCAGGGGCCTTCGAGTACCTTTGTTAAGTACTAGGGATATGAGATCAATGGATTCACATTTTTCACCAAAAAGCAAGATGAAAAGAGTGCAAACCAGAATAGTGGTGTTCGTTTCAATGCGGAAGATGAAGACGGCAATGTGATTGAGACGTACTATGGTATCATAGAGGAGATATGGGAGCTATCGTATGGCTTGGTGCAGGTAGCCCTTTTTCACTGCCAGTGGATCCATCTAAACGAAATCAAGAAAGAACCAGATGGGTTGACTATAGTTGACCTTAAAAAGACTGCATTGTTGGTGGTCCTTAACTCCGATTTTTACCCGCCAATTATAGATCATTTTAGGAGAAATAAATATTTTATTGCACATATATCTTTACTATTGACCTAGTTCCACTTGTACTTGGAGAAAATATTGTTTTGCAGAATTTACACCAAGTGCAGCAATTTCTGGAATAAAAAGGCGCTTTTCGGAAGGCGTAAAATGAGCTAGAGGACAAAGCAGCCCACCTGAGGTCGACATGGGCAAAAAGCACCAGCATGGACACGACCCAGGAGGTGGCACAGGCCCACCAGCCAAAGGCGGTCAGGGGGGTGCCACCCAAGCGCGAGCACGCCTGGGGCGTGCGCGCGCACCCCTGCTGCCAGGTGGGCCCAGCCAAGGCGGTTGGCCTCCTGCCATCTGAGGAAGGATGGTTCCACTGGTGCTTTTACCTCCCTGCCCCCGAACCGCCTTCAGGAGACTATAAAAGAAGAGGAGAGGCCCCCCATCAACACACACGCCATTTGGAGCTCTCTCTACACCTCTCACTTGTTCTTTTAGTATTAGTGTTAGGCCATTGGAGCTAGGCAAAGCTACTTGGAGAGCTTGTCTCCAGGAGGAAAAGCTACATCTTTGGTATAAATCTATGGAGCGTTCTTCCTTAGTCAAGTTCTCATTACATTTATATAGTCTTGCATATGAACTAAAGTATAGTCTAGTACACGATGTATTCAATAATCAAGAACTAGGCCATAGTTCTTGTGAGAGTTGTTCATCGTGTTCTACATTGTTCTTCATCGTTCATATGTTCTACTTGTTTAGATTAGATTGTAGAAGAGGAATAGTGGTTCGATGTGCCTTCGGGTTTGCCTATGTCCTAGCTCGTCCATCCGTAGGGTGGGAGTCCTGGGGGGATGTAGGTAGCTCCTTAGTATGCGGACGTGGTGTCCGGATGCGAGGGAACCTTCGGATATGTCGGCATGCCACGGTTGAGGTGGTAGGCGGCAGGTGGTGACAGCCCTGTCCGTCCCTTGTAATCCCCCACGTTCGCATGTTGAGTAGGAGTTCGTAAATGCCGCCATCGATTGGCAGACTGTTGACGGCCGTTAGCTCATAAAATTAACCGTCAACTTAGCATGCAAATGGACCTATTTAGAAATACTTGATAGATATAGGGTTACCACCTTGGCGAATTTCACGAGTTTTGGTGAATATCTATTTACGGGGGTGACAGCTGAAAACTACCCAAGATGGCCCACATGTCGGGTTTACATAGAGAGAAAGACCGAACGGGTGAAAAAGTATAATCTAGAAGACTCCGAAGGCAACACACGAAGCACAGGGCCCACTCGCACCGGCCGGGGTCGGCCGACCCGGGGAGGGGAGTCGGCCGACTCCCCCTCCACCAATCGGTGGAGTCTCGCGGATCCCGCCTCCACCGACTTTGAAGATCAATAATTATCGTCCATTTAGGTCGGTTTGATCCGAGGGCTGTGGTTAATCCTAGGGGGCTATATAATCGAGCCCTGGCCCCCGGGTGAAACCCTAATTCATTCTCCGAGTTCATTCAAGACTTCAATCCGAGAGAGAGAGTTAGATAGAGAAGGGTGCCTCGAATGGATCTATCTCTATAGGGTATTAGTATCAAGAGATTGAGAGAGTATAGAGTGGAGGTAGATTTGGAGGAAGCCCGGCCTGCGGTGTCTCCTCTCTAGTGTATCTGGGGATCAAGTCTCCTAACCCGAGGCTTGGTTTCGAGAATCATTCGGCAATTCAACTTCTAATACTAGTAAGTTCGTTGTTATTATTGTTCTTTGGTTTACAAGTTTACTTTATTCGCTTCGCGTTGGGAATAGAGTAATCGTTCTTTAGCATAAGTGTGGTACTTAGGCTAGGTTCACTTGTAGATGCTCCCTATTCGTAGGAACCATGGTAGTAGTGAGGGAAGTGACAATCCCTTTATTACCTTTGTAATCCACTTCCCGTTGGTAGGTAAGGTAGGTCATTTGTGCCCGGTTTAGCATCCTCTGTGGTGTCTATTCCTCAGGTACCCCCTTAGAACAGTAGTCTCAAAGCTTGCCATAGGTTAGAAGAAGACGACGAAGGAGTTCTCTCTATATCACTTAATTCTCACTTGACTAGCAGCCCGGGGTAGTAGTAAAGATCGGGTTAGTCTATTGCACGTTTTCTCTTAGCGGATAAAAACAAATACGATACTCGGGATTTATCTCCCGGGTGAAGTGCTCACCGATATCCGTGCACTTGCGGATTATTTCTCTTTGATTCTTTCGTGTGCGTATCTAGTGTCAACAAGCATTTTACGCGCCGTTGCCGGTGAGAAAAACGGTCCGCTTAGATAACCTAAATCTTGCTCTACCTTGTACTTATACTTTTACTTTTTTATTTCACTTTACTTTTCCGTACATTTTATCTTTTTCTATCCTTATGGATAATTCAAATTCCATTCCTATCTTTCAATTTTCTGCACCCACGGAGACCAGCCTAGTACCACATGAGTCATCACAACCTATCCAAACACCTAGCTATAGGCCGAGTCCGCGGTTGATTGCATTGGTCCAAAGCCTATCCTTTTCGGGAGAAGGAGACGAAAACCCTTACCTTCACATTAGAGACTTTGAGCAAACATGTGACTTGTCTTCGCATAGAGGGCATGTCCGACAAAACCCTCCGTTGGAAGCCATTTCCTTTCTCGTTAAAGGGAAAAGCTAGACAATGGTATGATAAAGCTGTAGGTAAGCAACAAGGAGATTGGGGGTCCTTACGCTCCAACTTTTGCCTAGATTTCTATCCCATCTCCCAAATCGTCGACCTTAGAGTCAAGGTTCTGACTATTAAGCAAGAACCTGAAGAATCTTTGGCCTCATCCTGGAATCGTTTTACTACACTTTTATCATCAGGCCTGGACCTTAGTCTACTAGATCCTATTCTTTTACAACACTTTTATAAAGGTCGAGTAGAGACGGTAGAAAATTGCTCGACACAACTTCGGGAGGATCATTCTTGCATATCTCTACGAGAAAGCAAGATTAATCCTAGACCAAATCCTATCCGATGAATTAGACTACCTCCTAGCGGTAGAACCTCAAGTAGCTGAAGACAAACATTTGCCAGATACACCATCCACCTCAGCTAAACCATGTCTTGAGCAAGAAAAGGAAGACATTCCACTTCCTGATTTTATGCTAGATATTGAACCTGATCTGTTTTCCGATTTTGGAAACATCTTCAACTATCACAAGGTGAAGAAGCCACAAGGCAAATATCACCCAATAAAGCCATGCAATATTGATGAGGATATTCCAACAGGAAAAACCTCAGGAGAGTTAGTGTCTGTCATGAGCAATGAGTGGTTAGAAGAGTCAGAGCTTTCCTCTGAAATAATTTGTTTGGATTCATCTTCTCTTCCCATTCATTGCATGATTAACAATGATTGTATAGACGCTCTCTACAATCCATTTGTGGGTATAAATATCATGTCTACCACACTAGCAAAATATTTGCAAAGAAACATGACATTGACTCCAACGAGTGAAGTTCATAAGAAATCTTTCAAGACAAATTCTTCCTTGTTTAGGAATCCTACATGTCCTACCACTCCACGTAGAAGAACCCCAGTTCACTTAAGCTTTTATGTCTTTGACATACGGGATTTCCACCTGTTGATAGGACAACCATTTAGAAGACTTCTCTATGAAGGACAGACAGGGAAACTAAACATTTGTTTAGGGAAGAAACTCCAGTTTGCAATGTCCATTTCACACTCTTTAAATGCTAGGACCGAGCCTTATCCACATTATGATCCGTTGGAGGAATTTAGAGCGACTTCTCTAGAGTTCCTAGTGAAGCCGAGAATTAGAAGACGAAGCTAGATTCTTCGTAGAAGAAGAAGGCGACCCTTCGAGAATGAACCATTAGATGAGTTTACCCTACCACCTAGGCCTCCTATTGAGTTCAAACCTTTACCGGCCGGTCTTAGATATGCCTTTCTAGGAAATGATCCGGACACTCCTGTCATCATAAGTGATACTCTCACTCGGGAGAGCGAGACTTTTCGCTTAATGGCTATCCTAGAAAAACATAAAAAAGCTTTTGGCTACTCACTCCCGGGACCTCAAAGGAATTAGTCCTGCCCTTTGTACCCATCGCATTCCCACGGATCCCGATATTCCACCATCCGAGAGAACCCCAACGTAGGCTCAATAATGCGATGAGGGAAGTTGATAAGAAAGAAGTTTTAAAACTGTTGCACGGGATTATTTACCCCGTGCCACACGGTGAAGTGGGTCAGCCACTGTCCAAGTTGTGCCTAAAAAGGGAGGCATGATTTGTTGTCCAAAATGAGAAGAATGAGTTAATCCCTCAAAGAACCGTCACGGGATGGCGAATGTGCATAGATTATAGAAAGCTTAATAAGGCAACAAGAAAAGATCACTTTCCTTTGCCTTTCATTGATGAGATGCTTGAGCGATTAGCCAACCATTCTTACTTTTGCTTCCTTGATGGATATTCTGGATATCATCAAATCCCTATCCATCCTAATGATCAAAACAAAACGACCTTTACATGCCCTTATGGAACCTTTGCTTATCGTAAGATGTCTTTTGGGTTATGTAATGCACCGGCTTCTTTTCAAAGATGTATGATGTCTATATTTTACGATATGATTGAAAAGATTATGGAAGTTTTCATGGATGATTTTTCCGTTTATGGAAAAACTTTTGATGAGTGCCTTGAAAACATAGATCGAGTTTTGCAAAGATGTGAGGAAAAACACTTAGTCCTTAATTGGGAAAAGTGTCATTTCATGGTTAGAGAAGGAATAGTGCTAGGACACTTAGTGTCGAAAGAGGCATCAAGGTAGATAGAGCCAAAATAGAAGTTATTGAACAAGCGCCTCCTCCTATCAATGTGAAAGGAATTAGAAGTTTCCTTGGTCATCTTTGGTTTTTATCGTAGATTCATAAAAGATTTCTCTTACATCGCTAGACCTCTTACCCGCTTATTGGCTAAGGATGTTCCTTTTGACTTTGATGATGCACCTTACAATCATTTGAGATTCTTAAGAAAGCGCTCATCTCTACTCCAATCATTCAACCCCCGATTGGACTTTACCTTTTGAAATTATGTGTGATGCAAGTGACTACGTTTGTAGGAGCGGTGTTAGGACAGACTAAGGATAAGAAGCATCATGCAATAGCTTACGCTAGCAAAACTTTGACTGGACCTCGGCTTAATTATGCTACTACGAAAAAGAGCTCCTAGCTGTTGTCTTTGCTATTGATAAGTTTAGATCCTACTTAGTGGGTGCCAAAGTGATTGTTTACACTCGATCATCTTTGCTTTAAAATATTTGCTCACTAAGAAAGATGCTAAACCTCATTTGATAAGATGGATTTTATTACTCCAAGAATTTGATCTAGAAATAAAAGATAAAAAGGGAGTAGAAAACTCTGTTGCCGATCACTTGTCTAGAATGCGGTTTGAGAAACCACGGGAACTACCCATCGACGACGCACTCGGGACGACATGCTCTACGGAATCAACGAGATCGACCCCTGGTATGCGAGATATTGTTAATTTTATGGTTACGGGTTACGTACCACCGGGAGGCAACAAAAGGAAACTTATCCGGGAGAGTCGTACTCACATATGGGATGAGCCCTACCTCTTCCGAGTGTGCTCGATGGCACCTCGGAAGATGTGTGCCCACTTGAAGAAGGAATCAAAATCATCAAAAGATGCCACTCATCACCATATGGAGGCCATTATGGGGTGTTCCGTACACATGCGAAGATTTGGCAATGCGGATTTTTACGGCCAACAATGTATGAAGACACAAAAGATTTCATTCGGAGATGCGGTCCTTGTCAAAGACATGGCAACATTAACTCAAGAGATGCCATGCCACTTATCAACAACCTTCGGATCGAGCTCTTTGATGTCTCGGGGAGTTGATTTCATGGGACCATTTCCACCATCGAAGAAATGTGAATACATCCTCGTAGCAAAGGACTATGTGTCCAAATGGGTCGAAGCTCGCCATGCGAAAGGCGAGATAGCTCAAGCTCCAAAAGATGTTCGAAGAAATAATATTCCCAAGATTTGGAGTCCCAAGGATAGTCATAAGTGATGGAGGATCACATTTCAATGACAAACGCTTTGAGCAATACTTATTGAAGCATGGAGTACGCCATAATGTTGCTACTCCGTATCACCCTCGACAAGTGGCCAAGCGAGAGACATCAAATAAACGAGATCAAGAATATTCTTCGGAAGGCGGTGAATGAAATGGGAACGCATGGAAGGACAAACTTCCCGATGCACTATGGGCATATCGAACAGCATACAAGACACCTATTGGGATGTCACTATATCAACTAGTCTATGGAAAGACTGCCACTTACCGGTAGAGCTGGAATTCAAAGCTCAGGGCCATCAAGAAATGGAATATGGACCTAGAAGCGACGGGAGAGAAGAGGAGGATGCAAATCTACGAATTAAAAGAATGGAGAGAGAAAGCCTATCACAATGCCAAGATATACAAAGAAAGAGTGAAAAGATGGCATGACAAGAGAATTAAGATCAAGGAGTTCACACCGGAGACAAGGTATTACTTTTTAATTCCGGGGTCAAACTCTTCGGGCAAGGAAAGCTTCGAAGCAAATGGGAAGGACCGTTCGAAGTAGTAAGCTCATCATCGCATGGAGCTGTTACGCTTCGCAACAACGAAGGTACGATATTCAAGGTAAATGGTCAACGCCTTAAAATATTTTTAGAGCCCACGAGGAAATAGGTGAAATAGATGAATTAAACTTCTTTCTCAATTAGGTAGTTGGGCCCGACCTTTTTACTTTTCGTTTTTCGGGGTCCGGGGTATTTTTCCGAACGACAAAAATTTGCTAATTAGGTTGCGAAAAGCCCGCGGGGGGGTCCACCTGCCAGAGTCGGCCGACCCATAGGGGGAGTCGGACGACCCATGGACTCCCCCATTCACCGCCAGCTTTTGCATTCGTGATCCTTCCATACTCTTCCTTCAGGAATTTTTGCCGATTAGGGTTTTTAAGATCACGTTGACGCGTTATTCCTTCGGAGATTCCCTTTAGATGCCCTTTAGATGCCTCTCCATCCCCCCTATATAAAGAAGCCCAGCCTCAAGCCAACCTCATTTCATCTAAAGCCTCCTTCTCCTAGCATCAAGCTTGCTACGCAGCAATGGTGAAGCCTGAGCAAAACTTAGATAGGAGATTGATCCGCTTCGGGATTGATCTCAACACCATCCCAAGAGAGAAGCCTGAGAGCAAGGCCATCGTTCTTGCCAAGCCAAAACCCCTAGCCTCTATTCCTCCAAAGCCTCAAGTTTACAGCCATAGCTACTTCGCCCAACCATTCATCGCTGCACCCAAACCTTTGCTCCTTGATGGACCTCCACCAAAGGGTCCTATTGTGAAGCTCCCAGAAGGCACCAAGATCCTCCCTCCGAAGCACAATGAGATGCTTATGGGAGTGAAGACCAACAAGCAAGGAGAGATCGTCTGTGCTAAGTATAGCACCGGAGAGCGCTCGTATTTTGAGGGAGTCCGTGCTCACCCGAGCAAGGTGAAGTTTGTCCCTCCGAAGGAAGCCCCGAAGGCAACTCTCGCCGCCTCAGAAGCTCCAAGGAAACGTCGCAAGACCGTTGCAGACTTAGAGAAGGAGTTAGAAACTCAGCGCGACATTATTGCATCTCTGCGAAACGCCCAACATATCCAGAGCAGTAGCATTGTCACTCTCATAGATAGACTTCGTGCGCAAGAGAAGAGGACGGATAAGTTAGAAAAGAGGTTAGATGCTCTAGAGAAGCGAGTTGATTAGATGAGATTTATCTTAGCATCAGAAAGGCCTAGTGTGCTTAGATTAAAAGTTTTAGTTTGCAAGAGTGCTTAGTTAAAGTTTAGTTCGATCTTAGTTCCTTTCAATACTTGTAATCCAGGCCTTAATGAAGATGAAATAAAGTTTTTAGTTATATTTATTATTGCATATATGTTGCCTCTTTTGTCTCCACCTTGTTGTGAATGAAGATAACAGGAATCAAGTGTGGGGGAGGCAACTGACGACGAAACCAACAGATATCAGCGAACCAGCAAAAATATTTGAGAACATACGGCATGAAGATCACGCACGACGAAGCGGACCACGAGGGGCCACACGCGGGGAGTCGGCCGCCCCACATTTAGAGTCGGCCGCCCATGGGGGCGGGCCCATTTGGCTCCAGCTTTCGTCCACGGCCGGTTTGCTTCCCTACGTTCCAAAATTTATACCGATCACGTTTTCCGATTCGTTTGGGGAACACTTTGAATTAAATCACTTGCTATATATATTGAGAAGGTAGATTATTTTAATCATGACCCCAAGATAGACTCACACCATGATAATTCCTAGGAATCCCTGTTGCTGTTGGGAACACATTTTATAGGGACCCCATTTTACTTAAGTTGTTGAGGATAGTGATATAGCATGGACCATGAGAACCTGATTTCTTGATGTCTAGTTGCTTGGAGAATTTCTTTTCAAAAAATCTTAAAATGTTAGCTATACTTCTCCTCTGTGGTTATAAATGCCTATAGAGCCTCGTCGACAAAATTCTGAAAGACCAGCACATAAGCTTTTATTTGTGTTGAGAATAGTCTTGGCGGTATTAGAGCCTTAGAGAAGGGTCTCTTACTCATATGATCAAGTGCACTTACACCCACATATATATCTGCTGCTCCTACACTGGGAGTACGCAAAAACATGCTTTCCACCATTCATCCATCTTCTACACTGGGAGAAGGATACATACACTTTCTAGGATTTCTATATGCTCCAAGAATTGTTCTCATCATCCAGTTGTCGAAAGATTATTATCGTCAACATCATCATCATATTCACGAAAGTTATTATGTCCGAGAGTGAGACATGGGCTATGCAAAAATAATGTTAAAAAAAAAAGAGAGAGAAGAAGAAAGAGAAAAGAGATAGCCCATGAGCTCTTAAGTATTGTGATCCCAAGAGAAGGAAAGTTCAAAGAAGCTCAAAGAGCTATTCAAGAGAAGATCAAGCAAAGCAATGTTCAAGAGAAGAGTGTGCAAGAGAGGGAAGGAGCATTATTACCATCAATTTAGCCACCAAATATTCCACACACTTGCACACACTTGATCTAGAGTAAGGTCCCCCTCTCCTTGGTTCCCGTTTTTGACTAATCAATATGCACAGGTAAAAATGCTATTCCTTGACATACCTTTAACTCCACATAAGCCTTAGTAGAATAGGAGGCATACCCTTCACATGCCTCAAGTGAGTTCCAAAAATACTACATACATTGAGAGATTTGAGTGCTCTATACTTAATGGTGAGATCCACAAATACCACATATAAAGAGTGATTCGAGTGTGCTACATCATGGAGAAGGGTAAGCTATGTTTTTCTTTGCAAAAATGTTATAAAGACTCCGAGTGACAGGATTGATAGAAGACGGATCTCTACTTCGCGCTGTTCCATCTTTCAACTCCCCAAAGTTCAATGGTAGACACTTTTGAATCCCGCAGTACAGGTATAATCAGGGATAATCTAATGTTGATGTCTTAGTTTGAGGCTATGCTTAAAGTAATCCATCCTTTTCCTCGAGACGAGTAAAAGATAAGTGTGGGGGAGTTTGTTGACGGTCGTTAGCTCATAAAATTAACCGTCAACTTAGCATGCAAATGGACCTATTTAGAAATACTTGATAGATATAGGGTTACCACCGACGTTCGACGAGTTTTGGTGAATATCTATTTCTGCGGGGTGACAAATTGAAAACTACCCAAGATGGCCCACATGTCGGGTTTACACGAGAGAGAAAGACCGAACGGGTGAAAAAGTATAATCTAGAAGACTCCGAGAGGCAACACACGAAGCACGGGGCCCACACACCGGCCGGGGTCGGCCGACCCGGGGAGGGGAGTCGGCCGACTCCCCGGCTCCACCAATCGGGTGGAGTCTCGCGGATCCCGCCACCACCGACTTTGAAGATCAATAATTATCGTCCATTTAGGTCGGTTTGATCCGAGGGCTGTGGTTAATCCTAGGGGGCTATATAAGCGAGCCCCCGGCCCCCGGGTGAAACCCTAATTCATTCTCCAGTTCATTCAAGACTTCAATCCGAGAGAGAGAGTTAGATAGAGAAGGGTCCCTCGAATGGATCTATCTCTATAGGGTATTAGTATCAAGAGAGATTGAGAGAGTATAGAGTGGTGGTAGATTTGGAGGAAGCCCGGCCTATCGGTGTCTCCTCTCCAAGTATCTGCGGGATCAAGTCTCCTAACCCGAGGCTTGGTTTCGAAATCATTCGGCAATTCAACTTCTAATACTAGTAAGTTCGTTGTTATTATTGTTCTTTGGTTTACAAGTTTACTTTATTCGCTTCGCGTTGGGAATAGAGTAATCATTCTTTAGCATAAGCGTGGTGCTTAGGCTAGGTTCACTTGTAGATGCTCCCTATTCGGCGGAGCTGTGGTAGTAGTGAGGGAAGTGACAATCCCTTTATTACCTTTGTAATCCACTTCCCGTTGGTAGGTAAGGTAGGTCATTTGTGCCCGGTTTAGCATCCTCTGTGGTGTCTATTCCTCGGGTACCCCCTTAGAACGGTAGTCTCAAAGCTTGCCATAGGTTAGAAGAAGACGACGAAGGAGTTCTCTCTATATCGCTTAATTCTCACTTGACTAGCAGCCCGGGGTAGTAGTAAAGATCAGGTTAGTCTATTGCACGTTTTCTCTTAGCGGATAAAAACAAATACGATACTCAGGATTTATCTCCCGGGTGAAGTGCTCACCGATATCCGTGTGCTTGCGGATTATTTCTCTTTGATTCTTTCGTGTGCGTATCTAGTGTCAACACAGACCAGTTGCCGCGGTCTCCCCATATTCCTAGTCTATAGTCGAGTCTTGACTTGTATAACATGTGAAATTAGCTGTTCTAGCATTGACTATATAGGACCTGCCTGCTCTGCGTAGATTATTCTTTATTCTTTATTTTACCTTTATTCCTTTGAGATTGCTCTAAGTGTGTGTCCACTATCCAACTACCGTATGCTTACCCCTGTATAGCACATTTGTCGGTTTCTCCTCATGCTGGACATTATATTCATACCCATGCTAGATACTCAACACCCCATGCCTTCCTTTGGGAAAATATAAATAACGATACCCTGAATACTTCCGGGTGAAATGGTGCAACGATAGATCCGTGCGCTTGTGGATATTATTCTAATAGAATGTGATCTATCTATTGGCAACACTCGCAAAGTTACTAGAACTTGTTTCTAGTGATTGTGTCGAGAAATGCCAACGTGCGTTTCTGGCGCCGTTGCCGGGGATGGGCTTTATGTCTGTTTTTGGTAATCGCGCTAAGAAATGCCAACAAGCATTTCTGGCACCGTTGCCGGGGATGGGCTTTATGTCTATTTTTGGTAATCGCGCTAAGAAATGCCAACAAGCATTTCTGGCGCCGTTGCCGGGGATGGGCTTTATGTCCGTTTTTGGTAATCGCGCTAAGAAATGCCAACATGCATACAGAGACGACCCCTTCATCCTCGCAAAAGATGCTATGCAAGTCTTGTATGCAACAGATAATTTAGACAACGCAAGAAGTGTAGTCTTTCAAGGCAAAAGAATGATTGTCGATGTCGATGGAGTGATGAATGAAGAAGACTACAGGGGCTACGAGGAAATGCCTGCATTCGGGGCGACTGTAGCCCTAACTAACATTGGAGAGGGCGACGAACCAGCTTACATAAGGCGCGATCATAATGAGGCCCTGATTGTTGATAGACCTGAGGATAGGTAGATTATTGATAACTATGTAATCTGTAGTCGGACGCTGTTCACCAACTATATATGTACTCTAATTAATATTACTTGTGTACCTCTAAACTAGTATATGGTAGATAAATTTTATTGTTTCTTGATTTATTGAATTGAACTTCTTTTTTATAAACATATTACAGAATAATAAGAACAAAAAATAAATAAATTATAGAGTTGTTTATTTACAATTACAATAACTAGAACATCTATAATAACAAGTATGCCTTGCTCTTAGGACACATCCTATAGTATAGCTCAAGCGGTCAAGACTCAACTTCATTAGGCGTGGCCGAGCCCCGAGTTCGAATCCTCTGGGCGCCACCCTTTTTTGGATTTGATTTTAATAAAAAATACCTGCCCAGCCACCTCGGCGGGAATCCAAGGTGGGCTCGACTTATTTTAAAAAATGTAACCGTTGGACTCCTATCACTGCCGGTTCTTCCCACAAACCGGCAGTGATAGGAGGATTCCAAGTGGCGTGCTCCCTCTGATCAGCACAGCAGGAGCACTGCTCCCACCTACTATGGCAGGGGGTCTATAAAATGGCCCTCCTCCTGCATAGAGCCTCCACCATGGTTTGCAATATCATTCTCCTTCTCCAGTTCATTCTCTCTTCCTGATTTTTCAAATACATGGCTTCTCCATGGGAAAAAGCCCTCCACATTCAAATATCATTAGGCATCATAATAGTCCACCAAAATGGTGCACACATTGGGTGCTAGAAGAATGCTACTGAAGATCAGCTGAGCCGAATATTGGGGTACCTGGCGAGTGCGGTTGCAAGTCCTACGACTGCACAAGCAAGTCCTACGACTGCGCTTGCAAGTCCATAGAGTTTTCGCCGTCGCAACCACCACCGAGATCATGCAAAAGCAACTTTTGCGTAACCTCCTTTATAATCTCAACAGGCGCAGCTCAGCTCATAACCACCTCCATTGCAGGATGCTACAAGAATCCTACTGAGATGGTTAAATTATAATGTGTGTTGATACACATGGATGTAATTTTAGTACAAGGTCTTTGTTATCGTATATTTAACATATTTTTATGATTTTTTGTCTTCTATCTTTGTACTCTTTCTAAAGAAATATTTTACTATTTACTATTGAAAGCCCTCTTTCCCATGGTCGTTGTTATTCCACACATAACTATTGTTGGTCTAAACTTAAATAAAATACAAATATTTTTAAAAAATACATTTTCCCTACCTATCCCTGGACACTAGTGCTGCATGCATCTTAGCATCTATTGCCGCATGCCTGCAGCCTATCCCTGAACACTAGTGCTGCATGCATCCATGCATGCATCTTATTACTGCCGGTGCCTTCCAAGAACCGGTAGTGGTATTGCTGCCATGTCAAAATTTGACATGCACGCAGCCGGCAGTAATAAGATGTATCACAGCCGGTTGGAACCAAGGTCCGGCGGCGATAAAATCTATCACTGCCGGTTGTGTAAACGAGCCGGCCGTGATAATTAAGTTCCATCTATAAAATGTGGAGCCAGCCACATGCATACTCCGCCCACGCAAACACTGAGTTCACTTCCACTCTCACTTCTTGCCAAATCAACTTCGACGTGATTTCGCAATGGCTCCCGGATATTACATTGGTACATATATAATTTCTATATAGTTTTTGAATTTGATTATTTATTTATTAGCTTCGTAGTTTTACTAGTTATTTGTGATGTATTTTTGTTCTTATATTTATTATTAAATTTTATCGATCAGGTCTCTTGCATAATGTACCACCTCTGCTACCGCCACCACAGGCACCGGGTTTCCACCAAGGTGCTTTGAGCCATTTGCTCCTGATGTGCCCGTTCCACGATTCCCTAGGCCAGCTATTGTATAAATTTATTTCCAATACCTCATATGTTTTTTGCGCTAATAAATAAATATAATTAGTTAAATATGATTGTTGCATTGCATTTTTTATGTTGTAGTTGATAGACCTATTAGAATGGCTACATGAAGCACTTACCTTGTTCTCTGTTGAGAATTGGAATGTGGACACGGCACCTGCTCCCACCAATACTCAGCTCTGGCAGTGTCAAATTAGTTTTACCATCCCTTCAAGGCGCCCAAATGGTACCGAGAACAATATCCGCCGGAAGGGGACACTGGGCTTCTCCGAGAGGAGCGCCCAAGAAAGTGCCGTCAACCTCTGTATACAGGCACTTCGACATGTTGGATTCAATGTCCCTGATTTCTCGTACTACAAGGAGATGGCTTTGCGTTACCAAGGTTGGACTACTATATCACTTAGGGAATGGAACGCGGGAAGCGACACTTTTGATGTGGTACAATCAACATATATTGATAATTGGGTCATGCATAGAATTTGTTGTTTATTAACTAATAATATTATCTTTTTTTTTGCACTACTTGCAGATTAGGGCCCATGATGTTACATATTCTTCATGTGGTTTGATGGCCATTCTAAACCAAGCTATAGATTATTTCGAGTACAATTGGGATTGGGTTTACACGAATGGCCAGGATACAGTACAAAGCAAACAATTCTGCATAAGGTTCACTAAGCAGCACACTGATGTTTCAGTAGGTGATGTCTACGGTCGACCATTCGTTGTGTCTCACATGGCACGGGAGAGTGCAATCATAAGGGCACCGATTATATCGATACTGAGAGAGGATACACAATCGGAGACATCAACTGGCATATGTGGTTACTACAGTGGGTCAATGTGAATGGTCCAATCCCCTAGGTAGAAAGTGAATCTAATGATAGTTGGTTGCAAGGTTGTAGTTTTATTTTATTTTAGTTATAATTTATTTTACTCTAGTGTCGTATTGGTCTCAACACTTTGTCAGATGCAAAAATATCCTATGTATGAAATGTAGACCTTGTTGAGTGGAACAATCTTGGTATTCATGAGTTCTCGAGTTGAGACCATCTAGGGTTTCGAAAACGGCATGTAGCGATGAAAAATTTAAAATTTAAAATTTGAGTTCTTCAAACTTTGTCGATGCAAAATTATCCTATGTATCAAATGTAGAACTTGATGAGTTTGACAATCTTTGTATTCATGACTTTCGTAGCTGAGGCCATCTAGGGTTCAGTCAAGGTGTATTTTGTAAAACAAACAAGGTTTGACCTAGTCAAACTTGGTCAAATGAGGCACTAAATGATCTCAAATGAAAAACTTTTGAATACAAGGGTGTTAGAACTCATCAAGATCTACATTTGAGGATATTTTTGCATTTGAGAAAGTGTTAGGAAATATTACACACAAAATCTTGAATCTCACATAGACTTTATGAAACTATATGTGAGACTTGTGGCTTTAGAACTACACTTTCCTAACACTTTGTCAGATGCAAAAATGTCCTATGTATAAAATGTAGACCTTGTTGAGTGGAACAATCTTGGTATTCATGCAGTGAAAAATTTAAAATTTAAAATTTGAGTTCTTCAAACTTTGTCAGATGTAAAATTGTCCTATGTATCAAATGTAGAACTTGATGAGTTTAACAATCTTTGTATTCAAAAGTTTTTCCATTTGAGATCATTTAGTGCCTCATTTGACCAAGTTTGACCAGGTCAAACCTTATTTTTTTACAAAATACACCTTGACTGAACCCTAGATGGCCTCAGCTACAAAAGTCATGAATACAAAGATTGTAGATGTTAGAACTCATCAAGATCTATATTTGATAGATGCAAAAATGTCCTATATATGAAATGTAGACCTTGTTGAGTGGAACAATCTTGGTATTCATGAGTTCTCGAGTTGAGACCATCTAGGGTTTCGAAAACTGGCATGTAGCAGTGAAAAATTCAAAATTTAAAATTTGAGTTCTTCAAACTTTGTGAGATGCAAAATTGTCCTATGTATCAAATGTAGAATTTGATGAGTTTGACAATCTTTGTATTCATGACTTTTGTAGCTGAGGCCATCTAGGTCTCGGTCAAGGTGCATTTTGTAAAACAAACAAGGTTTGACCTAGTCAAACTTGGTTAAATGGGGCATTAAATGATCTCAAATGAAAAACTACTGAATACAAGGGCGTTAGAACTCATCAAGATCTATATTTGATACATAGGACATTTTTGCATTTGAGAAAGTGTTAGGAAACACTACACACAAAGTCTTGAGAAATATGTTTAAAAATCCAATTTACTCAAGTCCTGCGCCCGCTCAACAATCCCTCCCAGTCTCAGCTAAGAGCCGGCAGTGATTAGGCACATTACTGCCGGTTATTGTTTGGAGCCGGCAGTGATGTTGTCTGCTATATAAACGAATGGGCGGGGAAATGAAAATTTCGTTTCCCTTTTCATTTCCCCGCCCGTTCTCCCTCTTCTTCCCCACGCTCTGCCCGATGCCGCAGCGACGAGAACTGCCACCACCCCGCGCCGCCGCTGCCCGCGTCGAGGAGCAGCACCACCATCACCCGTGCCGACGAGGACCGCCACCAGCCCACGCCGTCGCCGCCCGCGTCAGCAGCCCTCGCGCGCCGCGTCAAGCACGCCGTGCGTCCCGCTGCTGCCTCGTGCTCCGGCGCGCTGAGCACCAACGCCGCTGCCTACTCCACCAGACGCACGCAGGAGCTCACACCGCCCGACGCACCTCCGGCTTCTTTTTCTTGCAGGTACCCTCCACCCTGCCCCGTACATGTTCGATGAAATGTCTCTGAGCATCGCCGCCATCACAGACACCGAACTCCAGCGCCACCACCCCCCTGCCGACGAGCACCGCTGCCCGCCGTGTGGAGGAGCACCACCAGCGGCTCCTCCTCAATCCCCAGCACCCTCGCGCCGACGAGCACCGCCGCCCACCATGTGGAGCAGCACCACCAGCGGCCCCTCCTCCATCCCCAGCTTCCCTGCGCCGACGAGCACCATCGCCGGGCCCTTCCTCCTGGGCCACTGCCAACACTCCGACGAGCACCACCACTGCCCCCTTCAGCGCCACCGCCAACACTCCGACGAGCACCACCACACTGCCCCCTTCAGCCAGCGCCACCGTGCTTCACGCGGTTAGCCATCCCTCCCTGCTCCTCCTTGTAGTATATGCATATATATATATATATATATATAGCTATTGAATTATGCTCTTAGATGATAAGCTCTAAATGTTATGCTAATTGTTATGCTAAATGATACGCTAACTGATATGCTAAAAGTTATGCTAATTGATATGCTAAATGACATGCTAAATGATGTTAAGCTCAAAAATGTTATGCTCTAAAATGATGATATGCTAAATGATATGCTCTATAATTAATGATGATATGCTCTGAATGATGCTCTAAAATTATGATATGTAGTCAACCATGGCATCATACTATGTTGTTCATGTTGGTTGTAATCTTGGAATCTATTGAACTTGGGAGGAGTGCAACGCTCAAATACATCGCTACCCTGATAATTTGCACAAGAAGTACTACACAGAAGATGAAGCTGTGAGGGCCTACCATGATTGGAGGCTTGCGAACCCTCGCCGGGAGCAGCCATTGGAGATTGAAGAGCCGCCGGCACTAGTGATTGAAGAGAAGCCACCCGTCTTAGCTGGGAAGACTAGGACAATTTTTGCTCCTTATTCTTGGAAAGATGCCATCATTGCTTTTTTATTGGGAAGTCGATGTAGAGTAGTTTGTCAACTTAGTAGCATGTGTTCAATGAAACAATGAGTAGTTTGTCACTTAATATTAAACTATGCAATAAATCTTTGCCCTTTTTTCATAATAATTGTGCCTAGTAAACAAACGAACTAACCATGATCATGTCACAGCCATGGTTTACAATCCCCGTAGCCGAAGAAACCATGGGGAGCAAGATGCGGGTGACAATCAGGCTAACCAAGCAAATTGGGCTGATGAAAGCCCGAGTGATTATCTGACCTACGCGGTTATGACCAAGATAACCAACCTAACCAGGTAAATTAGGTGTGATTTTATGATGTAGCCGCGTCCGCTAATAAATTGAGAGGTATTAACTTACTCCTATTTCCAGGAGGAACCTAAGTCGGCCAATGCGCCGGTCAATGCGCCGGCCGATGTGTCAGCCCAAGCGCCAGAGGGCTCGGGTAGAACCAGAGTCAGAACCAAGCATGGCCCGACAAAGCTTCATCCAGACAAGCATTATCGGATCACAAGATTTGATGAATTTGGGATGCCAGCCTCACCGGAAATTGCTGTGAAGAAATACTCCTCAACCCTCGGCATCCTTGTTAGGGATTTTGTCCCCTTGAAGTACTGGAAGTGGAGGGGCAAAGAACCTCAAAATCTGGAAAATCCAGAAAATCTAGAAAATCCAGAAAATTCAGAAAATCCGGAACAAGTGGACCCGGCTGTGGTCCCTAATAGTATCAAGAGAGATATATGAGAGTCAGAGATCTCAAAGTATTTCACTTTCCCTCCAGAAGGCCCTTTCTTTAACAGAGAGAAAGCCCGGAAGAAAACCTACGGAACAATGGGGACAATGTTCAAGTATTTTAGGGGTCAAAATTACAAGAAATATATACTTGAAAATCAAGATCCAGATTTTGAGCATGGAGAGTTGGCCAAGCAGGCGCCATTCTGGTAGGAATTCAAGGATCACTGCGCCTCCGAGGATTTCCAAGCACTTAGCGTGAAGAATCAGGAGAACTCACAGAAATCAGATAATCCACATCATTGTGGCTCCCATGGATATGCCAAGTTGGCGTCCGTTATTGAGGCAGAATTCGAAAAGCGGGCTAGACTTATGGAACAAGGCATTGTAGTTGAGACTGAAGATTGGGCGGATAGGGCGATAATATATTGTATCGGGAGGAAGTCCCGTCACGGTGATGATGGGAGCTTTAATGTCTTAAATCATCCAAAGAATACAAAGCGTATAGACGATCTGGCCTTCAGCGCCATCGTCAGGAGGATCTCCCAGATCCAAGATGAGGTGATGCAAGGGACTCACACTTCTAACAGGGAGAACGACGTGCTCACCCAAGCACTTGGGAACAAGGAGCACCCTGGTCGCACCAGAGGAACAGGTGTGGTTAATTGGCTTGAAGGATTCCCGAAGGAGGCCGATAATTACCAGAGCCGCGACAGGGGAAAACGGACACGAGAGGAAGAGACGAGGAGGATGATTCGGGGGCTGGATGAAAAATAAGAATCCAGGGTTGCAGCTATCGTTGAGTCGAAAGTCAGCCAAGTCCTGGCTTCTTGAAAATGGAGGGTCCACCACCGGACCTTACGCTGCAGCAGAACCTTACGCTGCAGCAGAATCGAAGGTCAAGCTGTGGCTCGACCCCTTATGTAATAGAAGACCCGAATGCGCCTCATCCGTTGGACAACGTCAGTGAAATTGTCAATGTCAGGCTGTACATCCAACAATCATGGACAAAGGACAAGGTAGCGATCGGCCGAGCCTGGCCTGCAGGAGATGGGACCATTAATGGCACCCCAACCCCACCGGGGTATGCACATGTGACCATCAACAGGATACTTGAGAAGAAGTATAACAGGATACTGATCGAGCACCCCGCATAGCAGGCCATACCAAAACTTGGCCAGAACAAGGGAGCTCATGTGTGGCGTAAGCGCCTCATTAAGCTTGACCACGAGTTGTCCTCGGACGAAGAGGATGAAGAAGAGGGCGAATGCGGCTCTTCGCCCTTAGCATCTTCGAGCGAAGGACAGGTCCCTGGGATGCAAACAACCATGAGGACGTCTTCTCCTCCTCGCCAGCATTGTTCTCCTCTGCCAAGTTCACATCCACCTCCACCTCCACCTCCTGCTCACAGAAGACACTGCCACCTCCACCTCCACCTCCTCCTCGCAAGGACGCACCGCCACCTCCAACTCCTCAACCTGCTGCTGTTGCTGCTTCTGGTTGCTCTACATCAAGAGGGTCCAAACAAAACCCTCCTGCTAGAAAAGGAAAGGTTCCTACTAGCTCTACATCAGGATCTAAAGGACAGCTGAAACGTCCTGCGCCTAAAGCAACACCTAATGCATCGTCACAGTTGCGCAAAAGAACCTCGGGGGCAGTTGACCAAGGGCAGCAAGAGAAAAACAAGAGGCCATTTAGTGGCAGCATTACAAACATTATGCAGCAAAAAGTCAGTCACAATATACCTAAGGAAACTTATGTTGCATTCTTTAAACAAATTGGCAACATTCCCGCTGCCATCCAGAAGATCGAATATAAAATGCATAAAGCGAACAAGTACAATAATTAAATGACCGACGAGGAGGATGTCCATATCCATCAACAGAGAATAAATGACTTGCTCGCAAAGGACCCTTCACAGACCAGAGAAGATGTGGAGAAACTCTATTGGATCTCAGTGGGGATGGCACCTTTGGCAAAGAAGTTTGAGCCTAAAACTGATTTGGTTTCCGCGGAGGAATACGAGGGATTGCCCACACCGCTTAAGCGCTTGCATGATTATTACTTGTATCATTCACGGGAGGTTGAAACCGGATGGTTTGCTTTCATTATCAATCCTCCGGCTATTTTCCTTTATCAAGAAGAAGAGAAATACGACATCGACTGGGAGTACCTGTTCCAGCTATACCAGAGACGCAACCTCAATGTACAACTTTTGTGCTTGTGGACCATGTAAGTACCCTACACACATGAAATACTACGGAATGCTCTTTCTAGACACAAATTGTTTAATTTTATGCACTTTACATGATCTTTTATGCAGGCTAATTGCAAAATATTACTTCATAAAGCCGCTTCAACTATGCCACATAGGCTTCTTAGACCCTGTCCGAGTCAATCAAAAAGCCTGCCTCGGCCAACTTGGTCATTCCGGCGTGGCTTGCATGATAGAGTCATTGAAGCCGATTTTTGAAGAATTTATGGGCAAAAAGAAAACCCACATACTTCTACCCTACAACTTCAAGTATGTGTTCTCGACCAGGGGTGTTTACACTAATTTTTTTTCCGAGCTATGCGTTACTTACAATTTTTCGATTGCAGCGACCATTACGCCCTCGTTTGTCTTAACCTTAAAGAAAATCAGATCGAGGTGTGGGACTCCAAGAAAAGCCACTGGAGGATGTGCAGCCACTGGTGGACGTGCTAAATGCGTAAGCGATGCTAGCAACACCATATTCCTCTGATCACAATATGCCTTTGTCTATTTATTCCTTTTAAATATTCTTCCTAATTTTCCATAGTGTGCGGAAGAAGCATAGAGGTGGGACGCAAACAGATTTCGCTGTTGTTGAAATGACCAAGATACCGTACCTCAAACAGCCGTATGGCAACAATGAGTGTGGCTTCTGTCATGTGGGCGATGTACCGCTATATTGGACAGCCTACAAAGCAGCCAGATAAATTTGTGAGTATAATCCCCCTTTTCATTTATTTATTTTAATGCAAAAAAATATATATACTGTACTGATTTTATTTTGCCTCTTTTTGGAACAGCGCACCAAATTTAATCACCAAAGGCTGCTAGAATATGAGATACTGACACTGCAGTGCGAGCTAGCATAGTTCATCTTGACGGAAGTGCTTTCAAAAGGTGGCTTATATTCAATTGCATGAGCAAACAAGTTCAAGGATCATTATACAAAAGAGGACATCGCCCGTCTGTTCTAATTTGTAGTTTTCTTATTTTATTGCTGTCGAACAAACATGTACTGTGAATGCTGTGGATGGAAAACAAGTAGCATTATATAATATAATTTATATAAATTATAATTATATATTTATTATTAATAATTATTCATTGTATAATTACTGTTACAATTATATTATTATTAATGATTATTATTGTAAATATACAATTATTATAAATACAACTAAAAATATTATAGAAAAATAGAAAAAAAGCATCACTTTGCCGGCTCCAGCCCTAAGCCGGCAGTGTTGGCTCCGACCACACTGTCGGCTTAAGGATCGAGCCGGCAGTGTTGTTACTGATAACACGGCCGGCTTGTTCCACGAGCCGGCAGTGTTGTCTCTGATAGCACGGCCGGCTTGTAGACAACACTGTCGGCTCCAGTCTGGAGCCGGCAGTATTGTCTACGATAACATTGTCGGCTCCTGGAATGAGCCGGCAGTGTTGGCAGAGACAACACTGTCGGCTCTTGGAACGAGCCGGCAGTGTTAGCCTCGTACAACTCTGCCGGCGTCTGCTACGAATCGGCAGTGTTGTATGGTCATCACCGCCGGGACGAAAAAACCGACGGTGATGACCCCCACATCACTGCCGATTGTTCACTGCCGGTTCAGTTTTCGGCAGTGATGAGGCTTGCGAACCGGTTGTGATGTAAGAATCTGTAGTAGTGAGATGTCCGCCTCGCGGCAGAGGTCGCTCACAGGAGCTCGCGCCTGCCCGCCGGGAGTCACGGCCGGCGGAGCCTGTGCCTTGCTCCCGCACCTAGTGGTTGCCGTCGCGGCGGTCGCCATCGCGGCGGAGGTTGCCTCTACCGCCCGCGGCCGTGCGCAGGAGCTTGCGCTCATAGGAGCTAGCGCCCGCCCGCGTGGGAGTCCAGCCGGCGGAGCTGATGCCCGCGGCCGGCAGAGTCGCGGCCAGCGGTGGCAGCCTCACCTGCTCTCCAAGGAAGAGAGTCGCTGGGATGAAACGAATCCAGGCTCTCAATGCGAGTTTCATCTAGTTTCACGCTTCTTGGAAACAACGCTGGATAAGTGTCGTGGGGATGAAACTTTTTCCTTCTCTCTCCTCCTCGTTTCATGCAATCTGCTGATGTGGCGCCCCATTAAATGTATATGAAACTCACTATGAAACCCCATTGAGACTGGCCTTACTCTAGTCTCGATGGAGTTTTCATCAGAGTTTCATGAGCATTAAATATGCTGATATGATACTGTATTAATGAAGAGAGATGCTGAGTTTCATCTCCATAAAATTTTTATGCATTGTTTCAAAAATATAGAGCATTGAAAACCGGAATATGAAACCTTCCACTGAGACTGGCCGGGATATGAAACCTTCCACTGAGACTGGCCTTACGATTGGCTACGTTAATTTAAGAACGCGCTAGCTGCTTGGTCTGACCTTCACATGCATGAACATGACTGAACGCGTAACGAGCAAATGCTGCGGCTTCTCTTCCCGTCCCGCCCAAGGTTTTTTTTACCGAACCGGACGACCGAACCGGCCGAGCCCGGAATCGGTAAACCAGCCGGTTAGTCCGGTTAACCGGAAAAAACCGCCCGAATTCAAATTTGAATTTGAATGGCGCAGTTGTTCAGTTTCTACCGGTAAACCGGCCGGTTTTCCGGTTTACCGGGCGGTTTGTCCGGTTTACCGCCCGGTTGAGCGGTTTTTTTTAAAATTCAAATTTATTTTTTTTAAAAAAAATGCTAAAAAATTCCTAAAAATACTTCATGATTTGTAGAATCCAATGATGTCAAAATTACTCAAATTTGAGTGTGTTTAGTATGTTTTTCGACCTTCATGATTTAATGGGCCTTCACGGGCCGGCTGTGTATTTTTTCTTTTTCTTTTTTTCAAACTTCTAAACGTCTAAATAAATATTAAACGAACTCAAATTTGAAAAATTTTTACACCATTGGGTTCTATAATTCAAGAGCTATTTTTAGGAATTTTTTTAGCATTTTTTTTTCAAACTTCAAATTTGAAATTTGGGCCGGTCCGAACCGGACCAACCGGAACCGGACCGGCCCGTAAGGTCGGTAACCGCGGTTTACCGCGGTTTACCGACCGGTAAAAAAAACGCTAGTCCCGCCTCGGAAGGTACCTCGCGCCGAACAGTACTAGAAATAAAAAAATCAAGGGACAAAAGTGGTTATGCTTTTTAGGTACAACCAATATAGAACATATTTGAGGGAGTACTGTAATTCACACCAGCTTTCGTAACAGTAATTAATAGTATGCTTGTCAGTCGTCATGCGGCGTTCGATGGCCGGCCCTTAAATAGAGCTTCTACTCGTTGGATCGGATCGCCTTCGTCACCGTCTCTCAAGCGCCACTCCACTGCAGTCTAGTCCATCACAAATACAACCCAACGATGCCGCCTTCCATTGCTGCCGCCATCGTCTTCCTCGGCGTGTCGCTTACACTTTTCCAAATAAGGTGTGGCGCTGCCGACGACGACAACAACACGGCCTACGGCCTACGACAACAACTCCGCCACCACCGGGAACTCAACAAGCAACACCAACGGCCTCTACCAGATGAACCTCCGCCGGTTCCTCGCTGCGCTTCCATCGAGCGCTATCAACAACAGCGGATTCTTCAACGGCACGGTGGGGTCGTCGTCGACGGGCACGGTGTTCGGTATGGCCATGTGCCAGGCCGACGTACAGTGGCCAGACCAGTGCGACAGCCGACAGGTGCCTCCAAGCGGCCTCCGCGGAGGCGCCCAAGGCCTGCCCGTCGAGTAGCAACGCCGCCGTAGCCTACCGGGGCTGCGTGCTCGGTGCTCCGCTACTCGGACGTTCCGATCCTCGCCGTCGCCAACGACGACATCGCGAACGGCTACGCCTTCTACGCGCAGAACCACGCGGCTGGCGTCCCTGACACCGCTGCCTTCGGGCAGACGCGCAAGGACTTGTTCGCGTCTCTGGCCAGCGCAGCTGTGGTCTCGCCCTTGATGATTGCGTCGGGCAACCGGACGTTCAACAGCACGTACAACCTGTACGGTCTCGCGCAGTGCAACAGGGACTTGCCGAGGGAACTGTGCTCCTACTTGATAACGTCGATCATCGAGAACATCCCGAATTTCGCAGCCGAGGTACAGTGGTCGGAGGGGGTGTTCATCACAGGGTTTAGCTTCTACATCAGGTACGACCTGACGCCCTTTGCAGTCTACGTGCCCCCCACCGGTACCGGCCCTTCGCAACGGGCCGGAACAGTAAAAGACGTGGCCCCCCACCAGCCCTTCGTCACCGGAAACAGTAAAAGGTACTCAAATGTAACCTTCCTTTTTTTTTTTGTTCTTTCCTTGTTATTAGAAAATTCTGCACCAATATTCTAGTAAATCTACTGTATGCATGCACTTGATTAATTTGTTCTTCTCAAATAGATGCCATAGACAAATACAGTATATTTTTAAACTACTCAAGTGCTTATTGCTTCAATATATGTACCAAATGTATTTCTAGTTGAGCATCTTAGGGTTACTGTTCATTTTTTAGGTCCAAGAAAAAAAGAAGAAAAGGTTTTGCACGTGGTTCCATCCTAATTAACATGCGAAAAGGAAATGCTCTCTGATCCCCTTCCTCACTAATGACTCATCCCACCCCAACTTTGTTGTTTTGGCTATCTCCCTTCCCCCTCCTAATGCTCACCCCACCACCACTCCCTTTCCCCTTCCATCCCACGAGGGAGCTGCCATGCCACAACTTCAACGGCGCCGGTGCCCCTACCTGTACACCTTGGCTGACTTAAAACATGGTGCTTATATTTTTCTACTGATGGTGAAACATTTTACAGGTCGATTGCTCAGCAAGTATAGGTTGTTATAGTTATCCCTATTTCTATTTCAGTAATATGTTCTCTTGTGGCATTCGTAGCTATTGACTAGAAATTAACTGCGTGCATGCACTTGATTAATTTATTCTTGTATTTTGATTCACTATATGTAATTGATAACATAGATGAATACTATAATTAACTAGACTAGAAAAGATTCATAGTGCCTTCTTTTATTTTGTCATCCTTTTATACATACACCACCAGAATACACGCTATTATTGCCTGCTACCACTGTTAGTTTGTGGCTTCAACGAGCAGTGAGGGGACACGGCCGCCAAGAGGTAGCAGTATGGCCATGGGAGCATATACAAGCTCAAGAGAGAAAAGTTGAATTAGAATGAGAGGATAGCCACTGACAACCAGGTCTCAAGAGAGAAAATGCTGCCATGGCTGATGCCAAAAATTGGGCCTCAGTAGTATAGGCAATCCCCATTTGACATTTGAGGGCTATGATTTGGAGCTGGGTTGGACATCATTGTTCTAATCTTACAGTTCATTTGATATTTTGTGCATATTTTGCCTTACATATATATCTCGTCCAGTTCTTTTAAAATCTAATATTTTTCTAGGATTGCTTCACATGTTCATATATTGTAAAAAGATAACTTCGAATGTGGGTCCCTGTTTTTTTAAAAAAAATAGGGTGCTCATATTTTTACTAATGGTTTTGAGTCCGTCTATAGGTGGATTTGCCCAGCGTGTGCAGATAGTACTGGTGATCTGCATAGTTATCGGATATTACCAAAAGAAACAAAGAAAAAATCTAGAGCTGACCGGTCTAAAATATATTGGTTATGGAGAGATAAAAAGTGCCACCAATAACTTCGATGAAGAGAACAAAATTGGAAAAGGTGGATTCGGCAAAGTTTACAAGGTATGTATATGTGTAGTTTTGAACTTTAGATGCCACCATACAGTAAGTATATTTGGTGGTGTATAGAGAAATCCCCTTACTCTCTCCCTTCAAAATAAGCCACTTTGACTTTTTTGTACATTCATTTTGTTATACATCTATATAGATATAATAATAATAAGTTTAGGTCAAAAAGTCAAAGTGACTTATAATTTGGGACGAAGGGAGTATCTAAGTGATGTCATATTGGCAAAATTAGTTTTTAGAACAGCGAAATACAAACCCCCTGGTGGGAGCTACCAAATACACAGTGAAAATATATAGAATGACGGAAGAAAAAATGTACAACAGGAAAGCTGGCACAGTCAGTCCTCATCAAACAAACAAATATTGGTCCTATTATTTCTAATTAGGTTTAGGAAAGTCCATACTTTTTTTTTTTGCGACTAGGAAACTCCGTACTTAGGACAAGACAAATTAAAAAACTTGTCAACTTAGATCAGTGGCTAATTTCAAAATTGCACTCTGATTGAACACTTTTTTATTTTAAAATCAGCACTACTGGGAACGGGGTCTTTGCCGACAGCTTCAAGCTGTCGGCGAAGGCCCTTATCCTGTTGGCGAAGGCTTTCCCGACAGGATTTCCAAGTTCCTGTCGGGAAAGAGCTGTCGGAGATGTTTTTGTCGGCAAAGGCCTCTTTCCCGACAGGCATGTTTGGTCTGTCGGCGTTGCTTCCCCGACAGCCACGTGTTCTGTCGGCGAAGGAAACTGCGCCGTCAAGACGGCTACAGTCTCCTTCGCCGACAGCCACCTGTAGGCTGTCGGCGAAGGCTTCGCCGATAGCCTCTGATCCTGTCGGCAAAGGCCAAACTGAACTGCTCTTTGCCGACAGTACCTGCTGGGCTGTCGGCAAAGCCTATGGCGCTTCTTTGTCGGCAAAGTAAAGGCCGTCGGCAAAGCCGGCATTCTCGGCTGGAAAAATGCCCGGCTTTGCCGACAGCATTGGCCTATGCTGTCGGCAAATCTGGGCAATATATTTTTTTCTTCTCTTTTTGCAGTTTTCTTGTATTTAAACCACATTTATAGCATATGAAACACATTTGAGCATCGAATTCGGTCTCAACGTGAATCCACACATCAACGCTGTCAAATCCATCGATACATGTTGTTGACACCTCTAACACCACTCACGCTAAGTTGTCATCCCTAGCATGGCGCCGAAGTGTTGGTATAGAAACTGCTCCTCTAATTAAGAAAAATATGGGATCCGCAAGCGAACGAGATAATACACCATCGTAGCATTTTACCGGAAGTATTCCAGTATCGTTATTTATATTTAGCTCAAAGGAAAGAACTACGGACTTAAACAATGAGATGAACTTGCTAAACACGATTACTTATGAGTGATTGATTACACAAATCACATACTTTGCGAGAGGGGTAAACCATGATAAATAAGGGAATATAAAGTAATAAGCTCGGGGTATAAATCACACGAGATTAGATATAGACTACTCACAAAGGTAGGTTGACATCTCGATTAGTGCAAGAAATATAAATCCTATGTAGGTTCTAATCTACTAAGTCATTCATCTACTCCAACTCTACACTATCACATATAGCACAAAAGACTCTTCATCTATGTATAAGGATCATTGCTATAACAAGCCAAGACATAGCGGGACTTACTACGCAACTTTGGTTCCGCTAGACCTACCAACGGGGATGGAATACGAGAGGACTCAACGGAACTGTCACTTCCGCGATCTACCACACGACCCGGCCAATAGGGTGCATTTGCGGGTAAATGGCATCTAAGCACCATGCTCACATGAAATCTACCACTAACCCCCGGGAAGAGAGCTAAGCGCTTTGCAAACATATACATAAACTTATTACCAATCATAACTATATCAAATGTAGAACTAGAATAAACTAAGAACATAATAAATAGAAACATAATGATATTTAGAATAAAGTCACAAGAATAGATACAAGATAATACCAAATTCGATGATGAAGATCCGAATTCCGAGCACAGCGCCCGATTCTTCCTCTATCTAGTCTAAACCTATGTAGAACTTGAAGATCTAGAGTAGCTATTCTAATTCTCTCGGTGGAGATCTCTCTCTAAACCCCGGCTTTGCTTGATGGCTACCTCGAATAATGAATTCTAGAATGAATTAGGCAAGTTCGGCCGAGGGGCCGGGGCTCGAATATATAGCCCCCTAGGATGCACCACAGCCATCGGATCAAACCGATCTAAACGGACGATAATTATTGCTCCTCAAGGTCGGTGGAGGCAGGATCCGCGAGCCTCCACCTGATTGGTGGAGGTGGCTAGTCGGCCGACCCACCCTGGGAGTCGGCCGACCCACCACTTTGCCAGGTGGGTCCCCACTTCCAGGGTTTGCCTTCTGGAGTCTTCTAGAGTATACAATTTTACCCGTTCGGTCTTTCTCTCTATGTAATCATGACATGTGGGCCTCCTTGGATGTTTTCCGATAATCCCCGCGAAAACACATATTCACCAAAACTTGTGGAATCATCCAGTTTAAACCCTAAGTCTATGGTGGTGAACAGATTATACCCCTCTTTCTCTCTCTCGATTGACATATAAAATTGATCATTAACAACCGTCAACAAACTCCCCAAGCTTACCCTTTGCTCGTCCCCGAGCAAATAGCTACAGAAGATGGATCAGGAGTTGCTGCAATGCTTTCACGCTTAACAAACACACATGCTCTAAACAAGAATTTCTCCCCAGACTAGAGTGAACTATCATGTTCCCAAACTTACTCATATTTCCTTCAACCATGGGGCTTTTACCTGCACTTGGGTCTTGAGTAGTTGAAAGACAGAACAATTAAGTCAAGCACTGTTGTCTTATGCTCTGTTGTTCCACCTCTGTTCTGGAGTTTTTACAAGATTTTCAATAAAAACTCAGAGTTCCTTAATACAACCCTTTCAAGTCTCTCAATATGTGGTATTTTTGGATCCTCTCTAAGGCATTGAAAGGAGATATGCCTTTTCTCTTACTCTCAGAATATGTAGTATTTGTGGTTCAAGGCATTTATAGATGAGCCTTCACCCTCTCTCTCTCACCCTACTCTAATAAAGGTTTATATGGAGCTCATATGTGTGGAGAACTAATGCATTGGCATGATCGAACCATGGATCCGAAGGAACTCAACATACAACCAATCGGTGTGTGCATGTGTGGTTTTATATGTGGATGATATATATAAAATAGAGAGAAATATTTGTGGGAGGAGAAGGGGTGCACAAAGGAATTATCAATGCTCCTTTATTTGGATGAAACTTGGAACTACTTCAACACTTGAACTTCTTGGAACTTCGAAAACTTGGAAACTTGACAAAGACTGGGCTCATATATCTTTCTTTCTTTTTCTTTTCCCTTCGCTTTTCTCTTTTTTTTTAGATAATTCTTGCAGCCCAAAAAGGAATGAAATACTTCTTGAATGGTATACTTCTCAATCTTGACAACTTCACATTGGGGATAACAAATGATACTTGGAGCATTGATCTTGGATAAGTGGCTAGCAAAAATGAACAGGGGGATATTTTTGGGTGTTCACTCTCAGTGTAAGAGTAGAATAATTTCAATGGATAATGATAGGTTTTATGTGGTGCGTACTTCCAGGGTAGAAGTAGCAGGGGTGCATGTGAGTGTGTGAAACCAGAATTTAGTCAGTATGATGAGTTCATAAGGATACAACACGGCCCGACAAAGACGAGCCCTAAACAAATGAGGAGGCTTCCTATTCTAATAATCAAGTTTGGCTGTGGTAGGAATTTTAACTCTGTCATATAAGGAACTCATCATGAAACATTTATAATTTTCACAAACAAATCTCCAGAATTTAGTGGCACTTTGGAACACAATGAACAAATTTCGGACTATTATCATATCATGCCCGTCAACTACCTAAACTTAGCTTAAGCATATGCTCCCACAGATTTCAGGTGTAGAGTAAATCCAGTTGTCAAACAAAGTGTATCCAAATCTTGGGAGAACTCAAATTTAAAGCTAGGTACTTGCAAAGAATTAGAGCAGAGCAACTACTCATCATTTCCATCACGCAATTCTCAAGTCTACACATTTTTATTTATAGCAAACTGAATTAAAAACAAATTTGCACACTCTTTTTATTTGGTTTTTTATCCTAGGGCAAACTCGAAATGTAAACACACTTAAAGAAAGCAAACTTCTTAAAACAGCAAGCAAATTTTTATTGGGTTTTTCTAGTTTTTCTGATTTTTTTTTTCAATGCATAAAACAAACTAAAGAAAAACAAACAAACTGAAAACAAACTAAAAACAAACAAACTGAAACAAAAGGAAAGGAATACTTATCTTGATAATGGGGATCCTCCCCCAAGCTAGCCTTGCGGCGGTGGCGGTGGATAGTGGATGTGTAACAGGTCCACCAAGCCATGCAGCATGGAAGCGGCTTCTTCCTGGCTCTCTTGAATGGTGCCCAGTGTCTGGGTGGTGTTCTGGTTCTACTGGAGCTGGTCATTCCACCTCTGATCATGGCGATTCAGAGTGGCAGTGGTGTTGTGCTGGAAGGCTACTTGTTCATCATAGTGCTGCTGAGTGAAAATGAAACTGGTGGCATCGGAGTGGCGACGTGGCTCAAAGTCATGGTGGGGTTCTTCTTCTTCATCGGTGGTACCAAAGGGGTCATAAGAGTATCTTGGCGGGCCGTGAGGGTCCCGGCTCGGATGGTCCCGGCTCGATGTTCCTGGGGTGTTGTATGGTGGGTAGTAACCATAGAATGGTTGATGTGGTTGGCTTTGTGGTGGGTACACCCATGAGTTTAGTGAGTGGTGCTGAGGTACATTCCACTCATTGAAACGGCATGTGCTTTGGTTCTTCTCGGGCGGTTTCGGCACCACGCCAAACCGGTTCACGATTTCTGTCACCCTCTCCGAGCGAACTCTTCGAGGTGCTCTCTCATTCACCGGGTTTCACGCCTGCAACTCAACATGATAGTTTTGCACATGATACAAAGCCAGTTCCGGGTTAGGTAACCGGATCGCAGCATCACCATATTTTGCATAATAAACATCATTCACTTTTTTCAGTAAGTGACCTTGGCCAAAAGTATAGAGGTCATAAAATTCTCTATGATGTTCAATGAACTCAAAAGTAGCTCCCTCTAATAACTTCAAGCTTGTGGCAATGCGAGTGATAAGCGAGCAAATGGCCACACTTCCTACTTTGTAACCAGGGACACTCATCCAATGGTTCACTAGGAGATGGACAGGAGACACTTTCTGTTTCTTGATAGCCGCGTACAGCAACTGCAAGTCGGCTACCCTGATCTTGCTTTCATCAAATCGTGGGAAAAAGGTGGCTCCTATCCAACGGTGCAAAAATCTAAGCGTAGGATGCTCTATGGCTGCGGTGCGGTGCGCTAAGTGGTACGGTGCTCTAGAAATGCTGCTCCAAAACCTATGTGCATCAAAATCACCTAGTGCTGCATTTAAATCTATGAGGGCATCTTGAGGGAAACCTAGGAGGTCACTAAGGTTTCTCCAAGAGACAGAATATTCCAAAGCAAATATTCTAAAATAAACTCCATTGTCTGTGTATCGAAGGGTGCTAAGAAATTCTATGGTCAAAAGCCTAATCCCCTTCTCAGTGAGGTTTGCAAAGAAAGTCCAACCAACTAGTGGAAAAATTGTGTCGAATTCTTGAGCCATACCTGTCGCTAGCAGAAGTGTCGGATCGATGACTGGCGTGTGGATGAAACGCTTGTTCTTGAGCTTCTTGCATACATCCTTCTCCTGGGCGGTTCTCAGGGCGAGATCGGATGTTCTCATGAGGACTCTCTAAGATGCTGGTGGTGCTACGGCGCTGCTGCAAGTGCTTCGGTGCTTCGGTGGTGGGTCGACACTCATGTCGGAACCAGCCACCGAGTTTTGCGAGATGCACTTCTCGTCCCGATTTTCCGAAGGTTCCCGAGAGTCCCCGCAAAACGCCCTTCATCCCGCAAGTATCTCAAAACAAACAAAAACAAACACTAGTGGAGAGAAGGATTAGCATAAGGTTAGTGGTTAGCCGTCCGAGTTAGCGGTCCGGGGGTTAGTTGTTCTTCATGACAAAAAGTTTAAACTTCGGGTCTTGATTTTGACAGAACCTCCCCTTGATTTTAGATTTTCTTTATCCTATTTGGACAGCATCTCCACTAATTTTTGTGATCATCTACTCAGCACTATCCCTTCCCTTCACTTGCTACTAAACTCTTGCTCACTCTCTCACTTCTTCTCTCTAACTTTCTCCAGGAAACACGAAGTCGAGAGCAGATGGTTTGGCTAAAATTCTGGAGTGTGGGTGGTGCATGGAAGCCATGGGAGGAGGCCCATTTATAGAGGAGGAGGGGGAGAGTCGGCCGACCCAATGGTGGGGTTGGCCGCCCACCCAGGGTGGCCAACATGGCTGCCACTTCACATGCTATTGTGTGATCTTTTGTCAATCCAGAAATTTTGGTCGGTTGAGTGGCTTTGGCGGTGGAAAAGAGAGGATAGTGGAGGTGAGTGGAAGTGGATGAAATTATGTGATTTGATGTATATGAGGTGTAGTCTATGACATGTGGGACCTATGGTGAGGGACCCACCAAGCACTAAATGCCATAATAAAAATTATAAACAATGCAGAAATTTAAATGAAGGTAAACTAATTTAAATGCATGAAATGATAGATTTTTGTGCCACCATGATAAAATATTTTTGACGGGTTGTCACACACCGTAAAATTATCTATGTGGGGCTGAGAAATTTTTATAATGCAATGCTGGAAATAAATATGCCTAAGAAAATTATAAGAGATGCAATTTAAAACGCGGATAAATACCGAGTTACCTTCCGGCGAGGATTCGGAATTTTTTAAAGTCCTCCGGATTGGACCTTCCAAAATATTTATTCCGCCGATGATCCCGAGATGCATCCTCTCTCTCTCGGTGGTTGTACTTCTCGATCTTCTTCTACCATCTTCGCGGATTTGTTGAGCTCTTGTTTCGACTTGAATGCGAATTGCTCTTCTTGCCCATTTATAGTGAACTTGATTTCTCCCTTCCCGACATCAATGTGTGCATTGGCGGTGCTTAAGAAGGGTCTTCCAAGTATGAGTGACACCTTTGAGTCTGGATGCATATCCAAGCACTACAAAGTCTACCGGCACGAAGAACTCTCTTATCTTCACTTTGGAATGTTTTCAAGAATGCCCAACGGATAACGAACCGATTGGTCGGCTAGTTGTAGACACATTGATGTTGGCTCAAGTGCGGTGTGGTTGAGCTTGTAGTAGACTTTTTGCCGGCATCACACCGACACTTGCTCCAAGATCATAGAGTGCATTATTGAAATATTGATCTCCAATTGTGCGATCGATAGTGGGACATCCTGGATCTTTCTTCTTTTACGGTAGTTGATTGAGGATGGCCGCACTACATTCTTCGATTAGCTTGATCACTTCATTGGATGGCGTGGTCTCTTCTTGTTAAGAATATCTCTTATGTACTTGGCATAAGTGGGGACCTATATAGCATCCGGTAGAGGTATATTGACATATAACTTTTGAATTACCTCCACAAACTTACCAAACCGCTCATCTCGTCTTTTGTGGTCCTCTCTTCCTCCTAGGGAATGGTAGGTAGTTTGTATCTCGAAATTGTTGTCTTGCTTCGATCTTGTACGGCTTCGTCGATTCTTGTGGTAATACTTCTAGCTCAGGTTGGAAGTTTTCTTCTTCTGCCACTGGTGGTAGCATGGTTAGCCTTTTTGCTCCCTTTAGATAGGGAGGATCTCTGGTGGAACTCCCTCTTCTTGTAGTAATAGATCTCACCTGCTCAGGGTTAGTGGCAACAGGCAAAGCAATGGACAATTTTGCTAACCTTTCTTCTATCTTTTTTATTGAACTCTAGTTGGTCTTTAATGGCAGAGGAGAAACTATCCATTTTAGTACTTAAGTTTTCCAAGGTTTTGTCATTAGTAGCAAGCCTATCCTCCATAGATGAGTTGATCTTGGACTGTTGTAGGACCAACTCTCTTAAAGTAGGTTGCTTTGCATAATTACCTGACTGAGTACCTTGATTAATGGATGGTTGCACCCAATGTGGAACCTTTCTCACGATGGGACTTGAATTCTGCTTATATGTTGCTTCAATTGCTCTTTGATCTTCCTTGTACTTGGCCCTCTAGTCAAGCCAGTGGAGTAAGGCATCCATCTTGGTTGATAATGCATTCACTTCTTCTATTGCTTCTTCACTTTGGTGACAATCTTAAATGTTGTCTTGGGACCAGCTTTGATTATCTGCTATCTTCTCCATAAGTCTTTTAGCTCTCCCAATAGTGAGTGATAAGAATGATCCTTCAGCAGTTGCATCTAGATGCTCACGTGTCTTCGGAGTTAATCCGTGATAGAAACCTTGCATGAGTAACCATTCTTCCATTCCATGATGGGGACAATCTTGAATGTACCCTTGCAAACGCTCCCATGCTTCTGACATGGTCTCCGTCTTCTGTTGTTGGAAGTTGGTAATCTTTCCTCTTAAGGCATTGGTTTTGCCTATCGGGAAGAATTTTGCTAGAAAGGCCTTGGAACACTTCGCCCAGGTATTGATATCTTCTTTATTTGCATAGAACCACTGCTTCGCGCTTCCCACTAGTGAGAATGGAAAGAGACGAAGAAGTATGAGGTCTTCTTTAACTCCATCTATGGCGATGGTGTTTCCAATCTCCATGAAGTCCTGTAGATGTGTACTTGCATCTTCATGTACCTTTCCACTGAATTGGATAGCTTGCACCATGTTGATGAGACTTGGCTTGAGCTCAAACTCCATGTTATTGTGTATTGCTTTGGACCGGTGCGGATGTTCTCTATTGTTGGAGCGAGAGAACTCCGGTAAGGTCTTCTCGGCCATCTTGATTGGTGACGAGCTTCCTTCTTGATTGAACCGACTACGATGATTGAGAGTTTTGAATGAATCGATTCAATCCTGCTAATACCCCGTATAAAATATAGACAAAGAAAAACAACGGGGTGAACCTGCCAAAGTAGAGGTGACTAGTGACAATCACTCATTTTCTAAGTATCTCGCTTAAGCAATTTTTCTCTAAAAGTATATTCCATTCCCCGCAAGCAACGGCGCCAAAAATGCTTGTTGACACCTCTAACACCACTCACGCTAAGTTGTCATCCCTAGCATGGCGCCAAAAGTATTGGTATAGAAACTGCTCCTCTAATCAAGAAAAATATGGGATCCGCAAGCGAACAGATAATACACCATCGTAGCATTTTACTAGGAAGTATTCCAGGTATCGTTATTTATATTTACCTCAAAGGAAAGAACTACGGACTTAAACAATGAGATGAACTTGCTAAACATGACTACTTATGAGTGATTGATTACACGGTCACATACTTTGGCGAGGGGTAAACCATGATAAATAAGGGAATATAAAGTAATAAGCTCGGGGTATAAATCACACGAGAGATTAGATGTAGACTACTCACAAAGGTAGGTTGACATCTGATTAGTGCAAGAAATATAAATCCTATGTAGGTTCTAATCTACTAAGTCATTCATCTACTCCAACCCTACACTATCACATATAGCACAAAAGACTCTTCATCTATGTATAAGGATCATTGCTATAACAAGCCAAGACATAGCAGGGACTTACTACGCAACTTTGGTTCTGCTAGACCTACCAACGGGGATGGAATACGAGAGGACTCAACGAAACCGTCACTTCCACGATCTACCACACGACCTGGCCAATAGGGTGCATTTGCGGGTAAACGGCATCTAAGCACCATGCTCACATGAAATCTACCACCTAACCCCCGGGAAGAGAGCTAAGCGCTTTGCAAACATATACATAAACTTATTACCAATCATAACCATATCAAATGTAGAACTAGAATAAACTAAGAACATAATAAATAGAAACATAATGATATTTAGAATAAAGTCACAAGAATAGATACAAGATAATACCAAATTCTGATGATGAAGATCCGGAATTCCGAGCACAGGCGCCCGATTCTTCCTCTATCTAGTCTAAACCTATGTAGAACTTGAAGATCTAGAGTAGCTATTCTAATTCTCTGGTGGAGATCTCTCTCTAAACCCTGGCTTTGCTAATGGCTACCTCTGAATAATGAATTCTAGAATGAATTAGCTGTTCAACAGGCCCGGGGGCGGGGCTCAAATATATAGCCCCCTAGGATGCACCACAGCCATCGGATCAAACCGACCTAAACGGATGATAATTATTGCTCCTCAAGGTCGGTGGAGGCAGGATCCGCGAGCCTCCACCTGATTGGTGGAGGTGGCCAGTCGGCCGACCCACCCTGGGAGTCGGCCGACCCACCACTTTGCCAGGTGGGTCCCCGCTTCCAGTGTTTGCCTTCTGGAGTCTTCTAGAGTATACAATTTTACCCGTTCGGTCTTTCTCTCTATGTAATCATGACATGTGGGCCTCCTTGGATGTTTTCCTGATAATCCCCTGCGAAAACACATATTCACCAAAACTTGTGGAATCTGTCAGTTTAAACCCTAAGTCTATGGTGGTGAACAGATTATACCCCTCTTTCTCTCTCTGATTGACATATAAAATTGATCATTAACAACCGTCAACACATGTTCAGAATATACATAACGTCGTGAAACGAGTACATACATGTCCAACATACACATAGGATGTCCACAAGTTCATCAATACTGGTCCAGGGGTCTAACATTCATCGCTACTAGTCCAGAAGAGGGAGGCAAAGGTACCTAGCTCGTGGCACCGTCCCCAGGAGTCCTAGAGCCCCCACCTTGCTCCCACGGAGACTGCGGCGCCGCCTCGTACTGCCAGTAGGTCGGCCGAGGCCCCTGCTGCGTCGGCGCCTGCGGCCACTATTGATGTCTATTAAGTGCAACTGAAATAAAGAGGGTTCCGCAAGCGCACAGAATATATCATCGTGGCATTTTAACCGGGAGTAATCCAGGTATCGTTATTTATAATTTTACCACTGGGAAGGGAATGCACTGGATAATGAGTGATGAGCAATGCACATGCTGTAATGGAGAGCTTAACCTTGTCTCGTATCAATCATCTCATACGGGGTAAGTGTCACATAAAATATAGGAATGAATGATAAATGACATAAGATAAATGAGAGCATTTAGCCACATAAAATAATAGTAATAAGCCATCTCAACTTAGCACTCTAAGCTTATAACACTAGCATGGACTAGGACGATCTAGGGTATAATCCTATGTTATTCTAACTATAAAGTCAAAGCATACAATGATTAGTGCAAGAACATCTAGCAATCATGGCGGGAAAAGGTTACATCTATGCATAGTGATATTACCGAGAAGACAAGAGACATAGCAATGACTTCAATGTAATAGGTTTGTTCCGCTAGACCTATACTCGGGAGAAGGGCTACAAAGGACTCAACAGACTGTCACTCCCACGATCTACCTCACGATCCGGAATATAGGGTGCAATCGCGAGATAAATACGGTATAGGCACCATGCCTACACAATATCTATCACTCACCCATTGGCCTAATGAGCAAGCGCTATACGATCCTATGCATAAACATAATTCTAGTCCAACTATGCTAAACATATAATCAAAGTAAACTAAGAACGATATAATTGAGAACATAATCAAATAGAGCAAAGTCAAGTCTGATATAATAGAATAGAATAAAGTACTACTTATAGTATCACGAACAATGATGAATATTACAAGAATGTAGAGGGGAATTATCAAGAACTCCTACAGATCCGGACTCCAAGCTAGGCTTGATTCCCTCTAGATCTATTCCTATGTAGCTATGCTACTAAACTTTGGAGCTCTAATTGAGATGGTGGCTCTGGCTTCTCTGAATCCTCTTAGATGAATGAAGAGAGAATGAATTCTAGGGTTTCACCCAGGGGCCAGGGGCTCTGAATATATAGCCCCCTAGGATGAACCACAGCCCTCGGATCAAACTGACCTAAATGGACGATAATTATTCATCCTCAAAGGCGGTGGAGGCAGGATCCGTGAGACTCGACGCCATTGGTCGAGGTGGGGAGTCGGCCGACTCCCCCCCTGGGTCGGCCGACCGGCCACCCGCTGTGGGGCCCGGCCTTCGGGGGTCGCCTTAAAGTCTTCTAGATTATACAATTTTACCCGTTCGGTCTTTATCTCTATGTAATCATGACATGTGGGCCTCCTTTGGTTCTCTTTCGATAACCCCCTGCAAAATAGACAATCACCAAAACTCGTGGAATTCGTCGGTGTAACCCCTATATCTAATAGGTGAACTCATATTAGTCCTTTCTCTTGCTGCGTTGACGGTATGAAATTGATACTTAATGACCGTCAACAAACTCCCCCAAGCTTACCTTTTGCTCGTCCCTAAGCAAAGATAGACTCAGTGATGGATCAGGAGTTGCTGCAATACTTTCACTCCTCACAAGTACACATGCGTTCAAACAAGAACTCTCCTCCGGATTAGAGTGAACTATCCTGACTCAAAACTCACTCATATTACCTTTCACCATGGGGCTCGTAACCGTCACTTGGGTCTTGAGTAGTTGAAAGATAGAACGGTCAAGTCAAGCGCCATGTTTCTCGCTCTTTGATCAACTATTATCCCGGAGTTTTTGCAAGGTTTGAAATAAAACTCGAGTTCCTTATATGAACTTTTCAAGTCTCTCATTTGTGGTATTTCTGGATCCTTTCTAAGGTATGAGTAGTGTATGCCTTCTCTCTTCTCTCAAAATATGTGGTATTTGTGGAACTAAGGCATTGTGAAAAGTGCCTTCTCTCTCTCACCCTACTTTCTAATAGGCTTATGTGGAGCTCATAGGTGGGGAGACACTCAAACTCACTTGCATATATTGCACGGTTAAGACATGGATCCAATAGGAACTAAAATAATAATAAAGTTATATGTGCATGTGAATGAGGAAGTGAAATGGATGATAAGATGATAATAGGATGATGATAGTATGATGGTGATAAGAAAATGATTATGAGGGGTACTCAACTGGTGAACATCTACTTCTACACTCGCTCCTTTGGGGATAACATGACTCCCTTTATTCGGAAACCTTGAAACTTCTTGAATGGAAGGACTCGGCTACTCTTTCTTTTTCTTTCTTTCTTCTTTTCTCTTCTCTTTTTTTTTAGAGCAACCAATCCTCTGAAAACGAAACCTTAGCACAGGGAGTGTATAACTTGAAATGATAATAACTGGAGCTTTTATGTAGGCAAATAGAACGGCGATGATTATGTCTAGATGTTCACTCCCAGGATAGGAGTAGAACCTTTCTGGATGAAGTGAAATGAATGGCGTATGTATATGTGGATGGATGGATGGATGGATGCGTACTCCCTGGGTAGGAGCAGCATAGGTGCGTATCTCCAGGGTAGAGACAGCACAGTAAGTGGAGAATGCGTACCCCTAGGATAGGAGCAGCATAAGTGCGTATCTCCAGGGTAGAGATAGCACGATATGTGGTGGATATGGATCTATATGTGGGTGGTACTTCGAGGAACAGAAGTAGCACAGAATGAATGTAACATTTATAAAATGGGTGCATGCTTCTGAGGACAGAAGTAGCATAGATCAATGGATGGAGAGCATATAGTATTGACTTTATCTGCGTGACTAATTCCTTATGGGTCCACAAAAGATAACCACACTCAATGCCTATAAAGTCTACACTCAAACCTACAATATGATCTATATAAACAAATGGGTTTTCCTAATCTAGTAAGCATGAATATATGGCTGTGGTAGGAATTTGAACTCTCATCATAAAGGAACTCATCATGCAGGAATTTAATATTTTCACGAGATAAATTCTCCGAACTCTAGTATCTCTAGGAACAAGATGGACAAGACAGCTCAAAACCTTCCCATATCATACCCGTCAACCACCTAGACTTAGATCAAGTGTTTGCTACCCACAAGTTTCGGGTTGAGCAAATCTCAAATCTAAACAAGTTGTGTCCAAAACTCGGGAGAGTGCAAGGTTGAAAACTAGGTACTTGAAAGGAATTACGGCAGAGCAACTATTCATCATCTCCATGTAGAGTTTACTCTAGGGATCACTTTTTAAAGACATATTGCAAGAGCTCTCCAAAAGTAGAAAAGATAAATAAGGAAATCTTTCTGGGTTTCTATGGTTATGCATCTTTTTTAGTTTGTTTTAACAAAGCATACTTTAATAAAGCATAAATAGATGAGTTGGAGACACTTAGCTTGGTACACGGGGGATGCTTTCCCCCAAGCTGGATGTTGACATAGTCTGGCGATGTTGCCGATGTGCACCGAAGACGTTCTAGTCCTCCAAGAGTGTTGTAGATAGTTGCTTTGTTGGAGACAGCGTTCAATTGTCACGGGCAGCACTCGACGGGACCTGATGTCCTTCGCTTGTTAGCTCTTCTTGATCCTTAATGTTACTGTGAAGCTCAAATAGACAACAAAGCTTGTAGAACTGATTAAGCGTTAGTGATAAAACCTCTAGGCCTTGGTTGTCTAGAACTTTCCTAACTTAAACTTGTTCTAACAGATCATAAGAAATATTTTTATCTTTTTATTATTTAAGGAATGCGAGACGGGAAAAATAAATATGCTGAGAAATTATTTTTTGTGCCACCACAGTGAATGATTATCCACATGGGGCTTAATGATTTTCTGGATGCAAATGCAAAACATTTTTATTTTCTTTTCAAATGCGGAGATAAAAGAGTAAAGATGCAACTAAGATGCAAGTAGGGAAATAAATATGCTAAAGTAAAAATATAATGCTGAAAAGTATTGCTGATAAATACCAAGTTACCTCTTGACGCGGCGTTCGGTGGTTTTAAGTCCTCCGAACAGGACTTGTCATGTTCGCTCATTTTTCAAGGGGCACATTGGCTGGCGCCTCGGATGATGTCGCCTCGTGTGTAGGAATTGATTCTGATTTTGCCTTTACCTTCCACACCTTCTTTGTTGGAGAGGATAACCTTGAGGAGGAAGCTTCTTGGACCACTTGTTTCTCTTCTGTTGGTAGTACCTCTTCTTCTTCTGGGTACCGATCTTCATATCTTGACACTTCTCCCTCATAGTCAGCCCATCCATCTGTAGTGATGTTCTTCTTGTTCTGGCGACGGGTACGCTGCCTTCTCCTTGCTCTGTTCTTCTTGGGCTCCTCAGTGATTATATAATTATTGTTGAAGTAGCGGCGTACCTTCTCAGTGGGAAAGTGGAAGTGAATCTCTCCTGTCCCAATATAAATGATAGCTTTGGTGGTGTTCAGGAATGGTCTTCCTAGGATGATTGGAGGATCGTAGTCGTCTCCCATATCAATGACTAGGAAGTCAGTAGGGACATAATGGTCATCTATCTGGATGAGGACATCCTTCACTTCTCCTTCGACGAAGCGGAATGTCTGATCTGCCATCTGCAACTGTGCATAGGTGGGCTCCAAAGGCATAGTGCCATATCGATACTCATAGGTTACCTTGGCCATAATGTTGACGCCAGATCCGGTGTCACGATGCTTTTATTGAAAGAGCTTCGTTGATGGAGCATTGAATGGTTGGGACACACGGGTCATCCTTCTTGATCGTACGTGGGGATCGAGTAAGTGGTCATGCTCCTTGTGGACTGCGGTGACCATCCTTATCAAGCCGTCTTCTTGGTCTTCTTATTCTTGTTCTTGCTCTTCTTAGCTGGATTCTTCTTCTTCTCACTGTTCTGTGATGAGGATGTCTTTGAGAACTAGCACTCTGTTCTTGAAGAAGAAGGTTTCTTTCTTGCCTTTGATGTTGAAGATGATCTTGGCGGTGTTGGCATACATGATGGCTCCAAAGGTGTTCAAGAATGGTCATCCCGGAATGACAAAGGACCTTTCATCACCGCCCGTATCCACTACCACGAAGTCTGCGGGAACATACGAGTTGCCTACTCGTACACATATGTCTTCAAGTACTCCCAAAGGAACACGGAGTGACTGATCTCAAGCAAGCTGTAAATACATGGTTGTGTATGCTAAGGGGCATCTGAATAGCTTCTCATATATCACTCTCGGCATAATGTTGATGCTTGGACCGAAGTCACAGATTACTTCATTGAAATTGGTACTTCCAATGGAGATCGGAATGACCGGTCTCCCGGATCGCCCTTCTTGATTGGCGAGTTGAGTCAATCCATGACCCCTTCGATGGATCACTCCGGCTATCTTCTACATTGAATATATCAACAAGATTTGCGGTTTCGAGCTCTTCGGGTTGTCCCGCCGGTTTACCTTGACCGGTGGAGGGAGCAAGGTTAACAAGCCATTGTACTGCGACTCAAGTATCTTGTTGAAGCCGAGTGACTCTTGATGGCATTGGAAAAGCCATCCATTCTATTGCTGAGTGTCTCTAGGACCTTGTCATTTGATGTCAGCTTTTTGGACAGATTGTCCATCATCTTGCCTTGATTCAGCACTAACTCTCTCAAAGGCGGCTGGTTGTAATTATTGTAGGAGGAGTTGTTACCTTGGTAATTGCCTGAATAATTGCCTGAGTAGTTAGGCCTCTGCTGCTGATTCCAACCTTGATTCTGCTGAGGACGATAGTAATTATTATTGTTGCTGTTGTTGAGGTAGTTCACGTCCTCCTTCAGCTCTAGGCAGCTAGCACCTGTGTGCCCAGTCTCTCCACACTCTTCACATGTTATGCGAGCATCATGTATATGCATGACTTCTTTCTTCTCTCGGGGCTCTTTCATCGAGCCTCTTCATTAGCAGATCCATTTTGGCGTACTGATGTCTACCTCTTTCAGCACGGTGCATTCCTCCACCTCTCTTGCGGGTCTCGAGTTCTTTCTTCACTCCACCCTTGGTTGGATGCCATCTTCTCCACAAGAGCTGTGGCTTGAGGAATAGTGAGTGATAAGAATGCACCTCCAGCGGATCCATCGTCTCACATGTGCTTGTTGGTAAGACCATGGTAGAATGTCTCGCATAAGCGGCTAATTCTCCATGCCATGATGAGGACACTCGAGGATGTAATCTTGAAAGCGCTCCCAAGCTTCGGGACAGTCTCATCATGGTGTTGCCGAAAGCTTGATATCTTCCCACGAAGAGCATTTATCTTGCCCATGGGGAAGAACTTCGCCAAGAAATTGGTGGAACATAGTGCCCACGTAGTATTCTTCTCCTTATTGGCATAGAACCACTGCTTCGCTCTCCCCAAGAGTGAGAATGGGAAGAGGCGAAGTAGTATAGCATCTCTGGGGATGTCCTTGATAGTGAATGTGCTACAAATCTCCAGGAAGTGTTGGAGATGAGCACTAGCATCTTCATGGGCCTTCCCATAGAACTGGCTTGCTTGCACCATGTTGATCAGCGCAGGCTTGAGCTCAAAAGCTCCTTCGATGTCCGCAGCTGGTCCAGTACCAATGTTGTCCGTAGTTGGAGCTGAGAACTCGCGGAGTGACTTGTTCGCCATGGCTTCAAACGCTGGTGTCAAGTCTCGCACGAAAGGTTGACTTTCTGCTTCTGACAAACTTCCAAGTTGAGTTGATGATGATGATTGATTGGCCTTCTTCAACTTGCTTCTGGCCTTCCTGATTAAAGCTTCTGGATTGTCAATATAGTTATCTGGAAGAGTAGTCTTTCTCATACATTACCCTGCATAAGATATAAAATAAACGAAAGACAAGGGTAAGGCTGTATGAGTAGAGAATGGTGACAGTGCTCAATCTCATTATGTAGTGCAATGCTGCTCATTATCCATTGGCTTTCAACCTTCCCCGGCAATGGCGCCAAAAATGCTTGTTGATGTCTATTAAGTGCAACTGAAATAAAGAGGGTTCCGCAAGCGCACAGAATATATCATCGTAGCATCTTAACCGGGAGTAATCCAGGTATCGTTATTTATAATTTTACCACTGGGAAGGGAATGCACTGGATAATGAGCGATGAGCAATGCACATGCTATAATGGAGAGCTTAACCTTGTCTGTATCAATCATCTCATACAGGGTAAGTGTCACATAAAATATAGGAATGAATGATAAATGACATAAGATAAATGAGAGCATTTAGCCACATAAAATAATAGTAATAAGCCATCTCAACTTAGCACTCTAAGCTTATAACACTAGCATGGACTAGGACAATCTAGGGTATAATCCTATGTTACTCTAACTATAAAGTCAAAGCACACAATGATTAGTGCAAGAACATCTAGCAATCATGGCGGGAAAAGGTTACATCTATGCATAGTGATATTACCAGAGAAGACAAGAGACATAGCAATGACTTCAATGTAATAGGTTTGTTCTGCTAGACCTATACTCGGGAGAAGGGCTACAAAGGACTCAACATGACTGTCACTCCCGCGATCTACCTCACGATCCGAGAATATAGGGTGCAATCGCGAGATAAATACGGTATAGGCACCATGCCTACACAATATCTATCACTCACCCATTGGCCTAATGAGCAAGCGCTATACGATCCTATGCATAAACATAATTCTAGTCCAACTATGCTAAACATATAATCAAAGTAAACTAAGAACGATATAATTGAGAACATAATCAAATAGAGCAAAGTCAAGTCGATATAATAGAATAGAATAAAGTACTACTCATAGTATCACGAACAATGATGAATATTACAAGAATGTAGAGGGGAATTACCAAGAACTCCGACGAATCCGGACTCCAAGCTAGGCTTGATTCCCTCTAGATCTATTCCTATGTAGCTATGCTACTAAACTATGGAGCTGTAATTGAGATGGTGGCTCGGCTTCTCTCGAATCCTCTTAGATGAATGAAGAGAGAATGAATTCTAGGGTTTCACCCGGGGGCCGGGGCTCGAATATATAGCCCCCGAGGATGAACCACGGCCCTCGGATCAAACCGACCTAAATGGACGATAATTATTCATCCTCAAAGGCGGTGGAGGCGGGATCCGCGAGACTCGACGCCATTGGTCGAGGTGGGGAGTCGGCCGACTCCCCCTGGGTCGGCCGACCGCCGGCTGCCCGTGGGGCCCGGCCTTCGGGGGTCGCCTTACGGAGTCTTCTAGATTATACAATTTTACCCGTTCGGTCTTTATCTCTATGTAATCATGACATGTGGGCCTCCTTTGGTTCTCTTTCGATAACCCCCTGCGAAATAGACAATCACCAAAACTCGTGGAATTCTGTCAGTGTAACCCCTATATCTAATAGGTGAACTCATATTAGTCCTTTCTCTTGCTGCGTTGATGGTATGAAATTGATACTTAACGACCGTCAACAGCCACGAGAAGTAGCCCTGTGACTGTGGAGGAGGCCACACGTACTGCTGCGTGGGGTAGGTCGGGTGCGCTGGCCAGCTGTGCTGTGGAGAAGGACCCAGTGCAGGGCTAGCACCTAGAGTCGGGTTCGAACCCGCCGACGAAGTCTGCACAAAGGCCAAGTGATGTAATTAGTACCTGCAGGATGGCCGCACAAGCTAAAGCAACAAGCAATATACTCACCGGAGCGTGAATAGGAGCAGGCACTGGGAGTGGTGGTTCAGCGAAGAGTGAGGGAGGAAGGTCCTGCGTGCCCGGGAGCTGGGACCGGACGTAGCCGGCCAGGTCCGCCAACTGACGTTGGTAGAACTGCGTCACTACCGCCAGCTGCTGCTGGTGGGCCGCGTTCTGGGCCTCCTTGTGGGCCTGCAGCTATTGGAACCTGGCCTGCAATATTACACCCGCATGGTTGATGGTATGTGAAGCCAAGGTGGATCGTGTGTGAAACGAGTGAACGACGAATGAAACCGCACTTACCTCTATCTGCGTGTACATCTGGTTGGTGCTTGGCTGTTGGGGTGCTATGGGGATGTCGGAGGAGCTACTGGACCCGGCCCGTCGAATCTCCCTCAGTGTGGGAGTAGTGGTCGGGTCGATGGCGCTATTGGCCATCCAGTAGGAGCCGTGCTGCTTTCCTCCTCCCAACCTCATCACGAGCTCCGTGTCCAGGGGCTCCTGGGCGGGGTCCTTGTCCTCCCCATGGCGCAGGAGAAACGCGGCGGTGTACTCGACGAGCTTGGGGTGCACATTCCCGTTGGTGTACGCGTCCGGCCCGTCCTCCGCGTCATACCTGTTGTCCAGATCCGTCGCTTTGCCCTTGTGAGAAAGGGCGTACCCCACCACTTTGTTGATCTCCTCCCTACCATGCGCCCCCGACTACGAGGAAAACACAAACATGGTTACAGGTAAATAGATTGAGCGCTACAATAAATAGATCAACAGAAGCATACACATGCGTCCATGAACTGCGGGAGGGACCGGTTCACTTGGTGGTGTGCTACCCCTGCATTGTTCAAGCGGCGCCCCCGACGCTCGTTTTTCTCCTGGTAGCACTTGTCCGATCTCCAGTAGCGCAATGGCCTCCCAGCGTCCTTGTCGCACCATGCCGGCATCCACTAAGAAACATCAAGTATTTGACATGTTAGAAGATGAATTGAATGTTTCACGGAAGGAATCAGAATGAATGTTTCCTACTTAATTACCCACAAGTACTCCTCCTCAGTGAGGTCGGTCTTCCTCTGGAGGATTATCTCCTGCCTGACTCGTTCCTTCTTGATCACCTCGCCAAGCACATTGGCATAGTGGCTGATGACGCACTGGATGCGCGCCTCGTGGTACATGTCCTTGAGACGTCCATGGCAGACGTTCTCCTGCACTCTCGCGCATGCGCCTCTTTCCCATCCGCGCACTTGAAGAACACCTGCACGCAGACATCATGTATCATTTCATTGTTTCAAGAACGTCCAATGAATGTGTAGTATTGAGAAATGTGTTGCGATGAAAACACTCACCCAAAACTCCCTCTTGATCTTCTCTGCAAGGCTCTCGCCTTCGGGGACGGTGACCAGGTAGAAGTGGTCCCACATCATGGGCAGCTTTCGCTCCCCCTTGATGGTGACCAAGCCAGGGTAGTACTCCCTAATCAGCAGGCCCAGGATGCCATTGACATGGTGTGAACCGCGTGCCTCGTTCAAAAACTTCAAGCTCCTGCACAAGTCATTAACAACAATTGTTAGTCTGCAGTTCAGTTTTTAACATGCCATATGAACAAGTAGTGAAAACGACAATGGTTACTTACATCTTGGCGACGGGTATGATCACCGTGCGCTCATGGGGGAGCGGCCGTCGGGCAGGGAGCGTCGAGGGCCCATGCTGGTAGGGCTTCCTCAAACCTAAGGAAGGCCCCCCGTCGTCATGGCCCCCGTCATCGTCGTCGTCGTCGCCGCCGCCACCGCCGCTGCCGCCGTCCCCGGTCGTCGTCGTCATCAACGTCTCGAGCTCCAGCCTCCTCGTCGACCAGAGACGCTCGCTGGGGGCTCCCCCTCCCTACCGGCCGGCTCCTCCACGTCCTGCTCCTCCCGGTGGTCGACGCCGTGAACACCGTAGCGCGAGCGGCAGCTCCATTTCTGCTGCCTCTTCCTTCCGTCTGGCATTTTGTCGAGTGCCTGCAATGACAAAGATTAAAATAGTTAGCATAAATAAATGACAAGTAGTTGTAAATAAAGAAACATAATTGCAAGGTGATAATAATAAAAATATAGTATTACGTGGAGGCGACATTATCTCTGC